>MU225176.1:3156862-3213263 GCA_018584345.1 Thuja plicata | reverse complement strand
CTTTCAAAAGATGATGACTCCACAGCAGTTGATAAAACATTGTACAAATCTATTATTGGAAAGCTTATTTATCTAACTCAATCAAGACCTGACATATCTAATGCAGTTGGCATTGTTGGAAGATTTGTAGTTGAACCCAAGAATAATCACCTAATGGAAATCAAGAGGATATTCAGATATCTTAAGGGAACTATAGACTATGGCTTATGGTATCCTAAATCAGAGAATACACAACTTCATGTGTATACTGATGCAGATTGGGTAGGTTGTATTGATGACAAAAAGAGCACTTTAGGAGGAGCAGTATTTCTTGGAGAAAAGTTGGTATCTTGGACAAGCAAGAAGCAAAATTGTATTTCTCAGTCAACAGCAGAGGCAGAATATGTTCCAGCAAAACTAAATTGTACAACAATTATTTGGATCAAGCAGATGGTTAAAGACTTTGGTATTCAGGTTGACTATCCTATCGTTATTCATTGTGATAACACTAGTACTATTAACATGTCTAAGAACCCTGTGATGCATGCAAAGACAAAACACATAAAGATCAAGTACCATTTTCTGAGAAAAAAAGTTCCAGACAAGGGAGTGACATTGGACTATGTAAGCAAAAAAGATCAGTTGGCAGACATTTTCATGAAGCCTTTAGCAAAGGATACTTTTGAGTATCTAAGGGAGAAGTTGGGAGTAATTCCCTCTCCTAACTCTGATTAGAGAAAGTAGCAAGTACATCAGTTCTGTGTGACTGATGAATGGTTGACTACTCTACTTCTGGGGTAGTACCTATGCATAATGGTTTATGGAACCCTTTGCCATTGCTGTCAATGGGGGAGTATGTACTAAAAACAAGGAACACAAACAAAGAGCTAAACAGGGAACACATACAAGGAGCTTATACTCTGGGGGAGTATACAGATAAAACATAGTCTATGTAACTGCAACAGTGTTGATGAATCTTTGATGAGGATATTGAGAAGATTGTAAGAGAAAGAAGACACCATGAACAGAAGTTGTTTTTATCATATGTTGCCATCAATGCCAAAGGGGGAGATTGTTGGAGATTTGATTCTGAACAGTTGTTTGATTGTATGTTTGGCATTGATGATAACATATAATACACATCAGCACTTCTGTATGTACTTATCCATATGATGACATGAAGACTTGCGTGGATAGATACATGTTTTTGACATGTTTATTATGCTATGTTCATACACGCAGACCTAGATATGATGTTTCAGTAAAGATATGTAATTTTGTTATTAACGGTTACAGTTCTAGAGGAATAATGGTTTAAGGCCGACGTATGTAACATGTTTATTGATTTGCGCCTATCTTTAGGATATGCGTGTGTATATTCATGATGAGGTATGAGTTGTTGATATTAATCGAAAGGTGCCAAATGCATTTCAAGAAGATTACAAAGTTATGGTTAAATTGATGAAGCTGACTTAGTGAAGTGACACGTCTATTCAGTTTATACTTGCGCGGTTGTAATTATGCTTGCGCATTTAGTAGAGCCGACAAGAATGTTAAGAAGAGTTGTCTAACAGGTCCCATGATCTCATACTTGGTGTATGTACTTATAGAAGGTCATTTGTGATAAGAAGAGTTGCGAAAGCTAGAGATTAGAAAACAAGAGCAAAGTGTTAAAGCAGCAGAGCTATATTTATCATATGTTGATAATATAGCTATTGAAGTAGAAGCTTTCAGAACACAAAGAAGATTGTTGTAGTGATTTACAAGAGGTTAAAGCATCGGTGCATAAAAGGAACTGATTAGACAAGCAGTGTCACAAATAGCAGTTCATCTTATTGATACAGTGTGTATCAAATAACTAGAAGGTTGTAGCCTTCACCACTTGGATAGTGAGTCCTTGGATAGTGAGTCCACCACCCTAAAAAGGTTATTGTAAAAGACTCCTAATAGGGTCAGACCCTTAACCAGGTCACTATACTACTGCATTGTAATGATCAACTCCTAACAGGGTTGAAAGATCTTTTAACAGGGATTACTATAAACAATATAGTTCTTTGTGGGTACTAATTCCCACCGGGGTTTTTACCATTTGGTCTCCCCATAACCAAATTAATGTGTTGTGTAATGGGTTATCTGAATGTGCATTTGATTTATATCAATCTAGATTAATAAGTACAAAATATTTAAAGTTTTTGATAACTGATTCACCCCCCCCCCTTAGTTATCCCTGAAGTATTCTAACAATATTTATATTATAATTTCGTCGACTAAGGATTTTGATTAATATTTTATATGTCGACATTGTCTGCATGCAGGGTTTCACAGGTAATAAATGAAAATGAAGCAATCTAGATTAAAAGATGAAAGATCAAAGATATGCAGACAACCATTAATCTACCTTGCAAGAGTTAAAGAGATATCAGAAATCTATAACAGATTATTAATGAATTGTTTAATCATATTATCTCTTTGGTCAATAAGTGTTCATAAGGATGATAAATCATTCTTAATTGTAATTGTGGTTGTTCAGTTGTTGATCATAGTGATTACGTTTTATTTAGATGAACTGTTGCATTGATTTGAAGCTTGTTTGCATCCTTTGTATTTTATATAAATAAGGATATTGGGATCAATGCAGGGGGTCGGTCTTAGGACGTCTGGTTTTTGGTGACATTTACTGTTATCATTTTTCAGTCAAGTTTTAGTTCTGATCACAATTGAGCATGGATTATTATGTACCTATTTTGATAATCAATAAAATATAAGTGTTTCTTCCTCTCTTGCCTCAAGGTTTCAACTCTCATTCAGTTAGTCCTTTGCAATTATTGAAGGAATTTCAATTGTTGTCATTGATTTTCTTATGCAAAAGAGTTATTGTCTCATATCATTATTTGAATATCAGGAAGTGTGTGATAACTTTATTTGTTTCCGGATTCTTGTTCATATGGTCTCCCAACCATAGGAGTTAAACTCATTTGAACTAACAAGGATATAATACAGGCCTTAATTTTCTCTGCATCTAAAGCAATCAGATAGTTGATGGTTGAGTACCGTCTTGCAAAGTTGTACATAGGATTGAATGTTGGATTGACTCTATTTCCCAAGTTGATATAGGCACTGATCTGATTGTTATTGAAGATAGACATTTGATTCATTGTTTCATGTTGTTGAGATATTCTAAAATTCATTCATTTATATATACATTTTATAGAGCATTCTTTACAAATCTCACAAAGCATTTAGTTTTGAAGTTTTATCTTACAATTGATTACAGTTTGATTCCTTTCAAAGTATCTTGCCATACTTGCGAAGGAGAGATTTAAGTGTTCATTACCTGCTATAAAAATCCTTAAAGGATAAGGTGTAGGCCTACCAGCCTTGGCTCTGCAGAACCAGAATTACAGAAGTTTCAACCTTTCCCCGAGGTTAAAATTTTTAGTTGGCCAAATCACTTGGGTTTCCCATCATTGGATTGACAATTCCATAGGAAATCCAATTTTTTGATTTGAGCACCAACAGATTGGCGACTCTATTGGGGATAATTTTCAGAATTTCAGATTTTGCAGACTAGAAGGTTTGAAGTGCACTCTACTGGAAGAAAGAATCTAGAAGGCCAGCAATCAATATTTTCCTTCTGACAAGAAGGTGGTGACTCTACAATTTTGATTGTAAGTATTCATTTTGGGCAAAAGATCTTTGCATCCAGACCAATTTGAATTAGACTTATGAAAAAGTTTGAAAAGAAGTAAGCAAGGGGTTGTTGATAAGATGTATACCAGACATAAAATATTTCCTGATAGAGAGACTACTGGTTTCAATAATGGAAGTTATTATGATTCAGATGAATTTATAAATCCCTTTGGTTATGAAGATGATCATAATTCAGCTCACAAAATAGAAGAAGAATATGATGAAGAAGACAATTTCCTATATGCTACATTGAGTAAACTAACTGAATAGGGGAAAAAGAATCCAAAGTTATTGAGAGCTATGAAAAGGTTACCTGATGAATCCTTGGAAAAGTTATAAATAAGGAGAAGTGAGTTGGATTCAATATTTGAGGATGAAGAGGAGACAAGAGAAAAGAAGATATCAAAAGGTGATGGGAAACCAAAGTACAATCCTCCTCATAGAAAAATTGAGAACCAATTTTTAAAAATGATCGCACAAATCCATTGTTTGAACCTGATAATAAAGGAAGACATGAGAGAGGTTGTAAGAAAAATGGAAGAAATTATTATTGGAAACAACCAAACAATGCAGAAAACTATGACCGAGGTAATCCTAGATAGAAAAGAATGGGTAATAGTCATAGAAGTGGACAAAATCACCATGGGATGGATCATCAAAATCTCAGAGGTCAAAATGGAAAACAACACAACATGGGCCAGAGAAGAAGAGCTCTAATGGTGGTGGAAAGATATAGACAACTGGATTTTAGTGGGATAGTTGGATATCCAAATATCATATTAAGTGATTTGAGGAATGCTATTCCACAATTTTCAGGGAATGGAGTGGAATCTGTTGAACAACATACCCTAAATTTGAAGAACACTATTTAAGAGTTAGATGGAAACCATGAAGACATTTTTATGAAGTTGTTTTTCCAATCATTAACTAAAGATGTTGCTGAATGGTATAGAGGATTGCATGATGGATCCATTTCAAGCTGGTGTAGTATTGTAAATCAATTCATTGAACAGTTTGGTGATCATAATGACACATCTTTTGCATCTCATGAGTTAACCAATATTAAAAAGAACTTTAATGAATCAGTTGTAGAATTCAATAAAAGGTTTAATAAAGTTCTTAATAAAATTCCAAGAGACATAAGGAATGTTGATTCTTTTCTGATAGATTTTTATCTAACTACTTTTGATAGTAAAACACATTATGAGATTAGATCACAAAGACCTACATCATTGCAGCAAGCTTTCAAGGTTGTTTCCACTATTGAAAACAATAGAAGGGATGCTAGAAGAATAGATAAAAGAAGTGATACTAAATTACACAATCCAAAAGTTCTTGAAAATAATGATTTAAAAGATATTATGGATATGCTAAAGAACTTGAATGCAAAAAAAGGCAGAAATGATAGACCATCATTTCCTAAAAATGACAGACCATCATTTTCTAAAAATGACAGGCCACCATTTCCTAAAAATGAAATATTTAGATTAAAAGACATGCAAATAAGACCGAATGGAGAGATGGAAGACCTAAAAAGAAATCTTATACTAAAGAAACACCTGATCCATTGAAAATAAAAAATCACTTTCTGGAAGACTATCCTTGGTGTGATGTTTGTAATCTACAACATTCCCCTGATGGTTGTGTTGTGGCCTGGAGATTTCAAGAAGATGAAGATCAGAATGATGAGCAGTATCCTACAGTGAATAATGTTTCATCAGAACCAATATGGGGAAGAGATGATTACAGTTCTTCTGAAGAAGAATATGTTTACCATGAAGATCTGAATAGAATATATGATTGTGATAAACAATAAGGAAAAACACTAGTTATCAGAAGATTAAAAAGTGAGGAAAAGGAAGCATATATTGTTGCAGCACTTAAAGAAGCAAGGAGTAATTACAAATTGAGGAATAGAACAGTAAATTTTGATCAGGGAAAGCCAGCATAAACGTCTATCAAAACACCAAAAAAGAAGGTGAGTCAACCTGACATAAAAAAAACAAAGATGATGATGCAAAATCAGGTCAATAGGTAGATTCTCATCAAGAACCTAAATTGGCGAAAGAGAAATCAATGGTCAATAAGTCTCTTCCAAATAATAGCTCTTTTATATCTAATGCTTTATCTCAGGTAAAAATTTCTATTCTTTTGTTAGAAATGATGAAAGTACCTGAATTTAAAGATGAAACTATACAAGTATTGTCCAATGTAGGTAATATTTTTAAAGAAGAATCCAATCAAAGAGCAGTAAATGAAGATCCTCCTGTGATTTATTTAGGAACTAATATTTCTGAAAATGGAACGCATGTGGATCCCTTTTATCTCACTTTGATAATAAACAATAAATTGCTTAAGAATTGTATGATAGATTCAGGGGCAACAGTAAACATTATGCCTGCAAAAGTCATGAAAGAACATGGAATGAAGGTGGACACAACTTATGTAAAATGCTACGCTATGGAAAATATGTCTATACCTATTTTTATTATTATGAAAGATGTGGAATTTAAATTTCTTGCTTGCCCTGAAATGTCATATAAGACTGATATTACTATTGTTGAAGTGCCTTCTTATTATGGAATTCTTTTATCTAGACAATGGTCTAATCTAGTAGGTGGTTATATCCAACTAGATTTGTCTTATGCTACTATTCCAATTGATGGAAGGGAGGTAAGAATTAATAAGGAACAAAGATCTACATATATTATCAAGAGAGACATTGGGGTAGAAAAAGATGAATTTTTGCCATTCAAACATGGACAATTTTCAGAAAAGTATTACTAAACCAGTATTGAAATTTGTTAGTCTCATTGAAGTGCTTTTGTAGGAAAATCAAGATAAAATTTGGAAAATCACTTTTGATGGAGCATGCAATAAAGAAGGTAATGGTGTTGGGATCACTTTTGTGTCCCCATGTGGTAAGATCTTAAAATTTTCCTTCTTACTTAATTTTGAATGCACAAATAATGTTTCAGAGTATGAAGCATTAATCCTTGGTTTAAATATTGCAAAATCATATGGTATTAAGATTCTTTCAGTTTGTGGTGACTCTGAATTAATTGTTTCTCAAGTTAAAAATAGATTCATCACTAAGAATCCTAAGTTAAAATAGTATAGAAGTTTGGTTTGGGATTTGATTGAATTCTTTGATGCAAATATAATTAAGTGGATGGAAAGATCAGAAAATTTTCTTGTAGACTTGATGGCTAATGTAGCCATAAAAATATTTATGTCCCTTTTGATGAGATTGTGCAGGTGGAGATGAAAAATAGATCATCAATTCCTGACAGTGTGCAGAATTGGAAAAAATTTGAAGATGGTAGAGATCTCCTCAAATTTTTAATTAATGAAGGTGAGTATGAAGATCCGTGCATTGACTGGAATGGTTATATAGAGAACCATGATGGAAAGGAAACCTTGTTTGGAAAATAAGTTGTTTAGTTGAAGACAAATAAAATTCCCAAAGGTTTGGTTGTACTAGAATGATTATTTGATGATCAAGAAAATTTCAAAAGGTGTAATATAAGTAATGAATCTGAAGAAAATGAAAAAATTAACTTGCGAAATGATCTTACTCCTAGAGAAGTATTTATAAGCAAAAGACTCACTCCCAAGATCAAAGCCAATTTGATAATTTTGTTAAGAAAATATAGGTACATCTTTGCATGGTCATATGATGATCTTAAAGCCTACTGAGAGGATTTATTTCAGCATGAAATCCCTCTAAATCTGGATGCAAGGCCTTTCAGACAAAGATAGCGTCCCATAAATCCAAGGATAGACACTTTCAAAAAGGAGATTGGGTGTTAAAATGGAATGCTAAAGATCAAGATAAGGGAAAGCATATAAAATTTGAAGCTTTATGGCTTGGACCCTATGTAATTTTTCATAAGGAATGAGAAAAGAGTTACTTGTTACAAGATACAAAGGGTCGTGTTCAAGAATTTCCAACCCATGCTCAGTATTTGAAACCATTCTTCTCCTAAAAATAGGAAGTATTCCTAACCCTGCATCTTTTAGTTTTTTTTTAAGTTTTTTATTTTCTGCTTTCATGTTGTTATTTGTCTCTACTTTGGTCTACTTCTCCAGAGATAACTGAGATCTTCCTGTGTCCAAGTATGAACACACATCTCCAGAAAGAGCCACTAGTGGAACCCAAATTTACAATTAATTTTGAATGGTTAAACAATTCAGGGAAGTGTCTTCTGCAACTATTATTTTTTATGCTTGTTTTTCCTCCTTCCATTCATAATTCATTATTGAAATTATTCTGTCCTATGCATTTATCTTGTCTAATTCCTTGCATTTTCCTATTAAATCTGCTAAGTTTCATGTTTTGAATGGCTTATATGTATCTAAATTCATAAATATGGTCATTGGCCCCTTTTCACAGTTTAAATATCTATTTTAAAATTACTTTATGACCTTGGCAGGGAATATCCTACATTATTTTGTGCCTTCAAAAATGCCTTAGTCATGTGATCTCCTAAGAAAAAGGAATATGCTCTTATCATTGAGTGACTTAATACGAGCCGTCGATCTTGTCTTAATCTCCCTTTGATCCAACAATAGTCGCATTGTCTCGAAGTAAAGCCGAGAGTTAGCAAAAGATTTACAGATCTCACAACTTAGAGTATTTATAACCTGCAGATGTAACTCAAGTTCAGAGCTGAGTTGAGTTAGGATTCTTTCAGTTGTGATGTCTTTGAACAGAACCATGGTCAAGATGAAACATTAGAGATCACGAGACCACATAGTCGCGAGGTCACTGGAAAGAAGTCAAAGTTAAATTAAAGGCCGAGCAAGTTAGGATCAATGATGATGTTCATGTCTAATCTATGATTGGCATTTACCCACGAGGAAAAAATGCTTGACCCTTATGTGCTTCAAATAGGAAGATGCCACATGTTCATGTCAGAATCTGGGCCTACAAAAGGGATAAATTGATTGATAAAGACAGATTAGGTTTGGTTTGATCGAACGGTGGGTGTAATGCCTTTGAGTCAAGATGGATGTAATTTATCCATTAAGGCATTACGATGAAGAAACACGTGTCATGGGTCTACCGAAGGACTTCAACAAAGATAGGTTGATTCAAAAGTTAAAGTACAATAATGATCTATGGCTATCATTAAGCCTTAAAGACAAGATGCGCGGATGTTATTCACCAAGGCATTGCGAGAGAATTCCACATGTCTGAGATGGATAGAAAAATAAAATATAGCTTAAGTGGCATAGATGACCTACATTTTATTTTTCATTACATATATTTATATTATTATTTCATCGACTAAGGGTTTTGATTAATATTTGATACGTCGACATTGTCTGCATGTAGGGTTTCACAGGTAATAAAATGAAAATGAAGCAATCTGGATTGAAATATGAAAGATCAAAGATATGTAGATGACCATTAATCTACCTTGCAGGAGTTAAAGACATATTAGAAATCTATAACAGATTATTAATGAACTATTTAATCATATTATTGCTTTGGTTGATAATTGTTCATAAGGATGATAAATCATTCTTAATTGTAATTGTGGTTGTTCAGTTATTGATCATAGGGATTAGATTTTAGTTAAATGACCTGTTGCATTGATCTAAATCTTTTTTGCATCCTTTTGATTTTATATAAATAAGGATACCAGGATCAATGCAGGGGGTCGGTCTTAGGATATCTAGTTTTTGGTGACATTTACTGTTATCATTTTTCAGTCAGGTTTTAGTTTTGATCACAACTGAAAATGGATTCTTATGTACCTATTTCAATAATAAATAAAATATAATTGTTTAAAACTCTCTTGGCTCAAGGTTTCAATTCTCATTTAGTTATTCCTTTGCAATTATTGAAGGAATTTCAATTGTTGTCTTTGAGTTGCTTATGCAGAAGAGTTATTATCTCATATCGTTGTTTGAATATCAGGAAGTGTGTGATAACTTAATTTTTTTCTGGCTTCTTTTTCAATTGGTCTCGCAACCATAGGAGTTAAACTCATTTGAACTAACAAGGATATAATATAGGCCTTGATTTTCTCTACATCTAAGCAGTCAGATAGTTGATGGTTGAGTACTGTCTTACAAATTTGTATATATGATTGAAAGTTGGATTGACTCTATTGCTCAAGTTGATATAGGCACTAATCTGATTGTTATTGAAGATAGACATTAGATTCATTGTTTCATGTTGTTGATATATTCTAAAATTCATTCATTTATATATACATTTTACAGAGCATTCTTTATAAATCTCACAAAGCATTCAGTTTTGCAGTTTTATCTTACAATTGATTACAGTTTGATTCCTTTCAAAGTAACTTGCCATACTTGTGAAGGAAAGATTTAAGTGCTCATTACCTTATATAAAAATCCTTAAAGGATAAGGTGTAGGCCTACCAACCTTGGTTCTACAAAGCTAGAATTGTAGAAGTTTTAACCTTTCCCCGAGGTTAAACTTGTTAGTTGGCCAAATCACTTGGGTTTCCCATCATAGGATTGGCAAGTCCATAGGAAATCCAATCTATTGATTTGAGCACCAACAGTTTTGATGATATCGATTTGGAAAAACATGATACCTACACATATAGAAAGAGAAATAGAAAAAAATATAGAATTTTATGCTAAGAAGAATGCAATTGAGAGGTAAATGTAATTGGAGTTGCACACAGTAGAAAAAGAAAAAGAATTAAATGCTTTATTAAGATACGGATTAATCAATGAAAATGAATGTTTTAACAATACGTGTATATAAATTTCAAAATGAACATGATTAGAGGAAATAAAGTGGAAAATGGTCATATAAAGAGCTAGCTGTCTGTAATCAATCAAACCTAGATTAATGAAGAATGTATAGCACAACATGAATAAACAAGCATTGAAATACCCTCATTTTTATCCAAGCAAGAGGAAAGCCAGTAAATACAAGTAGATTTAAGAACCACAAAAATCATAGTACCTAGCATAATTTCCTCCAAAAATCAAAGCCCAAAATTCCACCCTCTCCCCAGCCAGAGTTTCAATCCTAGAACTTCCTGATAATATATATAGAATTTTACAACTAACACAAATACTACCATAGCATAACTAAGTAAATAATTTAATAAAATATTAATTAAAATAAATTATTCTCTCTAATAATATTAAAATCCAAAGTTGAGAATTAATTGATTACTTGTGATAAAGGTCATCATGACATAAATACACCTATATATCAACATTACCATGAAATGGTATAAATACTACGAGTTAACATCAATAAGTTCAAATGTATAAATCCACAACATATACATAGCTAGGTATGAATTCATAGTAGAAAAAATAATAAGAAATAGGGTAGATATTAAACCATCCCCCTAGAACTAGGCTTACTCCTGGAAACCTACAAACAAATAAGGATATAATTACCTTATCCATGAAGCATCATCTCAGCATTTGGGTCCCATTAGACCCTTATATGTTCGATGTCTTGTTCCTTAAGTGTCAGCCTATAGTGTTGAAGAATGTGGACAGGCTCCAAATAAAGTTGGCCATTCTTAAACTTCAAAGCATTCCAGTCAAGAACAAGTGTCACATCAGGAATATATTATCTCAGAATTGAAAAATGAAATACATCGTGGATACAAGATGGGATCGGTGGCAAGGCAAGGTTGTAGGATATAGGACCAATCCTCTCTGATATGTCAAATAGTCCAAAAACACAAGGTTCTAAATTAGAACCCAATCCATAAAAGATCAGACTCTTTTGCTGGTATACTCTGAAGAATAGATGGTCTCCTACTAATAACTGATGATCTACCCATTGAGATTTTGTATATTTATTCTGTCAATTCTATGTTGTGACCAAATTCTCATGACTATGAATCACCTGCTGCTCCATATCCTTGTTGATGAAAATTATTCAATTGTGTATTGTCATTTATTTTTATACAAGTATAGTGATGTTTACACAAATGTCTAATCCTATTGGAGCATAGTCAGTTCATGTCAAACACTCTTAGGCATTGAAGAGGACCAAAGTGATTTTCAGTTCTAACTGAGTTCACTCAGGCATTGCAATGTTGGTCAGGCGTTGAAGAATTTCAGTGTTGCCAAAGTTAAACAGTTAGTGTCAGTTGACTAACAATAGTTTATTTTTTATGGATAATTGAGTATATGTAGCTGATATACATGAGTTTTATTATTTATTTGGAAGGATATTAAAGATGAATTGACAAGGCTTATCATATATATAAGGTCAAGTTTGGATTGAATATTGAGTAAGTGTGAGAAAGTGTATGTGCTTATGACATGAAGAGTGAAGTGAAAATCATATGAGATTCTGATTGAGGACAAAACACAGAGAGCTAAAATAGAATATCCGATCAGCAAGGATCAAGTAATTAATCCAAAATAGAGATCTAAATCAGCAAAGATAGTTGCTTATCAAAACATGTCAATCCATTATTACTTTCTAAAAATTGTAGCAATGATCAAAATCTCCTAACATAGTAGACTTAACAGTCTTTTACAATTCCCCTCACAAGGTGACATTTCTACATTGAAGTATTTTGAAGACCTCTCACAAGGCCACTCCTTATAGGGTGATTAAATCCTCTAATAGGGTCACACCTAGCAGTGTATTATTGTAACCTTTACTAGGGTTGGCTCCTAACAAGGCTCACTTTAGAAGAGTGAAAAATAGTGACTAGTTGAAATTGGTGGTTTTTTCCATACTGATTTTCCACGTTAAATCTTGGTGTTATCTATGTACATTTCATTTTCTTTATGGTCTATGTTTCTGCAATTAATTACTAAAGATAATCACAATTAATATCATAATATTTTCTATGTTAATCGAGTGATAGTAGAATATCTATGTTAACTGAGAAACAGTGACAAATTTTTTTAAATACATCTAAGGGACTTGGATTTGTTTTTGTGGTAACTAATTTACCCCTCCCCTCTCAGTTACTCAACTCATTTCCAAAAATTGGTAACATATTTGCAAGTGCTTATAGGGAAGGTTTCAAGGCGTAAGCTAAAAATCAGAGATGTCTTACAAAAGGGAGATCTCAAAGATTAACAAAGACTATTTTGTTGTATGGAAAGATTTGATGAGGCTACATCTATCTACCATTGGAGATAGTGGTTTGCAATTCTTGGGCCATAGGTATGTGGAACCACCGAGGCCTTGGACTATGTATCAGATGATAGACATGAAGCATCATAACATAATGATGATTGATATAGCCTCTGCACTCAACTATTCTAAATTTGATGAAGTCAAGGACTGCCCTACTGCCTTTGATATGTGGAACAAACTGCATAATATTCATGGAGGAGATGTCAATGTAAAGAGAGACAAAGTAGAAAGTCTCTGAGGTCAGTTTGATCAAATGAAAATGAAAGAAGGATAGGAAATTACAAAATATAGTGAAAGAATGAAGAAAAGTGTCGATGCCATTAGAGCTGTTGGTGGAGTAATTGAAGACATAACAATGGTTAGTAAGGTATTAAAAAGTTTACTTCCTATCTATGCAATTAGAGTTTCATCCATTCAAGAGATGAGATGAAGTAATAATATAACTCTAGATGGATTGGTTGGAAGACTTATATCCTTTGAGCTGGATAACTTTGACAATTACTCTCCTAATCTTAGCAATCTTGATTCTACATTCAAAGATAAATTGAACCTTGGAAAGATAAAAGGAAAATAGATTAATAGTGACAGTGATGATGAAGATCTAGAAATCATTGAAGCATTACTTGCAAGCAGAGTTGCAAAAGGAAAAGGACAGTACAAAGGAAGAATACCATTAACTTTCTTTTCATGTGATGAAGTTGGTCACATTGCTGCTAAGTGTCCAAACAAAGAAGACAAAGGTGATAAAAATTTCAACAAGTATAAAGATAAGAAATATTACAAAAGCTACAAAAGCTACAAAGACAAAGGTAAGAAATCTTGTTATATTTCTAAATATTCTGATAATGATGAAGATGAAGATGAAATGATTTATATTGTTGTTAAGGATGAGTCAATTAATGAAGATAATGAAAAGACAACACTATATTCTCATATTACTAAGAATGACTCTTTGATAATTGATAGTGGTTGTTCTCACCACATGACTGGTGATAAAACCAAATTTGAACATCTTGAGCACTATGATGGTGGGAGTGTCAGTTTTGGGAATGATGAACTCTGCTATGTGAAAGGTAAAGGTTGTATTTCTTTAATAGAATGAATAAAATGTGATAATGCTTATTGGGTTGAAGGAATAAGGCACAATATACTAAGTGTGGCATAGCTAAATAACATTAGTTTCAAGGTAGAATTCATGAATGGTAAGGCTAGGCTCCTACATGGTAAGGGAAACCTAGTTGGAACTGGGAGACAAATTAAAGGTAATCTATTTTATCTTGATATCAATGAAAGTTCATGTTTTATTGAACAAGTAGAAGAAAGTTGGTTATTTCATGTGAACTTTTATAACCTGGTTAACATAAGAAAGAACAAAAGAGTAAGATGAATTCCTATTCTAAAGAAACCTAAAATAGGAATATGCAAACAATGTCAAATTGGGAAGATGGGCAAAACTAGCTTCAAGAGCAAGAATTACAATATAGAAGAATTTTTGGAATTGGTACATACTGATTTATGTGGACCAATTGGATCAACAAGTTACACAGGTGAGAAGTATTTCATTCTATTTATTGATGATCATTCTAGAATGATGACTGTTATGTTCTCAAATAAAAAATAGAAGCTTTTTCAAAGTTCAAATTGTACCTAGCTAGAGTTGAAAAAGAAACAGGAAAGAAACTTAAATGCCTAAGATCTGACAGAGGAGGAGAATGCATTTCTAATGAATTCAATGAATTCTACAATGAAAAAGGAATCAAAAGACAATTATCTACCCCAGGTACTCCATAGAAAAATGGTATAGCAGAAAGAAGGAACATATCCATTATGGATTGTGCAAGAACCTTGATGATTGAAAAGAATGTTGATACCAAATACTTGAAGGAAGCCATCAACACTGCAATTCACACCTTGAACCGAGTTCAACTGAAGAAAGGTAATGAGAAGACACCTTTTGAATTATGGTATGGCTATAAACCTAATGTTCATTATTTCAAAGTATTTGGAAGTAAATGTTACATCTTGAAAGAAGCAAGAAATGGAAAATTTGATGTAAAATATGATGAAGGTATATTCCTGGGCTACTCCTGTAAAAGAAAAACATATAAATGTTTGAATCTTTCTACTCATAAAGACATAGAAAGTGTGCATGTAAGGATTGGTGAGTTTGCAAAAAGAGGTGAAGAAAATAGTAGTAAAGAGCCTCAGGATTGCATAAAAATTTTATACTATGAACTTGATACTATACCTAAGACACAATCAATGGTGATTGGACAACATCCCTGTCAACTATTGAATTCATCTGCACAAACTTATACAGTTCAATCTAAGTTGCAAACTGTGCAACTTGAGATGTTGGTAGATGAAACCAAGTCACATACGGAAGAGACCGAGTCATAGATATAGGGAAATAAGTCATAGACAGAGGTTCCTGAGTCTCAGAGAGAGGTACCTGAGTCTTAGACAGTGGAACCCAAGTATCAGACAGAAGAATAGGACATAATTTTTGACAATGGTGAACCTAGTGGAACAAGACTAGAATCAAGAAGGAATGATCCTATACTTGCAAAATATGTCAAAAGACATCATGCACCTGAGAAACTAATTGGAGATCAGATAGAAGGTGCAATGACAAGGAAAAAAATTAAAGGTACATGTTTTCTCAGTGAAATTAAACCTAGAACTATTAAAGATACATTGAATGATGAAAGTTGGATCGAAGCAATGAATGAAGAGATTGAGCATATAGAAAAGAGAAAAACCTAGACTATGGTACCCATACCAAAAGATAAAAATGTGATTGGTAGTAAGTGGGTTTTCAGAAACAAGATGAATGAAAAAGGAGAAGTTTCCAAAAACAAGGCAAGATTAGTATGTAAAGGATATGCTCAAGAAGAGGGTATTTATTACGGAGATAATTTTTATCCTATTGCAAGACTTGAAGGAGTCAGAACTCTTTTGGAATATGCTACACACAAAGGATATAAGGTATATCAAATGGATATAAAATCTGCATTCCTAAATGGAATTCTTGAGAAGAAGTATATATTGAGCAACCTAAAGGTTGTGTAGATCCTAACAAAAGGAATATGGTTTTCAAATTACACAAAGCATTTTATGGAATTAAGCAAGCTCTTAGAGCCAGGTATGAAAGACTGCATGGTTACTTGATAAGAATTTGATTTCATAGAACTAATGACAATAGTAGCTTGTATATCAAAGAAGGACCTCAGAACAAGATACTATTAGAAAAAATATATGTTGATGATATATTTTTTACTGGATATGATGACTTATGAAAAGCATTCTCAGAAGCTATGAGTAAGGAATTTGAAATTTCTATGTTTGGTGAAATCAAATTCTTTGTTGGATTACAAGTTTATTAGAGGAAGGATGGTATCTAAAATACCCTATCTAAATACATCAAAGAGTTACTAAATAAATTTGGGCTGGAAGACTCCAGACTAGTTGGAACACCTATGCCTACTGGACATAAGTTGTCTAAGGATGATGATTCAAAGGAAGTAAACCATACTACCTATAGATCCATGATTGGTAAAATTCAATTTTTTTTTCACACCAGACCTAATATTATATTAGCAGTTGGTATTGTTGCATGGTTTTAAGCTAATCCTAGAGAGAATCATTTGATGTCTATCAAAAGGATTCTGAGATATATTAAGGGTACTGAAGAGTATGGATTATGGTATAAGAAAGGAGGAAACTTTGATTTGAAGACTTTTACTGATGCTGGTTGGGATGGAAGTGTTGATGATAGAAAGAGCACAAGTGGTGGAGCATTATTTCTTGGAAAGAGGTTAGTCTCCTAGACAAGCAAGAAACAAAACTACATTTCTCAATCTACAACAGAAGGAGAGTATGTTGCTACAGCAGTAAATTGTTCAGAATCATATGGTTCAAATAGTTGTTATCAAGTATAAAGGTAGAAATCATAGAACCAATTATTATCTATTGTTGAAACACCATTTCTATTAACATATCAAAGAACCTTGTGATGCATACTAAGACTAAACATATTGCGATAAATTATCATTTTTTGAGAGGATTGGTACAGGACAAGGAAGTAAGATTGGAATATGTGAATACTAAAGAAAAAATTACAAACATATTCACAAAACCATTACCTAAGGATGCATTTTTGTATCTTAGAGGAAAGCTATGGGTAATTCCCCTAGCCAAGGCTCACTAAAACATAGTTTAGTGATGCATCAACCGAGATATAAAACAAACTTAACATGTTGATGTAGGTATGTAGAGCTTATTGCATATGAATCAATACAAATAGGTACATTACAACTTCATTGGATATGTCAGTTGGTGTCTTTGGCATTGGTTGTCAAAGAAGGAGAGATTAATGTATGTCATAAATATTACTGATGGAGAGATTGATGATAGATGGAGAAATTTATCAGAAACAAAGATTAATGTATGAGGGAGAAATATCTGTTTCAGTGATTGTAAAGATAGAGGGATTTTTTGGATGAGAATAAGAATGAAGCTAAAGACATTAATAAAATTTGATGAGAATCAAAATGAAGCTAAGGACATTAATAAAAATTTCATTCTTATTTCTCCTATTCTATAGTTCTTTATATTATGACATGTTGTGTTGCCATCAATACCAAAGAGGGAGATTGTTGATGACAATTATTCAATTGTGTATTGTCATTGATGTTTACAAAAGTATAGTGATGTTTACATAAATGTCTAATCCTATCCAAGAGCACTCAGTTAATGCCAAAAAGTCTAGGGCATTAAAGAGGACCAAAGTGATTTTCTGTTCGAAACCGAGTTCACTCGGGCATTGCAGTTTTGGTTGGGCGTTGCAAAATTTTAGTGTTGACCGAGTAAAATAGTTAGTGTTAGCTAAATAAAAATAATTTATATTTTATGGATGATTGGTTATATGCAACCGATAGACATGAGTTTTATTATTTATTTGGAAGGATATTAAGGCCTACTTGACAAGGCTTATCATATATATATATATATATATATATATATATATATATATATATATACACACACACATAAGGTTACGTTTGGATTTAATATTGATTAAGTGTGAGAAAGTGTATGTGTTTATGACATGAAGAGTGAAGGTGAAATCAGATGGGATTCTAATTGAGGAAAAAACATAGAGAACAGAAAGAAAACATCCGATCAGCAAGGATCAAGTAAATAATCTAGAATAGAGATCTGAATTAGCAAAGCTAGTTTCTTATCAAAACAAGTCAATCCATTGTTACTTTCTAACAATTGTAGTAGTGATCAAAATCTCCTAACAGAGTAGACTTAACAGTCTTTTATAAATCCTCTCACAAGGTGACATTTCTACATTGAAGTGTTTTGAAGACCTCTCACAAGGACACTCCTTACAGGGTGATTAATCCTCTAACAGGGTCACACTTAACAGTTTGTTATTGTAACCTTTAACAGGGTTGGCTCCTAATAGGGCTCACTTTAGAAAAGTGAAAAATAGTGACTAGTTGCGATTGGTGGTTTTTCCCTTATTGGGTTTCCATGTTAAATCTTGATGTTATCTGTGTGCATTTAATTTTCTTTATGGTCTATGTTTCTACAATTAATTACTAAAGATAATTATAGTTAATATCTTAATATTTTCTATGTTAATCCAGTGACAGTAGAATATCTGTGTTAACTAAGCAATAGTGACAAATTTGTTTAAAGACATCTAAGGGACTTGGATTTTTTTTTGTGGTAACTGATTCACCCCTCCCCTCTTAGTTACTCAACTCATTTCCAACAATCTTGAATAATCTTTGGACCCAAAAGGACTCGTTCCTCTAACTGATCCCAACTCAATGAAATATGGTAAGGGTGACCATATAGATCCTAAAAGAGAGACATATAAATTAAACTATGGTACCCATTATTGTAAACAAAATTGACTAGGTACAGATAGTCCTCCCATTGACAATCTTGATCCATAACATACATACAAAGGATATCTTCAAAAACCTAATTAACCATCTCTATCTACCCATCAATCTCAGGATGATAAGCTAAATTGAAATTCAATTGAGCTCCCAAAGTATGCTAAAGAGAAGTTTGCAATGCACAAGTGAATACTAGATCTTAATCTGAGATAATTCCACGAGGAATCATATGAAAAAACACAATGTCATCCATGAACACTTATGCCACTGATGTCATGGTATAAGATGATCAGATTAGAGATAAATTAGAAAAATTTGACAATATTTCCACAATGACCATAATAGCATCATGATAGAAGGTGGACATTACCAATCCTACTATAAAATCCATCAAGATAATATCCCATTTCTATTCTATCACAAGTTTTGGCTGCAAAATTCTTGTGGGATGTTAATGCTCTACCTTCACCTGCTGACACTCCAAACTTCTAACTACAAAATCTATGTCACGCCCCATAAGGGAACTGGGGAAGAGAACAAAGATTCTCTTTATAAAAGAAAACCTAAGTAATGATTGATGAAAAATTTTGAACTTTTAAAGAATTACATGAACAAAACATAGTTTAACTTAGATTCCTCCAAGATTCCCTTTTAAATAAATGCACAATTTATTTAAGTCCATTTAGTGTACTAGCAACTTGATTTACTTCTTAAGAAAACTACATCTCAACATTTGCAGATTCTTTATAAAGAAATACAAAGTACATTCATTTCAATTTGCCATTTAAATCCATTTTTATTCCTAAGTATCCTTTATGAATGAGATAACTTTTAAACAAAATAGAATCGTCTAAATCATTTGATACATTACAAATATTACAATTGTTTTTCAATAGCTTTTCACTTAATCAACAATAATGAGAAACATACTACTTTACTTGGAATGTTACAAAATCCTTTTCTTTTTACAACATCATATACATAAAGTTCATGCTTTCCCTTTTCTTTTCCCCTAAGTCTACCCATTCCAAATACATCATTTTGAAGTACCTTTATGATTACATTACATACATCTCCTCTTGGGAGGTAACAATAATTTTACATCATGAAAGATAAAGTCTTCATTCTTCAAAACTAGAACATTAAGCAAGCATGAATCCTCAAGCACTGCATCCGCAAAAGATACCTCGATAAAAATATTTACCACCCAACCACGTGGATACCAAAAAGGCCCACTCCCCCATGCTTGGAGATAAACACCAAGGTCTACAAAGAAGGGATAGCTAGGCCATACCTAGGGTTGGGTAACCTTTCCCAAATAGAAAATGAAAGAAGATCAAAGTATAAAATATTTTACCAAAGGTTCTAAGGCTTGGTAGAAACTCTAAGCAGAAACCTAAGTGAGTTTCATCGCATAGCCCTCACCCCTTGGGTTGTTGTGGTACTAGCCACTCCAGGCCCCGACCCCAAAGTAGGCACATGCGAAATCGAATGCCTTTCGTACAGACAAGTGCCATTTGATCATACCTACACATAGGTACCTTCTCCCACTCCCATCCATAGCCTTTACTAGGGCTAGTGGCATGGGCGAGGCATACATTAATATTTTTAGTGTTTGAACCCATTCCCATAAGTTTAATTAAATTTTCACTTGTTAAATAACTCTTTAGTTGGTTATCCTGGTTCTAGCCACTTAGGGCCCTGGCCCCGAACTAAGAGCCACTCACTTAGTGTTCTTAGGTTTTCTACCCTTAACCCACACATAAAAAACACATCATACATGTAGTGAAAACACATCATAAAAACATTTGAGAACTGCATCAAAGAATAGAAAATAATAAGGTAGTTTAGGGATGTTTACGAAAAATTAGGAACATTTAGGGAGGCCTAGAATGGTCCTAATCCTCCTAGACAATCCTAAACCCTAATCCTACTTCCTACACACATCCTAACCCTATTAAATCATCTAAATGTACCATATAACCTACATCAAACACGTAAGGAACATATTTAAAGTTACACAAAATTTCACATGCCAAAACACAATGCTCTGTAAAATCTCACGTGCCTGAAATTTAACTAAGTCTGATTTTTTTGAAAAATCTAAAATCTAGAAGTTGCATCTTAACTCCTAGGAAGCTGAAACCTATTTCAATCATCTTGAAAGGTACCTAATTTCTTTATACAAGTATAACTTAAAGTATAAGAAATTAAAGTATACTTATACTTAAATGTTATACCTCTATAAATAATCTAAATGTTACTCTTGTATAAATCATCTAAATGTTATACTTGTACAAATAATCTAAATGTTATACTTGTATAAATAATCTAAATGTTATACTATGTTATACTTGTACAAATATTTCTTCTTTCTGCCTAACCCTAACCCGCATGCATTATTTTTTGACAGAGAATTACATTCATGTTACACTTGTATAATTGGATGGCATAATACAATAATAGAGTAACGACTGACATAATAGCAACATATTTTCCTATACACAGACTGACAGGTTACAATGATAAAGCAATGGCTGACATAATTACAATGATATAGCAACAGCTGACATAATTACAATGATATAGAAACGGCTGACAGCATTACAAATGACAGGTTACAAATGATAGATTATAAATTATAGATTATAAATGATGGATTACAAACCCTAATCCAAACACAAGAGATCAAAATTTGATTATAAAGGTAGATGAAATGAAAATGCTATGGATTCTCTAGACTCTTACAAATGCAAGTAGTATTCATATTCATAATGCATAGGAAGTAATCCGTATTTGATATATATATGATCATATTCTCTTTTCCAACAATAAAGACACAGTGATATATGAAACATAAATTTTCTGAAGCCTATATAAGAAACAAGCATACAGAGAAACATCCAATGATACTTTCATCATTTCATAATACAAAGGAGAGTTAACTCTTAGGATGAATTCCAACCTGGATTCCTGGGTGGATTTGGTTGATGAAGAAGAATCCAATCCTCTCAAGTTTTTCTAGCACTCCTTCAATCCTTCTAGATGCAATCTCCAGCCTCTACTTGTAACCACCAAATGCCAAACTCAGAGAATATTGAATTCTCTCCTCACAAATATAATTTTCCTACAAGCATAATACTAATCTTCTTATCGTTTCTTTCTGAATAAACTCCTATCCAACACCCTTTCACATAGGAAATATTTCCTGTATATAGATTGGAGGAGGTGGTTGCATGGGTAATCCAACCGATGCAACCATCCCAACTATCCTTCCGTTAATAATTAGGCTTAAAAAATATTATTAAAGTCTTTCTCGAAAGAGATATAATTAAATTTACCTATTACCATAATCTGATTTATGTTTCTTTTATTTAAGGAAGGTAATAGTACTTATTATTTACAAAACATTTAACATAGCATTAACTTATTTGATTGTTTATTAATATAATTCAATAATTACTTACTCACCAATAATTATATAAATATATGTGTGCACACATATGCCTATGTGTACACATATTATTATTATTATAAATATTATTGCAAACATAATATTATTATTATAAAACATATTATTTATTCATACACTAATCCATATTCTGTACAAAACACAATAGTGATATATAAGGTGAAATATATACTATTATTAAAACATTTATTATTATCATAGGCATTTTATTATTATGAATATTATAAAATAATATCATAGAATTCTTTATTATTATTGATATTAAAATCACAAGATTTGATCACATACTAACTCATTCCTAACAAGATATGCTAGTACATAGGTAGCTACTAATAAAGATAAATTACTAAATCATACAATAATTCACATCAATAATCTACTAACAAAATTCAACATACCATGAAGACAATTAGAGCTACCATACTCAAAACCTCATCCTCAAAGAATGCAAAAGAAAAGAAACCAACTACAAGATCCACAAAACCAACAAACTGAGAGGACATAGAAATACATCATCCACATAAGGGACTGACTCAAGAAATCCCCACCTAAAGGTAAAAGGATCAGAGGAAAAGTTCCTTCATGTGGAACTTGGTGATATCTCCGTAACAACAATAACGATCAAGGATTTTGAGGGATCGCTCAGACCTGTGAAGCCAGGTGGAGATGATACCCACTACCTGCACTCCTACATCACCAAGAAGAGATACATGGATACATATGGATATACATACAAATCATATATATGCAAGTAGATGACTAGGATTGATACATCATGTGGACCTCACTAAGTGAGTAACTACGACTTCATCCTAGGTCATGAAAACACATCAGACACATACTCATAAAACATAAAACATCATGATAATGGTTAGATTCAAATCCTTGGGTTAGATCCATAAAACATATAAAAATAGATGGTTTTATAATCTTATAAATATATAAATGATAACCATAAATGATCATATTAATCATCTAATAAACATATCATCATCCACAAAACATAAATCTAAATGTATAGTTATAACCATCATAATAGAATGTCCAAATCAAAAAGTCCAAGTATCACCATAGGAGAGGGTATTACAATCTAACTCCTAAGTTTGGCATGCATATTGTTAACAATGGGATGTGTTACCTAAGGAGCACAATGTTCCTCAAATAAAAACAAGGTACAGAGATCATTCACCAATGGAACATAAATATGGTCATGACGGTGAAATGTACCATTTTTCTCAAGGAAAGTCTTGAAAAGCTTCCTTCAAGAGATCTCCCCAACTCAATCTCTTCTCTCACCTCTAGATAGAAAATATCTCTAGGAAGTGCCTCATGCATACGGTCTCACAAATCAACTCCAAGGTTCATCACCAAAATATCATGTATCCTTCTTCTTATAGAATCTTCTACCACATTCTCCTTACCCTAGATATATCGTACGTCAAAATCATATTCACACATAACTTCATCCAACAAAGCTACCTAGCATTTAGGTTTGACTAAGTAAATATGTATTGTAAACTACATTGATCACTATGTAAATTGAACCAATGACCCAATATAAATTTCCTCCAACATACAAGTGCATGAAGAAAAAATTATATCTCTAAATCATGAGTAGGGTAGTTCATCTCATGATCTTTGATCTTATGGGACTATTAAGCAATCATGTGTTTATCATGCGTAAGAATTGTCCCTATTCCTATCAAATATACATCAATGCATATCACAAAATTACCTATTAGATAAAGAGCTTCCATACTAGGAGTACCAATCAATTACTCATTAAGAGAACAAAAATTTCCTTGCACTTATCTATCCAAATAAACGTCTTCCCTTTCTACTCAAGAGAAGTGATAGGATGAGTAATCCTTGAGAAATCCATCACAAAATAATGGTAATAACCCATGAAATCCATGAAATTGTGAAAATCTTAAATATTATTTGGCAATCGCCAATCCATAATTTCCTAAATCTTATAGGGTTCAACTATAACTCCCTCTCCTAGAATAACATTGCTCATATATCAAACTTATGATTGGAAGAATTTACACTTGGCCAAGTTACAAAATAATTTATTGTCATGTAGGCACTACAAAACCTAATGCAATTGTTTCCTATGCTCCTCCATAGAACTTGAGTATATTATAATATCATCAAGAAAATTAATTACAATTTAATTAGGATAGGTATAGAATACCCATTCATAGAACTCGTTAAAACTAAATATGCATTAATTAACCCAAATGGAATGGTTGTGAGCTCAAAGTGTCCATAGCAGGTTTGAAATGTAGTTTGATGAATGGAAGCCTCATGGATGCACATATAATAGAACCCTGACTTGAGATCTATCTTTGAAAACACCCTGGCTCCTTTCATCTATTCAAAGAGGTCATCAATCCTTCACAATTGATATCGCTTCTTCACTATCACCATGTTTAACTATCAATAGTAAATTCACAATCAAATGGATCCATCCTTCTTTTTAAAAAAATGACTAGTACTCCCCATGGAGAAACACTATCCTAAATAAACCCTTTTTCCAACAATTCATTTAATTGTACCAAATCTCACTCAACACATAAATGTTTGTGCAATAAAGTGCCTTGTAAATGATTCTTTTTACAAGAATGAAATCAATATATAAATTAATATCCCTCTTAGGATGCATGCTTGGAATCTTAGCTGGAAACACATTTATGAATTCCTAAATAATTGGGTGACCATCAAGAGAAATTTCTCAACTCTCACCCTCATCTATATCATTGGTTGAAACCAAAAATATTTGACATCCCTTTTGCATGCATTGCTTCAAATGGATAGCTAAAATCATTCATAAAGATATAGGTCTCTAGACCCCTACTAACTCCATTCTTCCACCATAATCATCAAAGTACTACATAGTGTTTCCACTACCATTAATACAATCCTAGTGTGCATCCAACCAATCTATACCCAGAACTATGTCATAAGGCCCCTAGAAAAGAATACACAATTCAATTTTGGTGGTGAAGGGACCTAAATCTAACACACAAACAAAAATAAGGGAATCCATGGTAACCATAGAATTGGTAGTAAACTCAACTTTCCACCTATCATCTTTCTTTTCTACCACTAGCCCATATATCTCCACAAGAGAAGGAGAAATGAAAGAATCAAAAGTACCAAAGTCGATCAAGAAATAAATACGATCTCCACAAAGGATACTTAAATTTTCTATTACAGTGTATTGATGCTCAGTCTAATGGCTATCCACCACCACAAATAATCTATGGGATCTACCTGCATCATTAACTATAGGTTCTAAAATATCCTACCTTTGAATAGATATAGTTATTTCTCTCTAAGAAAACTAAGCTTCTATATGGCCATGTTGACCACAAGTGTAACATCCTCCCCTACCATACCTTCTCCTAGCTAAAGGTATACTAGAATAATGAAAACTTCCTTTACTAGAAACTTGTGATGTACTTAGAATAGGATGGATAGACTTTTTATACTTGTTATAATGCTAATTACGATGTATTGGCATTATGATAAAGATGATCAAATTCCTAGGTGCTTGCAATGATTTTCGGCATTTTCTTTTCTGGAAACAAAGTCTATTTCACAGGTTAGATCTGATATACCAGTGAGGAAGTTGATTTCATAAGGATTTTTCTAAGTGTTCCCTGTATTAGTGATAATATAGAAAGTATTGGTAAAATCGATCAATGGTGATAATATTGAATGTTCAGATGGTGCGATTGGTTGGGTAGTATTTACAGAGTCATGTTTACCTACATATATGATCGCTTAAGAAAACCCAAAGTATAGGAAAATATTTGAGGCAAACATTAGTGATATCGGCAAGAACATTCAATTGGTCAAGTCAAATTTTTTAATTTGAGGTTGCGATCAAGTACTTGTCAATGTCCAATCTATTTTTGAATTGCATTGTTGAGGGCCAAAATTGAACATTATAATTTCGTATGTTGGCATGATCGCTTGTGTAATTTGAATGGATTTTTTGAGATGACTTGTAGTACATTTTAAGATTTGTGATCAACTTGAAAAATTATGTAAAATAATGTAAAATCATAAAGATATAGTGGCTAATTTGTGATGTGGTGATTGCAATTATTAAAGGCGAAGTGAAGAACTATGTTAGAGGTGTTAAAAAAATTAGAACAACACAGTCAGTAGTACAGAAGTGGATCTATCTAGCAGAAGGTATCATCATCAGTTCACTCTTTGATTTTTCTACTAAAGGAAAGTTCTAATAGGCTTGCGATCAAAATCCTTTAAAAAGGTTACTCCTAACAGGGTCTGCGAGATCCTAATAGGTCTGAAGATTAAATCCTTTAACAAGGTGACTCTTAGAAGGATTTTTAAATCTCTTAACCGAGTAGTTCTTCACAGGACTATTGTAATAACCTTTAACTGGGTTATAGATAGTCTTAGTTAGGTATACCCTTAATAGGGTGATGTAATTCTCCTGACAGGTCAGATATTATTCCTGTAGTAAAGATATTTGTGGGTACTAATTCCCACTATGGTTTTTCCCTCTAACAAGGGTTTCCAAGAAAAAATATTGGTGTCCTTGTCTTACATTTGTGGATGCATGTTTTAATTTTCTTCTATGTTTCATTTAGCTTTTCATGTTGGTTTATTTGGAAGCTTATGAAAATATTTTTTAGATCTATGTTTGCACTAATTCACCCCCACNCCCCCCCCCCCCCCCCCTTAGTGCTTTATAAGACTAACAATTGATATCTTAGCCAAGTTCCCTATCGTAATAGCTTATGGAGGATCCTTAAGGTAGATATGGAGGGTTTAAGATATGAAAGGAAACATGACAAGCAAATTTTTGATGTCGAGAAATTCATTGAAAGGCTGAAAGAACAAGTCCAGCAGTCAAGAGAAAAGAGACATGAACTAGTTGAGCAACTTGAACAATTATCTGAACAAAGAGGATCTGAGGAATCTAAATCATCTTTGGAAGAATTTTCTCAGGAGATTGAAAAAGTGAATAGAGACAAGAAGAAAATAAAAAGAGATTTATAATCTTTTCCAATCAGAATGGGTGAAGAAATGGAAGCAAGGAAGGTAGTAGAAGAAGAAAGGAAAATTATAGAGGAAGTCCTAAAAGCCAAAGATGAATCCCTAAAAGCTAATGCGGATGAGATATTCAAATTTGAACAAGAGCTTGGTACACTTCATGCACATCTACATGAGACAAATGAATGAAATCAAGTATCCCTAATGAAGAATGAAAAGCTAAGAAAATAAAATGAGAAACTTAAAGGTGAATTGAAGGATGCAAATGTTTTACTCAAGAAATTTAATGAAATTTCTGCAAAAATTGATGAAAAACTCAATTATCAGAGGATTCATGGAGAGATTCATGGTTTAGGCTACACCATTTATGAGAATGGTGAATCTTCATGTACCCAAAAGAACAATCAAGATGTAAAGTATGCACCTAAGGTGAATAAAAGAAAATCTAGTAAGAGATCTTATCAACCAGTTTGTTTCAATTGTCATAAGTTTGGACATATTGCTAATGTATGCAAGAAAAATATCATATCTAGTGTTCCAAGTATTAGATCTAATGCTATAACAAGTAATTTTCATGTTTATTGTTACAATTGCAACAAATATGGTCATTGAGCTAATGAGTGCAAGACAAGGGTGAACAATTATTGGGTAGAAGTAAATCGACTAAGTCCTTATCAAAATGAGAAATGGTGGAATGTTACATTCTCAAATTTTCATAATTATGGTCACATGAAGATAAAATACATATTGAGGACAAATAGAGTAAATGCGAGAACTTGGAGATCAACTAAAATGACATGTTTTAATTTTCACAATATTGGACACATTGCAAGGTTTTGCAAAGTAAAGAACAACAAGACAAATCAACTGGTGAACTAGTCAAGAAATATAAATGGAAATAAAATCACATTAGTGGAAGAGAAAATGAATTATATGAACAAGATTTGCACAGATAAGAGTGAAGCAAAACCATCTCAAGGTTCCACATCTTCACCAGGTGTGGAGAACTCTTCTTATAACTAAGCTATCATTGGCTTAGTGGGAGAAAATACTATCAGATCTATCTCTAGACCCCCTAGATGTATGTGTAGTAAGTTCTATCTATATATTTAGATATATTTGATTGTTTTGATGTATAGGATGGATTTTTGTTGAACTACATGAAGATTTGTTTGAGACTTAACAAAATATTTGAAGGTATATGTTTTTTGTTATCAACCTATGATGCAATTAATGCATATGTGCAAAGGTGGATAAAAGGTGTTTAAGATCACATTTTGCATCTACGCATTCAAGGGAAGACACTAAGTGACAGAACTGAAGGTTGAGTAGTTTGGTACATTCAAGGTGACCGTTTGACAGATTTTTCAGTATTTGTGTGAAAGGAATAGCAAGGGTTGGAAATTTTCATCGAATGGTGATTGAAAAGGTACTTATTCAAATTTATGATCTTGAATTTGTTGGTTGAAAGATGGATACACTGATTATTGTGGAGATTACTGAGAAATCTAGGCCTGAATTTAAGAGACATCTATATAAGTTGGTGGAGAATGATCCAAAGGGTTCCATATCCAATGTTCCCTAAGGTGTGTTGCATATTGAAGACATGCCATCAGTAATTCACTATAATTTTAAGATTTAGGTTCTTCTAAAATTTTCAATCAATATGTGAAGCTGTGTAACAATCTTGTATTGAAGGAAGAACACTAGGTAGTTGTAGATAAGGGTTTCGCTCATGCAATTAACATCCTTGATTATTTCAAGGAGGAGATATTCAAATATATTTTGAGCCATGTACATGACCTGTTTATGTGTCTTGATCATCCACATAAGATAACTAAGGAGGTCATCCATGCAGTTATAGGTTTATGTTCAACCAATAAAGTACCTCAACTTAGGTCAATCCTGCAGGACGTACTCATATAGTTAACCAAATAAAGGTGGAATAAGAGAGCGATGAAAATAAATGATATCCCTAACCTAAATGTGATATTTTCATCCTAAACGTGATATTTGCATCCCTGATCTAGCCTTAGTATTACTACTATAGGTGTACATAGAAAAACCTTTGTCCAAATTAATTAACCAAGTGTCTACTTTTATAACACTACTAGTACCATCAAATGTGGGTGGTATTGACCTAAGAGGGCCTTTGATGTGCCCATACATAATATGATCCTCATCATCTATTGCATTTTTCCTCATGAGAGATTCATAGTCTCTCTCATAATCAACCCTATAGTGGAGAGGGGTACATGATCTCTCTCTCTCTCTCTCTCTCTCTCTCACGATAATGGGACTAATATTTCATAAATTTGTTCATGTTAAGTCCCAACCACTCAAGAATCTCCTATGAAAGATGGACCATTTGAGGGCCCCTCAACTCCTTACATTGGTCTTCCCTTTGACCCTCTTCTCTCTACTTATTTTGATAACTCATCTCCTACTCTTTCTTGTTCCCCTCCTAATAATTGTCATGGTGAGATATCAGTGAGAGACTATGATGACTACTCTATTCGAGCCTCATCCTCAGACTCTTGCTTAGCCTTTTCTTCATCATTTTCCTCATCCTCTTACTAAACCTCTAAGCATATTACTTGGTCACATGGTAATAAGAAATCATAAGGCAAGTTTCCAAATGCCAAGCTAAGGAGATAAAACATAAATGAATAGAAATCACAATCTCTTTTCATAAGACAATGTAATGGGATCAATACACCAAAGGGTCTAGTCTATGAACATGGGCTCTCATAATAGTTGTAACACCCTTCTAGGAACCCCAAATAACTAATATAAAATTAATATAACTTGAGATGTAAAATTTTATTCTTTTTAACTTAAAATATATCAACATTGAATTACATTATGCATGAAAATATGAACTTTCACAAGAAGAAGATACAAACTTGTTGGCATGTTTGGATGTGTTTTCATTGATGTCAACATATCTGCTAACCAATTTTTCCATAACAACAATATGTTCAGAGCCATAGTGATGAATGGTTACTAAGGATTACGATTCGTGAGCTTCATGGTATGATGTAGAGGTTGTTCACTAGGTCCATGTCAAGTTTTAGTTATTGACATGATGATTTTAGTAAGTTATGAGATCACGAATGGTGACTAGATACTTTACTTTCTACTAATGTAACAAAGTTTTTCCCACTAGGGGTTTTTCCTTAACAGGGCTCTCTCCCCCCCCCCCTTAATTTGATTGTTGCCTTATTTCCTACAATTAGTATTGGAGCTTGGTTCCTTTAAGGAAGTTTAACAACTTGAGGGACATCCAAAGATATAAATATATAAGAAGGATAGGCCAAGGTTTGAAGGATCCAACTACACTTTTTTGAAGATCTGCATGATAGTTCATCTTAGATGCATTGATGAAGATTTTTGAAAGCTTACCAAGAAATTGGATGGTGAAATGATAATTGTCATGGAATTGAAGATAGCTAATGATATATGGGTGAAGTTGCACACCTTGCATGAAGGAGGCAAGGAAGTGAAGGTTACCAAGTTTCAAATATTGAAAGAAAAGTATGGAGATGAGTGAAGATGAAAATATTGCTTCATACATGCTTAGGGTAAATGATCTTTTGACTACTATTACATGTGTTTAAGGTACCTTATAAGAAGATGAAACTATTTAAAAAGTGTTGAAATCACTACCCCCTACCTACAGTCACAAATTGTAGCCAATGATGAGATAAGGAAAGTGACAGATGTGACAATATACAAGCTGGTTGGTAAGCTTGATACCTTTGAATTTAGTACATTTGGTGATGCACTACTTAAGATTAAGACTGAATTCAATTCTATTATATCTAGGAAGGACATGCAGAGATCATAACCAAGTAAAATGTGCCCAAATAAATGAATGGAAAGATATGAGAAAGAGATGAAGGAAATGGAAGATGAATATAGAGAGCTTGAAAGGATGGAAGCATTGTTTACAAAGAGAGTACCTAGAGCTACTACTGCTAAGTACAAAGGAAAGTTTCCTACTAATTGTTTTCATAGTATAAGATAGGATACTTTACTTCTAGATATCTAGAAAGAGCCAATAAATAGAAGAGTAGACCCACTAATTTTTAGAAATGTCACTTTGATGATGATGATGATGATGATGACACTACAACATTTGGGGTTGAATTTCGATGCCAATTTGCGATGACACTACCATTTATGTGTATTTTTGTGTTTTTTGTTGATTATGGTGATGATGATGATGATGATGATGATGATGATGATGATGATGATGATGATGATGACACTACAACATTTGGGTTCAAATTTTGATGCCAATTTGTGATGACACTACCATTTGTGTGTGATTTTTGTATTTTTTGTTCAAGTGCCCCTAATTTTGTCATAATAGCAACAAAATCGTCATAATTTTGACACTCACGTGATTATAAAAAAAAAAGAAAAAGAAAGGCTCATTTCAATTTTTTGTGATCACATACCATCGTGCATGAAGAGGGCCTTAACTATGGAGGATTGGAATCTTGGTATATGCAGGCAGCCACGACTTGAGGTAGGCATTCTAGCTTTGTCTTCCCATTAACTCAATTTCATTTTGATGTCATTTGTTGATTTAATGCCACAATATGAATGTTAATACTTGCATTTTTTACATCTTTTCAATTGGAATGCTTGATGACCCGCAAGCTTTGAGAGCTAGGGCATCATTGCTATTACCTTTAAGTCATTATGTGAAGTGTTTGATCTCTCTTTATTTGTTTTTCTGTTGATATTCACTATGTGGTAATCCTCATTTATGATCATTTCATGAGGAAATGTCTTGATGACTCATGGGATGTAAGCTAGGGCATCATGCATTGTTTATGAGCTCACTATTTAGTACTGGCATTGTTTACATCTTTTCATTTGTAATTCTTGATGACCCGTGAGCTTTGAGAGCTAGGGCATTATTTCTATTACCTTCAAGGCATTGTGTGAAGTGTTTGATCTCTCTTTATTTGTTTTGTTGTTGATATTTACTATTTGGTACTCCATGTTTATGGTCATTTCTTGAGAAAATGCCTTGATGTCTCGGAGGCTGAAAGCTAGGGCATCATGCATTGTTTAATACTAGCATTGTTTACATCTCTACATTTGGAATTCTTCACGACCCATGAGCTTTGAGAGCTAGTGAATCATTGCTATTACCTTCAAGGCATTGTGTGAAGTGTTTTATCTCTCTTTATTTGTTTTTTTGTTGATATTCACTATGTAGTACTCCCCGTTTATGATCATTACATGAGGAAATGTCTTGATGGCTCACAGGCTGCAAGCTAGGGCATCATGCATTGTTTATGAGCTCATTATTTAATACTAGCATTGCTTACATATTTTCATTTGGAATTCTTGATTCCCCATGAGCTTTGAGAGATAGGGCATCATTGCTATTACCTTCAAGGCATTTTGTGAAGTGTTTGATCTCTCTTTATTTGTTTTTTTGTTGATATTCACTATGTGGTACTCCCTGTTTATGATCATTTCATGAGGAAATGTCTTGATGGCTCCCGGGACGCAAGCTAGGGCATCATGAATTTTTTATGAGCTCATTGTTTAATACTAGCATTGTTTACATCTTTTCATTTTGAATGCTTGATGACCCACGAGCTTTGAGAGCTAGGACATCGTTGCTATTACCTTCAAGGCATTGTCTGAAGTGTTTGATCTCTCTTTATTTGTTTTTTTGTTGATATTAATTATGTGGTACTCCCCATTTAAGATCATTTTATGAGGAAATGTCTTGATGGCTCACGGTTTGTATAGTAAGAGATGCCAACAACTCTAAAAACTCTATGATTTACAAAAAAATTCTTTCTTACTACAAGGCTAGATAAATTAGTAATTTTGATGAAGAATCTATGGGAACAATCATTACAACACAACTTCTTATAAATATGGATCCTATAAAATCATAATGATTTGAGATCCTGGTTTGATACAGAAAAAAATAATCTCACTTCTCATTTTATCAAAAGGAATCTTGTCGGTTATACTGGAAAGAATTTTGAAAACCATGGTACAAGTATGAAGAAATTTGCAAATCTAATGAACTTAAGTGTATTGTGATAAAATATACCTTATCTATTATGTTGGTAAATTATTTTTATTATAATGCTTGCACCTTAATGATTGAAGGCAGGTGATGTACAAATAAGGTGCATATGAATGGACATGGTAATTGGTATTGTGAAATATGTGATAAGAGTTTCCTAGAATGTGATTTAAAATATCTACTTCAATGCTAAGGGAAAGACAATATTGCTTTAAATTTGGTTACTAGTTTTGAAGAGGTAGGATAAGAAATTATGGGTATAATTGCAAAATTATTTAGCATAATGAATCATAAAGAACAATATGAAGTCATGCAAAATTAAAGGTATATTTTTGGGTGCTATGTCATATGAAAAAAGATACTTTCTCAATATCTTCTCATAGGTTTTTGTCAATGACCACCAATTTGTTTTTCTAAGCGTAGACATAATGGAGAATCCCTATTAGGACATAAAGTAAGTTAGCAATCGATATGCTAATTTCCATTATCATGGTTCATTTTCATGCTCTATGCTCAAATATGTAAGCATGATTATTGAATCCATAGGTATAGAATTAGCCCTAGGCTGCACATAATTCCTAAGATATATAATTATGATCTTAGCTAAGTTTATTTTCAAATTCAATTAGATGTGTCAATTTATTGAATTGCTTTCATTTATGTGAAGTTTCCTCATTCAATTGTGTAAATTTTTGGCCAATCTCATTGACCCAATTTTCATAAATAATAGTTAATGACAACTCATCCATCACTCATAAACATAAATAGTACACTTAGTGTCCATTGCCTTCAGATTATTGTCACATAAATGAAGCATTGGAACTGATGTGAAACATTGAGACTTCTGGAAGACCATTCTTCCAATACTATTTGACATAGATACACTTGCCATAAAAATCCACAAATCAATTTTATTTTTTGATGGAGCATTTAAATCCACAAAATTTAGTTTAACTAGAGGAGCCCATTCTGGAAATTTATCTGGGGCGCAATCTCGAGCCCATCTCTTTTTTCAATGTTAGAGCCTTGTATTCAGAAAGACTTGATTCTTGATAGACTCGTTAAGAACTTTTTAACTTCACCATAGACCAAAATGACATTGGCGATTTTTTTTTAACTTACTACCACACTTACAAAATATATCTATTATCATCAGAGAAATGTGGGATTGTGAAGTTATCCTTGGGCAATTTCTTTGGGATTGTCATCTGTCTGCCCAACACCAGGGTGCACATAGCTCTTGGTTGTTAATCCGTAACAAAAAGGCAAATTTATCCTCTTACAAAAAGGAAGGTTGAATGAGGGATGATTGACATAATAGTAAATGTTAGTTGGCAGGCAAGGTAGACAAGACTAAAAAATTTTGGTGCGTCAGTGGTTTATAAAAGATTCTTCTCTGGTTCTTAATTTCTTAATCCACTTATGCCTATTGTAGGACAATCAAACTATTCTTACCTAAGGCTGCAATTAATTTCTTAGCAGGGCTAAATTTGTTGACCATATGACCCTAATTTAGTGTTTCAATTTTTTTTTTTGGGTTGTCAAAGGTGACATTTGAGGCAGACTTTAAAAATATCATAGAGCACAAAATTTTTGAAGATTAAATGGGTTGACAATATGAGATAAGAAAGAAACAAGTGTCAAAATGCATCCTATTTAGATTTAAATTTGATTTAAATATTAATAATTATCATTCCATTATATATTGGATTGTGTTATCATGGTTTGTAGATTGTTTTAAAGCTAATTTAAATCTTTTCATTTCATTTTATATTGGGCAGCATTTATTTCTTCTTTCAAAATTAGTATACGAATTTCATTATGTTATACATATCAATATAGATTTAAATCAAGGAATTATGACAATGATTATAGAGTAGAAAAGATAATGAAATACAATATTGCGTACAACATAGATGAGCTAGTTTCAATGTATTATTCCTAACCTAAAGGAAATCCACATTGGATGATTTGGTTAGTAGTGCCATAGAATAGATGTTTCAATGTTTATACCTAGCTTAGCAATATTAGGATATATGTTTCTCCCTGGTTTGATTATATATTAATTTTCTACATCTAGTTTCTCTAATGGTAGAAAGAATATATATTCTACATTGATTTACATGTTTTGAAAATTAAGAAAAAATAGTTTACAAGGACCTGAAACCCAACAAGTTCAGAATTACAAAGATAGCAAAAAGTTCAGCACCAAAACCATCAAGACAAAATAGAAGGGGGAACAAAGGCACCCCTCACCAACTAAAAGAGACAAAACAAGATGCTAAAACTAAAGCAACAAAAGAAAATAGTTTATTGAGAGCTAGGGCATCGTTTCTATTACCTTCAAGGCATTGTGTGAAGTGTTTGATCTCTCTTTATTTGTTTTTTTGTTGATATTCACTATGTGGTACTCCCTGTTTATGATCATTTCATGAGTAAATGTCTTGATGGATCACAGGATGCAATCTAGGGCATCATGCATTATTTACAAGCTCATTATTTAATATTGGAATTGTTTACATCTTTACATTTGGAATGATTAATGACCCATGAGCTTGAGAGCTAGGGCATCGTTGCTATTAGCTTCAAGGCACTATGTGAAGTGTTTGATCTCTCTTTATTTCTTTTGTTGTTGATATTCACTACGTGGTACATGATCAAAGGTAATGATCAATGAGGTTGATTCTATTAAATTATACATTAATACACTTACTATTTTGAATTTGAGTTCAAGAATCATGCAATGCTATTGTTGTCATTACATGGTTTCTCCTATTGTGCACCATATATTGTTTTATACATGCACTGTTTATATCATTGAGACCGTGAGCTTGGAATTTGTAATGTATTTGTTGTTATTGGATCAATGTATTTTGTGTTATTGGATCAATGTATTTTTCCCACTCTTTAACATACCCAAAGCATTCATATAGAAATGTATATGTACATATTCAATAGATAAGACTATCTTTCAACTTAACAATCATTGTATTGAACTGTTTATAATCTTGAATCATGATGTTGGCATACTTATTCATTATTTTGGCATACTTATTCATTATTTTCATTATTGTTACTTTGTTTTAGGTCTTCTCGATGGATAGAACATTTGGTATTTAATGTTTTCATTTTGAGTCCTTGGAATAACAATTCTCTAGATTATTTAATGTGTGTGATGATGACATAAACATGCTATTATCTACCTTCTGAAACATAATATTGTTGGCTCACATGTACATGATGGGGTGATCTATAAAATAGTATTTTCTACTCTCTTTAAAGTTACCAGTTGGTTAGAATGGGTCTTGAAGGTGGTTAATAATGTGGTTGTTTCCATCAATTCAGAAAAAGTTGCCCAGGGGATTTAGACCATCAATCCAACCATTATCTCTGGCAAACTTGGCTCAATTTTTTATAATAGAGCTGGCTTTGAAAATAAAATGGTGGAGGTGTGGGAGGTGTTCAAGCTATCTTGCACTAATGATGACTACGCTTCTTTGAGTATCTTCCATGGTCACAATGAATATTTTTCCACTTGTGATGATAGGAATGTTATGATGGACTACCTCTTTGGAGTTGGCATTTTTGTCAACAAACTAGGTCATCTTTAGATCAAACATAGACATGAAACTTAATTGTTTAACATAATGTCTGGAATACTCTTGTTTGTAAATTTTTTTGTTGATACATACTCAAGGTCTAGATATCCATATGTTCATCATCATTAAAAAAAACTTATCTTGCTAATAAACTTTATATCCTTATGCATTATGGTTTTGTTATTTTGCCTCTCTTTTTTAAAACAATGAATGGTTATCTATCTCTCTTCAAGGGTGGGTTATTCATTACTACCATGTCATGTTGTATTTATTTGTATGTATCTCTAATTTTTTATTGTCTACTATGCAATCTTTAGGATATGTGTCATGTGACTTATGTAAATCTAATTATGATTGACCTTCATAACATTGAACATGCCACTCTAAACCAAAATATTGGCCTACTCATTTTTTTCAAATACACTAGGAACCATAGTGACAAGTAATCCTGCAAGTGTAATAGAAGCCACCCCCATTCCTAGAACTTTGAACCACCTACTCTACAATCTACATATTTAATCATAAAGACATTGTCAAAATTGCAATCATAAAGACTATTTTTCTCCATCCTATTACCCATGCATATTCTAAGGAAAGAGGTTTACGTTTTGGTTGTCTTGTAGCATTTGAACCACAATTTTTGTGGTGGAATGAAATCAAGGTTGTGCTTCTTTGTCCTATGCCTATTTTATGATTTGAAAGGACTAAATATGCATAGGATGAAGAAGCACAACCTTGGTTTCATTCGACCACAAAAGCATGGTCCAATTGCTAAAGGTTGAAAACCAAAATGTATATTGTTAACAATCTATAAAGTCTAAAGGTGCATTGTGTTTACCACAATACATTCTACCTAAAATTGTTTCAAAGTTTATAAAAAACTAGGAGGACATATGGTGTTAGAAGGTCCAGATGGGCAGAAATTCAATGGTAGAATTATGGTCTTGTAAAGATAAACTGAAACTAGAATTTCAGCAAGGTTGGGAAACGTTTGTGCATAATTATGAACTGGAGATGGGGAGTTTTCTAGTGTTCAAATATGTTTCAAAATCTTTTTTTTAAAGTGAAGATATTTGATACAATAGCTTGTGACAAAAATCAAACAGAAAGGAAATCATCCTTTCTTGGACAAAACTATGTCTTAACAAGAAAGGATGATTTCCTTTCTGTTTGATTTTTCTCACAAGTTGTTGTATCGAATATATTCACTTTAAAAAAGATTTTGAAACATATTTGAACACTAGAAAATTCCCCATCTTTAGTTCATAATTATGCACAAACTTTTCCCAGCCTTGCTAAAATTCTAATTCCACTTTATCTATACAAGACCATAATTGTACATTGAATTTTTGCCCATTTGGGCCTTCTAACACCATATATTATACGCAGTTGCATGTGCATTCTCAATTCAGAGTGGCAAAATCTTATTTTGTATGCGAGGGAGAGAAGGAAAACACATAAAGAAAATGCACATAAACACGATAGTTGGGAAACATAAATGTAGATATCACAACAGCTAAGAAACATAAATGTAGATATCATGGTCACAATTATTTGGAGACACAACATAATTGAATGGTATACCCAGATGATGCAATGCAACCACTACTCCAATTCTGAGTTGGCACTATGGGATCCAAAAACCATAGATAAGGAATAAATTTAGAGAGCAAAGGAGGGCCCTCCTCCACTCTCTAAATTTATTCCTTATCTATGGTTTTTGGATCCAGTAGTGCCAACTTAGAACTAGAGGAGTAGTGGTTGTGTTGCATCGTCTAGGTATACCACTCAATTATGTTGTATCTCCAAAAAATTGTGACCATGATGGATACATTTATGTTTCTCAGGTGTTGTTTCCTAGGACCCCTTATGACCCTTTATGATCCTTATGAATACATCTTAGAGGTCTTAAGGTGTCGTAAAGGGTCATAAGAGGCTCCTAGGAGGGGCCAGATGATATTCCACCTTCACGTGGTTGGCCTTGTTAAGTAGAGAATGTTAAACTATTCTCAAAACAAAGAGAAGATCAATATTTTAAGGTCTCACTCCATGCACGACAACTATTTTTTTTTAAACATAACATACCATTGCAATCGCGATGGTATTTAGAGAATGACTGATGCCAAAAAACTACATGCAACATCCAGATGTCAAAAAAATCTGACAGCTGGACGTCACATGTACAACATATCTATCACATACCCATCATAATAGCGACACCCATAATGTGTAACGATGACATACTATGAATTAATATCTAGAAAACTTGTTAGTTCTTTGGCTTTCTTCAAATAGTGTATCTGCATTGATTGGATATGGGGAATGAATAGTACTTGGAATTCAAGCAGTTCCAATCTAAGCTTATCCTCCTCCTATCTCAATGAAATTTGAACTCCCATGAGTTCTTGTATCTTTGAGTATTAAGTATGGAATGCTCCAGGATCGGTAGATAGTTTCTTAAGCTTCTCATTCAGCTCTTTCTCAATATATTCTTCCTTCTTTTGTATTTCAACAACAAAGTTTGAAAGCATATAGAAATTTTGAAATAATCAAATGATGGATTTTAGTTTCTTTTCAACTTCAGAACATAATTCAAAAAGAGTTACCTTCTCTATGTCAACATCTTTCAGTAAGTCTTCCATCAATTTCTTCTCCATTTTTCATTGTGAATATTCAACATATATTCAGTCATATCCTTGTTTGGTTCTTTGATTTGTTGGGTCAAATCACCAACTTGGTCTAGTAGGTGCTTAGATTCATCAACAGTTGCTTCAGGAACAATGTCCTGCAATATGTCCTTAACATGCTCAAGTATATTTACCTTCTTCTTCTTTCCAATTAACTTCTCTTGTTCCACCTTTTGAGCTACAATCTCAGCATAAATAGCTAATTATTTAGGTTTCATTGCAATAGGGTATCCTTTTGTATTATGATTGGCTTGCTAAAATCAATGATTTGCTCTCTCTTTTTACTCTTCTTCTTCTCAATCAATTTTCTCTCTCTAGTAGATCATTTGGAACGTGATGCCTTAGTTGCGTCAGGTGACTTGGTATGGTACCAGTTATGCTCTCTTATACTTTTACTTCTTTCTTTTCACCTTTCTATTTCTCCTCATTCTTTTCCTTAAGATTTGATTCCTGCTACATTTCACTTTTAGTATATGTTATCTTCTTTACATTGTGATCTGTAGTTGTGTTAGTATCTTTCTTCTGACCATTGGAGTGAGTTGGGGATTCCAACTTGGTGGTCTTTTCTTGTTCTGCCTCAGTGGCCTTAGGTTGTTCATCCTTATCCTTATTTTTATCAACTAGTATCTAAGTTTCCATGTCCAGTGTATCTAGTACAAACTCAGTATTAACAGTATCATCAATTATGTAGCTTTGTACTTGTGTCATGATCAGATCTTTTCTCAGCAAAGGTACTGTGTGTGAATTAATTACACCTTCATGAGATTAGTTTATTTAGCTATAATTCAATGGAAAAATATAAACAATTTAAGCTAAATAATTGTAAGTAAATCAATAATCATCTCATGGTTCTCTAACTAGTATGCTAGTAAAGCTCTCGGCCTTAATCTATACTAGTGACAATCCTAGAATGAGAAATTGATAAAATGTATGCCTAAATCTAGCTCAATTCTCTCAAATGATGATAATACTAAATCTAAATGTAAATAAAATTCTCTTCATAATGCTCAATTTCTATAATGATCTCTCAATTATGCTCCACTTTTCTATGAAAATGACTATTGGTTTGATGATTTGCATTTGAATATCTAGGATATGATTATGCTTAGAAATGGCTTGTATTTATAGCAAATTCCCAAGTGTAGGGGGTAGAGTTATTTGATCATGATTAAGCCTTGGTTGAGTGAAAGGATTTGAGATGGTTTCAAATGGGGGGGATATTTAAATTATTGTCTCAAAGGTTGGGACAAAGGGACAAATTTGAGTAGTTGAAATTCAAAGTTGAAAATGAGTGATTGAGATTCAAATTTAGGAGTGATCCATGTGCTTTATGTTCTCAATTCCCATTGGTTTCTCAAATTCATATTGAAAGATATTAGGATTATTTAATTAAATCAATTAATTAAATTAGCCATGTAGGGATGAATAGGTTCAATTTGATTTTTGATTTAAACTAGACAATTAAATTGATTAAAATCAATTATATAATTTTGATCGATCCTTTTAGGCTTATATTTGATGTCATGGTTAATTAATCCTTTGATTTAATTTGATTTTGTCCACTTTTATTGATAAATGTCCATTTGAATTGATTTTTTATCCATTTTGATGAAAAATAGAGCATTTGGCTGAGATTTGCAGATTTGCTTGATTCTAGGATAGCTGCCTAGTTTTCAGTGTGTACAAATGCCCCTCTTTGAATTGATGTGCAAAGCACATTGATTCAAAGAAAATTGCATGTCCTGATCATTGATTCGATACTTGATTGATTAATTGAATTGATCTGATTGATAACCTGATTAAATGATTGATTTGAAACCCTGATATGATTGAATGATTGATTTGAAACCCTAACTGATTGATAAAAACCTGATTCACAACTGATTTGAAATTTGATTTGATAAGATACAAAATGCCCCACTGATAAAATTTTGAATTTTTAATGCCCCAGATTTGATATAGAACCACCCTGATTTGATGATATGATGATGCCCCCTCTAAAATGAAAGCAGATTGATCTACAGATGTAAAACATGATAAGACTGATGTAAAACAAGATCCAAGATGATTTCATTTTTGAAAACATTAAAGATGGCGATGATATCACAACATGCCCCAGTTTGTAGAAAATGTAGATTTAGGTCACACTGGGTAAAAATTCCTCCAAAATTAGGTTAAATAGCTTAAATAGGTTGAAAAACCCAAATTTACTATTCATTTTCACTTTTTAATGTTGAGATTTTGCTCTGGTCCTGTTAAGATTTTCAGCAATGGTGGTACCTATTCGAGAGCATCGGTTTGAGAGAGGACATTGGTATCAGGGACTCTTGGACTACGAACCTTTGGTGAGTATTTTGACCCTCCTAGTGCATTTATTAGATGTTTTTAATAGCATTTATGTCATTTTTTTATGCTTTTTAGATTATTCTCCACAAAATGCTACTTAGGAATGTTTAAATCACGCCTAGGGTAGTAAAATGCCACCTCCACACTATCAAATGACACGTAGGAATATTTAAACCATGCTTAGGAGCTAGGTCAGATTTTTCAAAAAAGGTTTAAAATATCGCTCAACAAACCCTTAAGATTTAAATGTTTCCTAGGAAATCTTAACTGACACCTAGGTTGATGAAATGCTACATAAATAATAAAGTCACGCCTCTGATAGATAAAATAACATGTATGATGTTTAAAATGACACGTAGGTTAAAATGTCGCATCCACTTAGCCAAGTGATGCCTATAGGAAAAAATATTGAAAACTTGATTTGATACACATAAATTGATCACTGATTGAATATCTAGATTAACAAATTGATACTATCAGAGATGATAGTATTACATGGGCACAGTTTTCTTCATTTTCCATATTAGCAGTAGTTTTAGGGGTTTTGATAGGAGGTTTACTACTTCTTGATCAATGAGGTCAAGGATTCTCCGTTGGATAGGGTCGCATTCTTGAGGATTTGATTGCACAGCCTCGGCATTTCGATTAGGGATCATGTGTTTTAGCTCAGCTATACCATGACTTACATGAGATTGTATACAGGTCTAGTGCATTAGTATCTGCTAGTGTATTTTTTCTATAGTTATGGATATGGGAGCATATACCCATTACTAGATTGATAGCAACACATGTTCGAGGTTGCGGGTGTCCATATGCCTTTTTTTATGGTGGTATGGTTGTCCAGCATCATCTGGGAAAAGTAGAGTATTGGTGCTAGATGATTGATGATATGGATCAAGTCATATGGAGACCATATTTGGGATGTGAGGGTTTGTGGGAGGATGATTATGAGCTCCCTTACATGTTTTTACCGAGGTGGATGATTGGTCGATCACCACTTGTGATTGAGATATTCTATTTTGGATGAGTTTCAAGGCAGTATGGCTGAGTTCAGGACATACCCCAGGATATGGCCATATATGCATGAGTACAAGCCAAGCAGTTGATGTGGGGTGCATAGGTTGATTTCTAGTATGCATTTTATGATATTGATAGATTGATATTGGTCATATGGGACATGTTGGATCATGTTGCATATATAGGGATGTCCATGGAGTATAGAGAGTAGTTCTCTAGGTATAGATTAATGAGATTTACCATTCCAGTGGAGCCTATCTTGGACACAGTTGAGACCTCAGACGATGATGGTGGGGATGGAGGTGATGGTGGTGGTGGTGGTGGTGGTAGGTGGAGACGGTGAGCTCCTAGAGTGTAGAGAGCTTCGAGGGTGATTGGCAGAGGATAGGTGGGACCTCAAACATAGGGTGGTCATGTTAGAGTGAGAGGTAGGGCATCCAGATAGGCTCGACCAAGATAGGGACTTAGTTTGGTACATCTGAGACCAGGACTAGCATTGGGGAATAAGAGACATAGAGTTGGGCGACAGGATCATATTGCAGCTTCAAGACAGGCTCCTCCACAGGTACCAACACAACAGGTTCCTCTTGTACAAGGACAGATTTTGGCACAGTAGGTGCCTCATCATATATCATTTGCACCATAGGTTACAGTATAGGCTCCCTAGGCACCACAAGTACCACAGGCTCTGCAGATGATAGATTCCTTGACTCAAGATGTGCGGACATTATAGATAGGTATGACAGCAGTGGTTGGTTGACTAGATCAGGTGGCCATTATGATGCAATATTTTATGGCTATGATTTCATAGAGGTCTAGTGTTGCAAGCACTAGTCAGGGACCACACATTACATAAGACAAATTAGGTGATAGAGGGCCTGATGGGATAGGTGATGGGTCAGGTACAAGTGACAGATTAGGTGCCCCTATTAGGTCTTCAGATATATGGATATTGATCCACATTTTTGATGATGTATCATGTTATCATGTTTATTGATTTGATCAAGACTTTGTTCATGTATCACTTGGTGATGATATTGTATCTTGGTATACAAACTGGATGGATCATGATTTGATGGGCATTTATATGATGACTTGCCTTGATTTTATTTGATATGTTGATGTTGTGATGTGAGATATCTTTTTGCACATGTCTATATGATGTTTTATGGATGCGTTTACTTTTTATTATGCTACGGATGTAGTGTGTCTTATATATGATATAGATTAGATGGATGAAAATTATGTATGCAACTATTCTATATGCTTTTCTGATTTTATGTATGAATGTAATGCAATGAATGAATGTGTAGATATATAGAAAAAAATGCAACTATATTATCTTTGAAATTTTAATTTTATGTATGCAATGTTGATATGAAATTCACTCCTTAACTAAATGTATGCAAATGAATAATGATTAATGATTCTTGGATTTTTTTTTCTCATATGAAGATGATGATTAGTGCTATGAATGAATGAATGAATGAATGAATGAATGCAAAAGATAATCTCACATCATTGATTTGAACCAAGGATAATTTAAAATTGAATACCCCCAAATTGTTTATTAATCAAGATATGAATAATTTACCCCCTTAAATTGGAAAAATACGTGAAATAATGCAATTAATCTATCATGAAAATGCAATGCAATGCAACTAATTGTCACTATCTTTTTGCGAAAGATCTGCAAAAGAGATATATTTTCATCATTGAGCATTGTGGGACCAGAAATCAAGTACAATAATCACTGACCACATCATGATGATATGAATATCTCTTTTAATCTCATTTTGGTAACATTTTAGGAATTTAGTACAACCCTCACTAGTTGAATAACCAACTATGGGAGTATGAATACCAGTTTCAATGGATTCAATGTTGCAAGTGGATTTTGGTATTAAGATATGGAAGATCTAAATAGCCAAGGTATCCTTTTGCATAAACCAACAAAGGTTAACCCTCCTTCCTATATGAATGTCCTCGATGGTTCTTTGATGACCATGTCGTTAGATGAATTCACACAAGTTAGTGGATCTTCCTCAAAATAGTCACACAAAAGTCAAGATAAACATCATGTCTCCATTATCGCCAATCTAGTCGAAACATCATCGATTAGCTAAAAAGAACATGACTTGAAAAGGTCAATGAAAATCATCAATAATTTCAAGTATTTTGCAATGTATCAAGATTTTCAATAAGAATTCCAAACATTCTGATCACTTAGATGTTGTTAATTTTTAATCCTGATAAAATAAGTCAATGAAGTTCAAGGATCAAGGTATGCAATCAAACTATTTGGATTGAACAACGATATCCATCAAAGGTTCCAAAAAATCTCTCCTCTGAAATTCTAAAAATCTGCTCCTGTCATGTGACCAAAATGTAGCACTTATGAATCTGTTTGGTATCAAAACCAATGCTTTTGCCCCCAAGTAAAAAATGTGATCGTGTGTCAAACTTAGGGCAATATGAAACCTAGAATGCAACAAATGCAGCTAAGAGGCTTTATTATGACTATGCACAAATGACATATGCAATGAGGATATGTACAAATGAGATGGCGAGAAGGAAATATGTACAAATGCAATGAGGAAAGACCTAAGGGAACAAAAAGTGCTTGTTTCCAGGTTTTCACCATTTGGGTTTATTGCTTTTTCACTTTTTTTGCAACCAAGGTGCCTATTGCTAGGTTTTCACCAAGGCACTTTTCTCTTTTTCAATTTTTTCAATTTTTTTTTTTATCATCAAGGCGCCTATTTTCTAGGTTTTCACCAAGACAACATTTTTTGGATTTTGAAATGTTTTTACTTTCTTCATGCTCAATTTTCTCCTTTTTCTGATTTTCTACTTTGCCAATTTTTTTTTCTCTTTTTGATCTTTTTGATTTTTTGGGATTTTGATCTTTTCTCCTTTTATTTGGATTTTGACTTATTCTCATGTACGAAGAAGATGCTAACCCATTTGATACTCTTTCATCTAATTAGGTATGAAACCTCTTTAAATGGATGTCATTTATGGGCTCTTGCAATTCATCCCCTTCATAATTAGCTAGTTTGTAGGTTCACGTTCCAAAAGAAGAAATGATTACAAAAGGACCAAGCCAATTCACTTCCCATTTTCCTTTTTTTCTCTATTAGCCTAATTTTTAGGGTTTTCTCTTAACACTAAGTCACCCACTGGAAAGGTTCTTGGTTTGATGTTCTTCTTGTAGTTTGTTCAAATTATGTTTTGATATACCTTCAAATGATCATATGCTTGTGTTTGATGTTCTTCCAACAATTCCAATTGTTGAAGTCGGGCAACCCTATAATATTCATTAGTGATTAATCCATGTAGTGATACTCTTAGGGATGGAATCTCAACTTCTAGGGATAAAATAGCTTTGGCCCATAAACCAAGGAAAATGGTATAGCTCTTGTTGGTGTTCGAATGCTAGTTCTATAGGTCCACAATGTCAAGTTTATCTAAATATGCCAATCTCTTCCTAACTTATCAACCAATCTTTTCAATATTTTGAGGATGTTCTTGTTTGTAGCCTCGGCTTGTCCATTACCTTGAGGATAGTAAATGGAGGAAGAATGATGAATAATATGAAATGTTTCACAAATTTCATCCACATCTTTATTCTTGAATTGTTTTCCATTTTCCATGATGATGGAATGAGGAATACCATATCTACAAATGATGTGATTAAGGATAAACATGGAAATATTCTTTCCCGTTGCAGTTGTCAAAGGAACGACCTCTACCCATTTAGTGAAATATTCTGTCATTGGGAGGATGTATTTATGTCCATGAGAAGATGGTGGGTAAATCATGCCAATTAGATTGAAACCCCATTGATAAAATGGCCATGGTGTGATAAATGGATGCAATTCTTATGCAGGTGCATGGATCATGTCTCCATGATATTGGAATTTAGCACAAACTTTCACAAATTGAGAAGCATTTTTCTCTAAGTTTTTCCAAAAATACCCCATGTGAAGGATTCTTAACTAAATTTAATCCACTCAAATGTGACCCACAAATCCCCTTGTGGACATCTCTTAAAGCTAATCTTGATTCCTCTTCCTCTAGACACCTAAGGAGCATTCTGTCAAGACCTTTGTGATACAATGTGTCTGATAGGATGGTATAATGAGTCGATTGTCTTATGAAATTTTGTTTTTGAGCTCAGGTTTGGTCCAAAGGTAAGGTTTAGTTTTTAAGATAACTATAAATTAGTCCATACCAATGTGAGTCATGTCCTTTAAGAAGGGAAATTATCTGGGTATCAGGTAAGTCAAATGTTGGTTTGCCAACTCTTCCACCAAGAATTTTTACCTCACATTTTGATCAAGCATTTGGAGTAATGAAGCCAAGGAAGCCATTGCATCAATTGCTCTATTCTTGTCTCAGGGAATTTTCTCAAAAGTTATCAAATAAAAATACTTTTTCCAGTCATCCACCATCCTTTTATATGGCATCAATTTTTCATCTTTGGTGTTGTATTCATCATTTATTTGGTTGATGACTAATTGAGAATTTCCATAAAATGGCAATTCTGCGACATTCCATTCTAAGGCCATTTTGAGACCTATGACCAAAGCTTCATATTCAGCAATATTATTTGTGCAAGGAAACAATAGTTTGTAAGATTTGGGAATTGTGTATCCTTGAGGTGTTATCAAAATAATTCCTTCCCCTGAACCACTTTGAGTATAGGACCCATCAAAATATAAGGTCCATGTCTTATCTTCCACATTAAAAATCTTTGAATCAGGAAACTCTACTTGAATTGGATGTGTAGAATCTAAAGGATGTTTGGCCAACTCATCAGAAATCACTTGTCCCTTTATTGCTTTTCTATCCACATACTCAATGTCAAACTTACTAAGTACCATCAGCCATTTTGCAATCCTTCTCGTTAGAGCTATTTTACTAAGTAGATACTTCAAAGGATCAATTTCGGAAATTAATTTCACTTTATGCATCAATATGTAATGTCTAAGCTTTTGAAAGGAAAACACCACTACTAGGAAATCCCTTTCCATGAATCTATAATTCAATTCATATTTTATCAATGTTCTACTCAAGTAGTAAATGACTCTTTCTTTTCCTTCATTGTCTTCTTGTGCCAATAGGACCCCTAAAGATTTATCTGTGGCTCATATGTAAAGTAATAAGGGTTTTCATTTGATAGGTGACATAAAGATGGGTGGATTCACCAAGTATGGTTTTAACAATGTGAAAGCTTTATCACACTCCTCATCCCATGTAACAATGGTGCCTTTATATAGCAACCTTGTGAATGAATGGAATTTTTCTGCCAATTGGGAAATGAATCTCCTTATAGATTGAAGCTTTCCTTGAAGAGACCTCATTTGACTAATATTCTTAAGAATTTCCATGTCCAATATTTCTTTCACTTTCTCAGGATCTACTTCAATGCCTTTTGTAGAAACAATGTAACCTAAGAGTTTGCTAGATTGCACCCCAAAAGAATAATTCTTTGGATTGAGTCTCACTTTGAATTTCTATAACCTTATGAATATCTTTTCTAATATTGGTAAGTGATCCTTTCTTTCATGTGATTTTGCTAGAATATCATCCACACAATCTTCTAAAAAGGTATGCATTATATCGTGGAAGATAGTGGTCATTGCTCTTTGGTAAGTTGCTCTGGCATTTTTGAGACCGAAGGGCATCACATTCCAAAAAAAGGTTCCCTGTGGGCATGTAAAAGGTGTCTTTTCTTGGTCTTCAGGTGCAATTCAAATTTGATTGTATCCACTAAATCCATCCATCAAGGAAAATATAGAATGACCCACTGTTAATTCCACTATAGCGTTAATGCTAGGTAGCAAAAAATCATCTTTTGGGAAAGAAAGATTAAGGTCTCTAAAATCTGTGAAAACTCTAATGGATTTGTCATGTTTTGTGACCAGTAAAATGTTTGATATCCATTATGCATATGCAATCACTCTTATGAATCCAACCTTGAGTAGCTTTTCCAATTCTTCTTTTACTAAAAGTGCCACATGAGGGTGCATCTTTCTCAATTTTTTCTTTATGGGTTTCACACCTGGTTTCACATTTAAATGATGAATTATAAAGCTTGGATCTAACCCTATAATGTCGGTAGAAGACCATGAAAATTTAATTTTCTTTGCTTGAAATAATTCGATGAACTCCTTCCTTTTTGATGGACTCAAAGATGTTGCTAAATGAATAAACTTGGGATCCTCTTTGGTGCCAATGTTAACTTTCTTCATTGGTTCAATAAGGATGGGTGACCTTTCATCTTCATGTTTAGTTATGGTATCCAACCTCTCTTCCTTAGGTGCCATAATTGGGTTTTTACCTTTGGAAACATCTGATATTTTTACTTTTTTAGGTTTCTATCATTACCACATGGTGGTTTTCACCACTAGACCTTTTCATTTTTTTGTATTTTTTTATTTTATTTTGTGGATTGGGAGGCTGGACCCCTACCTCTATCATTATGTCTAGATTGTATTCATTGGTGGAAGAATATGGCTCAAACACATTTAGGTATTGGTCCATTGCAAGATCATTGGGAAAGTATAATAAGTCATTTGTTTTGGATAAATCCCAATCAATGAGTGCAGGGTGCATTAAGGCTAAGGATTCATTTGGAAAATTGTCATTAAAAGGGTTTAGGGACATGACCTCATTTTAAGGTTCATACATTGTATCAATTGGGTCTATGACATGGGCTTCCTCAAGATATTCCATGGAAGTGGGATCAAAATCTCTTTCACTAGAGTCCTCATTGATTTCCATGGGAAAGAATGCCTGTAGATTAAGTACAACATTTGAATCCCCCCCCCCATGAAGGTACCCAAGGTTCACCTATCCATTGATTATTCCTAGATTCTTAACCTATGTTATATTCTTGAGTTTCACTTGAAACTTGTGTAGACTTTGAACCTTGATGTTCATTGTCTTGACTTGGGACATTGGGAATAGTTGCATATGTGTGAATAACATCAACTTCTATATCATGAAAAGACTCTTCAAAAAAGGAATCCCAATCATAATCCCCAGAATGATCTTCACTCTCATAACCTACCATGTGCACATGTTCATGAAAATCATGTATTGGACTTGAAGTTTCTCCTTTGTATTGAAAACCTATTCCGGATTTCTCTTCTTTTAATCTCCAAGCTGGTTCAATGGGTTCTAGCACTCCTCTATTCCTAAATACTAAGGTTCCTCTTCCCTTATATCCCATTTTTTCATAATTTGATACCCTTTTCCATATTGATCGGTTTGAATGTTGATGTTTTGTAATCTTTCCATGGAATTATTTGAAGTGTCTTCCTCCTTGTAGAGCCATTGTAGTACTTCATTGTCCTCCTTTTCTAAGGTAGATTTTTCACACTCTCTAACAAAATGAGAGTTATATTTATGACGGGGATGAGCACTTTATGGTTTTCCATGTGTCCTAGGAGAATTTGGTAAATCAAATACGGAAATGGAATATTCCCCTACTCCCTTGGAGTCGATTCTACATTTTTTTTCAAAGTTATGCATCAATTCATTCATCTTTTGGTATTGATCCTTCTTGGCTTGTTCTCTTTCTTCCTTGGAAGGTTTCTAAATTTCCATCTTTAATGTAGAAGTCTTAACTAAATTATCATGTGAATTTTGACCCTCATAACTCATCTTTTCCTTTCCCTTAGTTGATGTAATTAAGTTAGTTTGATTAGGGTTTGAGATGGATGCAGCCTTTGATGTCAACTTTGAACTTTCCTCTTTATGTTCTTCATTAATGACATTAGGGATGACTCCTTCCCTATTGTGAGGAATAAATAATTCATGACTTGGATTCAATGTGTTGCAATATTGAAAGGGATTAGAATCTCCTCCAATTGTGATCTCTTCACCCATATGTGGAAACTTTATGCATTGATTATAGGCGGAAGGTATCGCTTGCATCTCATAAATCTAAGGTCTTCCCAATAAGATATTATAAGTTAATTTCATGTCAAGAACTTGAAATATGGTTTCTTTTTTTATGGGTCTCATTTGAATAGGTAAAAAAATCATGCCTTTTGAAGACCTTTCTTCCTCATCATAAGCCTTAATGGTAATTTTCTTTTTGGGATCAATGGATGATTTGGATATCCCTAAAGACTTGACAAGGTTCAATGTGTGAATATGAAGACCGACTCCCCCATCAATGAGAACTCTCTTAACCCTATGCCTTTGTATTAACACTTCTATATATAAGGGAAAATTTTGAGGGTGGGTAATAGACATATCATCTTGTTTCGAGAATTAAAGACAATGAGGAGCTATGAGATGTCCTACCATATTTTGAAACTTATCTTCCTCCAAGGTTATAGGAACATTAGTCTCCACTAGGGATTTTTCCAAGATTTTTTTGTGATTAGGAGATAATTTCAACAACTCCAAGATAGAGATTTGTGCAATTGATCCACCAAACTATAAGGCTTTATTGAAGAAGATGTTGGTTTAGCCAAAGTAGTTGTTGAAGTAAGACCAAAAGTTTTAGGGTCACTTCCTTGTAGGGAAACTCTTGCTTCTTTCCCCTAGTTAAAACATTAGAGGTCTCTTGATTAGGTTGTTCTTTTATTACCACAACATTCATAGTAATATCATGTCTGGATATGGCATTAGTAGTATTGTCATAGCTATGGGAAAATTTTACATTGTTGTTGCCTCTAGAATTGTTGTCATTATTCCCTCCATTATGAGCATTGGAAGATTCACCCTTTTCCTGCTTATAGAAAGGAGTTTTAAATGTCATGTGGTCTTTGTTATGTTGAGGTCCTTCTACCTTAATCACACCATTGTCAATTAGATCTTGCACTATGTTTCTCAAATGCATGCAATCATTTTTTTTATGTCTTCGATTCCTATGGTATTCACAATGACTAGAATCACTCCACCATGTAGGTTTGATTTGTGGTTCATATGGTTGAGTCCTAGGTAAGTCAATAATATTATTAGCAATGAGAGTTATCAATTCCTTCTCAAGTGGTTCACCCAAAGGTGTGAATTTCCTTTTAGGGGTTGGTGTAAAGAATGGCTTAGGTTTTTTAGCCCCTTGGTTATCCCAGAGTTATTATTGTTAGTATTGAACTGTTGAAAGGTACTTTGGGTTGTTGAGTCACATTTCTAGCTTGAGCAGATCCTTTTGTAAGATTGAAAGGGGCGGTCTTCAAATTATTTTCCTCTACAACTCCATCATTGACCACTCCTTTGTTGTTATTCCTCATCCAAAACCAGTTATTGTTAGGAGGATTTCTATTTTGATTGTTATTGGAGGTATTGTTGTTATTATTTTTATAAAGCTTAAGTTCTCCACTTTTAACCAATACCTCTTCCATGGTAACCCCATTTTCAATTAGGTCTTGGAAATACCTAGGACATTGTAATCTTAACCGGTAATTCATCTCATTAGTCAATCTATTAATAAAGATGTCAATCTTCTCTTTTTTTAGGTACACTTTGAGGGTATCTAGTGAATACCGCTCTCCATGATTGTAAGAAAAGTAGGATTCCTTCTCCCTCTCATTGCTTGGTATTACATAAATTTATCATCTTAACCTCATTTTTGATATTGGAGGAATAATGAGTCATGTTGGAGGCAAATTCTTCAAAATTTTGGATGCCCGAGGGTAACTTGGAGAACTACTCCATTGCCATGCCTCCTAAAATCCTAGGAAATAACCTCATTAAATACATTGTATCATGCATAAAATCAAGGCTTAATGAAAAAAAATCCCTTAAATGATCTTGGGGATTGGATGCTCCTTCATACTTATCATATTTCAGGAAAACAATATTATTTTGGAATGGGACCATAATTAGGGTTTTATCGAATGGAAAAGGACACAAAGATTCAATGGAAAAGGGTTTAGGACCCCACTTTGTTTCATTGTGTCCAATTGCATTTGGAATAATTTAAATTTTTTTTTCATGATATCAATAGGATTTTCCTTGGCTTCTTTTTGTTTAAGTTGATTGACATCATAATCATGAGGGATTTTAAGACCCACTTGGGCTAGGTATAAAGAGTACTTCTCCCTATCTCTATCTAACACCTTCTCCATGAGTCTCATCAAGAATGGGATTTGCACGGCTTCATTAACCCTCTCATCAATTTCTTCTTTGTCATTAGGGTCAACATCTCCCACATTGTTGTGTAAGGAAACTCAGGTGCAGAAACAGCTTCCTACACTAATCACTAAAGGAAAGTATTGTGCAAATTCTCTATTTTTTGTATGCATGGTATATGACTGTAATATCATTGTTAAAGTAGTTAATGAATCTGAAATTGTAAGGATTTGAAAGAATTTGCACAATACTTTCCTTTAGTGATTAGTATAGGAAGTTTTTTCTGCACCTGAGTTTCCTTACAAGTGGTATCAGAGCTTGATCAAATTTTGATCCTAGTTGTTGGGTAGGGTTTTTTGAGCTAATCTCAAGTTGAGTGGGAGTTTTTTGTGTAGAGAATTCTAAATCTTATTTTCAGATTGAGATGGCAAGTTCCTCATATAGTAGAATGGAGGTGGAGAAATTTAATGGCACTAATTTTGAGTTGTGGAAACTCAAGATGGAAGACATGCTTGAAGACCACGATCTATGGGAGGCTACTTCACTTGATGTGAGACCTACAACAATATCTCAAGCAGATTGGGAGATCAAGGATCAGAAGGCTAAGGGTCTCATCAGACTCTGTCTAGCAGATGTCTTTCTTCTCAATGTTCTTGATGAGACTACTGTAAATTCTTTTTGGAAACAGCTTGGGTCTGTGTATCAGGCCAAATCTTTGGTGAATAAGTTGTTCCTGAGAAAGAAGTTGTATTCTTTAAGAATGGAGGAAGGTGGATCTGTAACTGATCATCTCAACGCATTCAATTTATTGATTGCACAGTTGGCATAATCCAGTGCCAATATCGAGGAGGAGGATCGATGTATGACCCTGCTTTGTTCCTTGCCAGATTCATGGGACCATCTTGTGATGTCTCTCAGATGTACTATAGTCACATTATGTATGGATGATGTGGTGTCTTCATTTCTATCTGAGGAGATGCGAAGAAAGACTTTGGATTCGTCTAAGGAAGCCCTTGTTGTTCATGGGAGATCCAACAACAAAGGAAAGAAGAATGAAAATAAGTCAAAGAAGGGCAGATCCAAATCCTATGGGAGTTCTAAGACTCCTAGAAATTCCAAGGTGAAATTTTGGAACTGTGATAAATCTGGGCACTTCTGGAGGGACTGCAAAGAACCAAAGAAGAAGAAGAAGAAGAAAGGCTTAGATTCAGCTTCTGAAAAATCTCAAGAAGATGGAGATGCTTTTATTTCAGCTTTGGTAGCCCATGCATCTGATGATGTGTGGTTGGTAGACTCAGGTGCTTCTTTTCACATGACCTCTCATCAAAATTGCTTCTCAAAATATGAAGAGTTTGATGGTGGAAAGGTGTACTTGGGTGATGATTCTCACCTAAAGATAGTTGGATGTAGAAGGGTCACTATCAGAATTCATGATGGATGAGTAAAGGGAATCAATGGAGTTATGCACATTCTAGGTTTTGCAAAAAACCTATTATCTGTAAGTATGATGAATGATGTAGGTGTGCAAGTTGTCTTTTCAAAAGATGGATGCAAGATGATGAGAGGTTCTATGGTGCTCGCTAAAGGTACTAGGAGAGGTACTTTGTTTTAGCTTGATGCATGCATTACTCAGTGCAATAGTTATTCTATTTCAAAGAAGAGAGTGGCTATCACTTAATCCCCGCCATCTGAACGAGTAGTAAAGAATACTGTGGCAATGGGTTCCGATGGCAATGTAGTAAGTGTACCTAAGGGTGCAAAACACTTTGGAAGGAAACCTTCCTACAGAAAAGACAATGTTGTGGCATATGAGATTTGGTCACATTGGAGAGAAGGGTCTTAGGACCTTGAAAACTAAAAATCTTGTGGAGGGGCTAAATGATTGTAATCTTGAATTCAATTTCTGTGAACACTGTGTTTATGGTAAGCAAAATCGTGTTCAGTTCTACTCTAGTTCTCACAAGTCTTCTGGAATTTTGGATCTTATTCATTATGATGTATTTGGTCCTATAAAAGTTCCTTCTATCTCCAGTTCTATATATTGTGTATCTTTTATAGATGATTACAATAGAAGGACTTGGATATATTTCTTGAAAAGTAAGACATAGGTTTTCAGTCGGTTCAAGGAATTTAAGGTTCTCATGGAGAATCAGACTGGTAAAAGAATCAAGTGCATGAGAACTGATAATGGTGGTGAGTTTAGTTCCATAGAGTTTGAATAGTTCTATAAAGAACAAGGAATTGAGAAACATAAGACAACTCCTTACACCCCGTAGCAAAATGGAGTTGCAGAGAGAATGAATAGGACACTGATGGAGAAGGCTAGGAGTATGTTTAGTGGAGCTGGTTTAGAACAAAGGTTTTGGGCCAAAGCTATGGCCACTGCTTTCTATCTGGTTAATAGATCTCCTACACCAGCTCTTGTTGGTAAGAAACCCATGGAGGTGTGGTCTGGTAAGAATCCTTCAATTAGACATATTCATGTTTTTGGTTGTGAAGCTTATGCACATATTCCAAAGGAGAAAGGATCTAAGTTGGAAAACAAAGCTGTCAAATGTATTTTCATCAGATATAGTGTTGGTGTGAAAGGATACAAGCTTTGGGATCCTGTGACTAGTAAGGTGTTGCATAGTAGAAATTTTATTTTCAGAGATCTAACATCTTCTCCTATTGTGCTACAACCAAATTAAAAAGAAAAGGAAAAAGATGTTGTTCAGTTTCCTCCTACCCCTGAGAAAACTGAATAGAGAGACCATGTTGGTTCTAATGATGAGGAGAGCTCTAGAAGCTCTAATAGTTTGGAAGAAGAGGAAGAACAACCTCAACCTCAGCTCTTGAGGAGATCCACAATAGAAAGAAAGCAACCAGAAAGGTTTGGTTATTCTATGTTAGATTCTAGTTGTGCTTTTGCTTTGATTACTAACACTGATGAGCCTAGATCTGTGAAAGAGGCTTTGGGCATGGAAGATGTAGGTTCCTAGATTGAGGCTATGGATGATGAGATGGCTTCATTGGATAAAAACAAAACTTGGGACCTTGTACCTTTGCCTAAAGGGAGAAAATCTGTTGGCAGTAAATGGGTATTCAAGAAGAAATTATGTGCAGATGGCACTGTTGAAAGGTACAAAGCTAGATTGGTTGCAAAGGGGTATTCACAGGTAGAGGGAATATATTATGGTGAAAAATTATCTCCTATTGCAAATCTGACATCCATTAGATTTCTATTATCTATTGTTGCATCATATGATTTAGAGATAGAACAGATGGATGTGAAGACAACTTTCCTTCATGGTGATTTGGAGGAAGAGATTTATATGTCACAGCTTGAGCACTACATTGTTAAAGGTAAAGAATCCTT
>MU225176.1:3141135-3156020 GCA_018584345.1 Thuja plicata | reverse complement strand
ATGGCTGCTACTCATGCTTGTAAGGAAGCCATTTGGCTTAGGAGATTGTGTTCTGATGTTGGTGTTGATGCAGAATAGATTACTATTTGGTGTGACAGTCAGAGCACTATTTTCCTTGCGAAGAATCTAACTTTCCATGCCAGAATGAAGCACATTGATGTGCAGTTTCACTTTGTGAGAGATATGGTGGAAGATGGAAAGGTAGATACTGTGAAGAATGTTGCAGATGCATTAACGAAACCAGTGGGCACTGTGAAGTTTAGATGGTGTTCAAAGTCTATGGGCCTTTTGGCCTATAGCGGTTAGTTCTTGTTATGTTCCTATTTCTCTTTCAAGGTGTTCAACAAGTGGGAGAATGTTAGGAATAAGGTGTCTCAACCTTGGATAATTCCTATTCTTATTTTTTTTTTTGTAAAATGTATTTCTTGCAAATAATGTAATTAAGTGTGAGTGTACATGTCTAGTTGGCATGTTGATGTTTCACTCCACTTGATGTGTCGGCATCTTGAATTGTGTGTAAGGAGATCATGGCTAAAATGGTTATGATGGATTCTTATGACACGTAAGAGATATTTCTAGAACATTCAATGATGAGTGAAGACATGAAAGACATGTGGAAACTAATAAAGTTGAGTACTGTACACTCTTCTACAATTGTGGGCGAAAAAAAATTTTGGGTTCCTATTTTCTCGGAGAATGGTAAAACCCTAATACGGCTATCTTTGGAAGTTGCCCTAAAAAGGAAAGTGCATGATATGAGCATTTTTTAGGGTGGCAAACTGGGATAGAAAAAGAGTGTATTATTGGTATGATCTTGTGCTACAGGATTTGTCTTTGAGTGTCAATTGTCTCCTGAAAGAACTTGCATTACAAGTGTGTTGTAACCGTTGTGTTGAAGATAATACATTGTGCAGGTTTTGGAGTGCTGGGGTTTTTTACTGAAATTTTTTCCCCAAGGTAAATCATTGTGTCATTCTCTATTTTCTGTATGCATGGTATATGGCTGTAATATCATTGTTAAAGTAGTTAACGAATCTGAAATTGTAAGGATTTAAAAGAATTTTCACAATACTTTCCTTTAGTGATTAGTGTAGGAAGTTGTTTCTGCACCTGAGTTTCCTTACATGTTGTTGTTATTTAGCCCTTGGTTGTTAGGGTCCATTGCTCCTCCATTATTGTTATTGTTTAACCCTTGGTTATTAGGGTCAATTCCTCCTCCATTGTTGTTATTGTTATCAACCAAACCAGCTCCATTGTTATTAATATCTTTATTAGCATGCTAAATTTGATCGGGGTCCATGTTTCCAAATGGGAAAGACATAGTTGTTTCCTCTTCTCTTATAGGTTCTTGCATTGGTCTTGAAGAAGTGAACATGTCACTTGGAAAAGGAAGCTCCTAACTTAGATATGAACCATTTGATTCCAGGGTTTTTTTAATGTAGTGAGATCAAGTAGAAGCAACCATGGACATGAATTGTGTTAAAAATGTTGGATTTCTCAGTTAAATTGATCAATCCCTTATGATTTTTTGCAAAATGTCCAAAACTAGGGATTCTGATCAGGTTGAACTTATGAACAGTTGGAAAACCCAAAAGGGTACTCAAGAATGAAATCAAATTTTCTCCAAGCATTTGTGAAATATCCACTATTTTCACCTCTTTGTTATTGGGCTTCACTTGCCTATGTGTGGGTGTGACTTAACTATTAACAGGCGTCGACTAGAATTTATGTAGGTGACACTCTGCAGTTGAGGAGGTAGCTTTTCCTGTTGATAGACGTTTAAATATTTTCAGGCATCACTTTCCAGTGACTTACATGGTGTTTATTTGCTACCAGGCATTGTTTAAAATATCATAAGCATGTTTAACTGTTCACAGGTGGCACTTTGCAGATCCAAATTGTTTATCATAGAATTTTTTATTTTTTAAAAAAAGTTTTAAAGTTTTGATCAGATCTGTAGAATATTCTTGCTTGAAATTGAAATACAAATGCAACACACACATCAAGTTTGCATCATGTCCCTAAAAAAACACTAAATGTGTATGTTCTCGGTCGTTTTAACAAGTATAACACAAGAATATCTTCCACGCAATCTACCTAAACTCAGATTTGGTTTTTAAACACTTTGGCTCTAAAAGGTAGGATTACTAATTATTTGGGATTTTAATTATCACCTCCATTCTAAACTATGCCAAGTTATTTTACCCCCTTGTGGGCTTCCCACACGCATAAAAGTACAATTTTGCATAATCTTGAAGGACTACTCGAGGAACTGAAGAGACTTGCACACAATTTAGTCACCTTCCCATTAAGAAAGAATGCATTTATTTATAGTGGGTCAGATGGTATCACAGAAAAATCTATTTTCTCCCACTTTGGGTCGTTCCCTCTCACCCTCCTCGTAAGGAAATTATTGGGAGGTAGGCCCTCTAAAGCTCTATTTTAACTAGCATATATAGGAAAGGAAGAAATTGAACTTAGTTCAACAAGTTTGGGAATTTGATTCACTTAAAAATTGAAGAGGATATCCCTATTGTTGTCCCTTATTCAAAACACTTCAAACAAAATGGTTCTTTTTCAACCTCATTACAAAGAGGTTCTTATAATTGAAGTGTCTGGTTAGTTTCCTCCCTTTCTTTCTACCACCTCAAATGCAACATGTTTGGCTTTTTGATCAACTTGCAAGAAGTTGAGAGCATATGCCTAATGATTTGTTCAAGATGGACAATAATAGGGTTTTTCCTATTTAGGCTAGTTTAAATGAAATTCCACAAGTTAAGGGAAACCAAGCTTGATAAGAAAAATACCTCTTTCAAAGCTAGCAATGGCTAGGCAATTTTTTTGAGGTTTTTGTGCTTATTTTTCTTACTCACCTAGTGGCAAAAATCCCCACTCTGGCTCCACCAATAAGTTAGTCAACACAAGAGAACAAAGTGAAGAAAAACTTGAGAAGCAAAATTGCAAATAAGTTCTTTTGATAAATTTTGAAAAAATCAACTTTTAAGAACTTAAAGCATCAAATTAATTAAGAGTGGGAAATTTCTTCTTGTATGCACTACTAAATTTTATGTAAGGCTCATACAAGTGTTCTTATACCTCTAAATTCTCCACAATACTAGCATTATGCAAATCTTTAGAGTATTTTTTAAAGGCTCTTACCTCTTTGCTTTCCTTCATAATCCTGAGTTCTAGCTTCTACACTCTCGGATGTCTGTTCATCTACAGGAAAAAATAAACAAAGAGTTAGAAAACTGAATTTAATGATTAATTAGTAAAAGAATATAGAAAGAAGTAGGCATCATTTAATAGCTAGCATGCATCATTTAACTATTCCTAAGTGTTATTTAAAATAGCATAGGCTTCACTTTCCAGTGAGTTAAGCATTAGTTAAAAACTGCTAGGCATGAAACTTTAAATTACAGGTGTTAAAGAAACTGTAAATTGCATAAAATAAAAGCTAATAGGCATAAAAGAATAGTTTTTAGGCGGCTTTTCCCATGTCACAGGTGACGCTTTACTCTCATAGGTGTGACAATTTATCTCAAAGGCGACAGAAGAATAAAGAAAGAAATAGAAGGATTTCTGTAGGCATCGTTTATCTTCTTGCAGGCATCATTAGAATTTTCATAGGCATCATGTCTCTAGAAATCTGCAAATTTTGCTTAAAAGTGAAGAAAAAACACATATAAAACTTTAAAAATGATGATTAAGAGGCCTAAAGCCCCACGGTGGGTGTCATTTGAGTGTGAATTAATTACACCTTCATGAGATTAGTTTATTTAGCTACAATTATATGGAAAATAATAAAATATTTAAGCTAAATAATTGTAAGTAAATCAATAGTCATCTCATGGTTCTCTAACTAGTATGCTAGTAAAGCTCTCAGCCTTAATCTCTACTAGTGACAATCCTAGAATGAGAAATTGATAAAATGTATACCTAAATCTAGCTCAATTCTCTCAAATGATGATAATAGTGAATCCAAATGCAACTAAAATTCTCTCCATAATTCTCAATTTCTATAATTATCTATCAATTATGCTCCACTTTTCTATGAAAATGACTATAGATTTGATGCTTTGCATTCGAATTTTTAGGATATGATTATGCTTAAAAATGGCTTGTATTTATAGCAAATTCCCAAGTGTAGGGGGTAGAGTTACTTGATCATGATTAAGCCTTGGTTGATTGAAAGGCTTTGAGATGGTTTCAAATGGGGGGACAATTTAAATGATTCTCTCAAAGGTTGGGACAAAGGGACAAATTTGAGTGTTTGACATTCAAAGTTCAAAATAAGTGATTGAGATTCAAATTTAGGAGTGATCCATGTTCTTTGTTTTCTCAATTCCCATTGGTTTCTCAAATTCATCTTGAAATATATTAGGATTATTTAATTCAATCAATTAATTAAATTAGCCATGTAGGGATGAATAGGTTCAATTTGATTTTTTATTTAAACTATACAATTAATTGATTAAAATCAATTATATAATTTTGATTGATCCTTTTAGGATTATATTTGATTATTTGATGTCATGGTTAATTAATCGTTTGATTTAATTTTATTTTATCCACTTTTATTGATAAATGTCCATTTGAATTTATTTTTGATCCATTTTGATGAAAATTAGAGCATTTGGCTGAGATTTGTAGATTTGCTTGATTCTAGGACACCTGCCTAGTTTTAGGTGTCTACAGGTACATTATCAATATACATACACTTGATATCCTTCATTTGTCTATCCATGACATATTCATCTTTTGATATCTCTTTTTCAAGATCTTCTTCCTCATTTATATATTCAATGATAACCTCTACATTGTCAGTAGTTAGATCAATAGGATCTATTTGCTTTGTGATTACCTTCATTTGATCAGTGGTGGTTGCTTCTTGTTCCTTCTCTACTTCATGATACTCGATATCATCTATATCAAATATAACCTTCCATTTTGTAGGTGTATCATTATCCATTGATTGTATGTCTCCATTCATTATTCTAAGGGCTCTCCCCTTTACTAGAAATCAAGTTGAATTCTTCTTTAATGCTTCACGAATCTCAGATGGTGCAAGGTTGGGAATATTGTGTACAATAGATCTCTCTCTCATTTCCTTTTCTGCATTTAGTTCATACTTCTATCTTGCATCTATTTTATTGTATAGTTCTTATGGTATCTTGTCATCAAGTTGAATAGGTGTCAATCTGTATCTCAGTAAAGTTACAACAAAAGCTTCTTCAATCTTTTTCTTATCTTCTCCATTCCTCTTCTCATATTTTTCTTACCTCAAGGCTCCTAATCTTCCTAATTTCTTTAAACTTTATAGATAATCATCAAGACTTAATGGAACTTGTGAAAGATCTATAACTGCATAGATTTATTAGTGTCAGCAGACTATGTTTCACTCTCATTTCCAAGTAGTAATCATCTCCTTGTTCTAGTAGTTTGTTTCCTTCCTCTAGTTCTCTCATAAGTCTTTCCTCTTGGTTGTGTTAGAGTAGTCATATTATAGCTAATAATTAAATCATTTAATTATTAGTCTATTATACTCTATGCTTAAGTTATACTTAGGCAGCTTATTATTCTTTAGGGTTTTCCCCTTTAGGTTTTTGGTATCCTTTTATAAGGATTCACCGCTTTGCATTTTAGCAAGGAGATTGTATTGTATTCAGTTTGTTGATAATAGAAATTCTTTCTTTCAACATGGATATCATGCCTCTGGCTTTTTGGCCACCATAGCTTTCTTCTTCTGTCTGTATCTTTCTTCCTTCATGTGACAGATTTGCATGTAGGTGTTCTTGGGAGATTAGCTTCCAGCCTAATCCTACATGGTATCATAGCATGCTTGCTGCTTGTTGTTCGTGTTTCATTGAAGTGTACCAAACATAGAGGGTTTCAAAGGTTTTTTTAGTGTTTTTTGTGGTGTTTCTTGGGCATGCTTTGGTTATGGTCACTTTGGGCTCAAACGGACATTGCCATTGAGCTCAGAGCACCCCAAAACCTTAGAAATGACATTAAATTCATCCATTTTGGACTACTGGACTCTGAGGCAAAAAAAATTTGGTTCTCAGTGCCATACAGTACGGAAACCGAGAAAAAAATAAAAAAATTTAAAAAACCTATTTTTTAAGGTTTTTTTGCAATTTTATTACCGCAGCCAATACAAATTTGTTTTGGAAGTCGTCGCGCCACCGCAGGGCCATCGACGCTCCATCGCCATCGGCAGCTCCTCTGGTGCCCCTGCCCGCTCTGTGGCCCTGGCCACTCTACCTCCCACGGCCCCTGCCACCTCCTGGCCCTCTGCTGACCTACTCTGCGGCCCCCGCCGCTCTGCTGGCACCCGCCACCAGCCCGCTCCGGCTGCCTCCACTGTGTCGCTCAGCCCCGGATCCTCCGCCTTCGCGCCGCTCTGACCCCGCCCGACATGTTTATTGGTAGCCCTCACGGGTTTTATTGCATGAAACCAATCATATGCCACACCAGGGGCTTCATCCCAGCCCCCTGTGTGTGCCATGCACCCAAGGGGCCTAATTTTTTCAGCCCCAAGGGCTTAAAGCCTGATTTTGGGGCCTTTCTAACCCTCCCAGACTATTTTTTCTCTATCTTGAGCATACGGGGGTTTTTTTCCAACTTTTATATACCATCAAAAATCTCTTTTCGATCACTTTTTGATGATAGAGGTTGGGGTTTTGGGTTCTACTATTTTAATAGTGTTTTTTTCTATTGAAGTCTGATATTTAGTTTTGCCTTCCGGGAGCCCTATCTTGCTCATCCGAAATCCTTTTTTGGCAAACCAGATATCATCAGAAAGCTGGTTCAGTGAACTATTCAGTTACAGGGGTATTTTTTCCAGATTCTATTCCAGGTTATCTCTCCTCTGAGTTTGGCAGTTTTTGCACTCTAGCGGATTACTTGGGTTCTACACGTCCTGGGATCTCCTCTTCTGATTTTCTGGCTCACTCTTCTTTCTGACTTCTGAGCTTGTTGCTTCTCTTCTATTGCATCTTTTTTCTATAAATGCACTGTGATAAAGTGCCTACTTCTGCATTTCTAGGATTTTGAGCACCTTGTGTTTTTTGTACTTGCACTCAGTTATAAAGTGCCATGGGGGGTTATGATGTTATGCCATTTTAGACTCATCCACCTTTGTCAAGTGAGTGTACCTTCCACAACATTATCCCATACTGTGTGTCGGTGACACTGCCATTTATCCTATGTTTGTACTTCTATTGCACTATTGGTGTTCCTGGTTCTTCTCTCTACAGATGTTTCTGGCATTGCTTTTCAGTGTTCCTGTCACCTCTCCTTGTTCAACATTATAGGGGGGTTCACCTGTTGGTTCTATTGCTTCCTGGTTTGATTGATCAGCTCTTCAGACATTGTCTTCTCTACCTAGTCATGCACTTCAGTGGGGGTTCCAACAGTTTCCTCTGATAGAGTTTACAGCTCCATGCTTCGGAGATGCTTCTTGCTCATTCTTGTTCCTTTCTTTGGGACTTTCCCTAGATTGGAGGCTTAGTTTCCTTCATCTAGTTTCTTTCTTGTACTTGGGTACCTGATCAGGTCTAGTTGTTAGGACCCATAGTTCCTTTCATGAATCTTGTTTTCATGCATCTTTTAGTCTTTAGCTCTTTTGCTTCTCCCTAAGTTACACCTAAGGGGGGGTGTTAGAGTAGTCATATTATAGCTAATAATTAAATCATTTAATTATTAGTCTATTATACTATATGCTTAAGTTATACTTAGGAAGCTTATTATTATTTAGGGTTTCGATATCCTTTTATAAGGATACACCACTTTGCATTTTAGCAAGGAGATTGTATTGTATTCAATTTGTTGATAATAGAAATTCTTTCTTTCAACATGGATATCATGCCTCTGGCTTTTTGGCCGCCATAGCTTTCTTCTTCTATCTGTATCTTGCTTCCTCCATGTGACAGATTTGCATGCAGGTGTTCTTGGGAGATTAGCTTTCAGCCTAATCCTACAGGTTGTACTACCTTTGTATCTTTCTTCTCTTTAGGTTATATCGAAGATCTAGTGTTCCTTCCAACACCTCTCTTGCTTAGTGATGCCAATTATAGATTTTTATTTTTAACTACTACAATTTCTTGCTCATTCTCAGTGTTCTCATCCAGTGTGTCATCAACTCAAAGATTCTTTGATAAAGTATTCATCATTTTACTTGCTTTCTTTATTGACCTAGGTACCAAAATACCTATCTTGATTTTATCTTTGACTTCCTCATAGGTGCTATAACTTTTCTCATTAGGATATTTTGGTTTAGCTAATAAAGCTTCTATCTATTTTGATCTAATATCTATATCCATCTCATATCCCATCAATTGAATCTATTCAACTCTCCATTCAACTACCAATAGTGAACCAAATTTTAATGTGTTGGTCTTTTCCTTTCTGATTTTGTTCATGTTGTCATCTATCTGCTTCAACAAAACTTGACAGAGATCTATCTGAAGCCCTTTCTTTACTGTCTTATATGCCAGGTCTACTACTCCACATGGCACACTATATACTTGGGATGATTGAAACACTTGGTAAAATATAATGTTGCATGCATACCCTAACTCAAGATCTAGGATAGTAGATATTCTCATTCATCTTCCATCACATTGTGCCTTTGTTAGCTTGGTGACCTATCCTTGTCAATTTGCTTGATTTCCTTTGGTTGGTCTCCAATAGGAAATTCAGTAATAATGTATAAAACATCCTTAGTTATCTTGATTGGTTCATCCAACCACATAAACTAGTCTTGTACTCGGATGAGTACCATCCTCACCCATTCGGGCTTGAGTTCCCTCTGTAGATGAATTTCATGTGTCAATCATTTCATCTCCAGATGTGTGTGCTCATATTTTAATCTCTCATTCACGCACACCTTACTGAATGAAGTATCAATCTCAACTTCACACAGATCTTCAATTTTGCAGTGAATAAATGTGTGGATGTCTTTAATCAACAGAATTTGTGGCAATATTGAAGATAATGCTCCCATAATATCAATTAATTTGGCTATAGATGGGGAAAACTTGTAGATGGTGCACTCTTTGTAGATACATCCTTTATCGGTGCATCTCCTCGGTATTCATAGTATCTTTCAAGGTGTCTACCCTATGACAATGGAAACATGCCATGCCAGGGTTTCTCCATGACCTTTTGTTAAACCTTTTCTTGCATTTTTATGCAATGTTTCAATATGCACTTTTCTACAATGTTTCCATATCTTATGTTGGTTGTTTTTCCTATTTTGAAAGTTTGCCTTGAAAATTTTGAGAGCACCTGCCTTTCCTATACTGTGAAAGTTGATTTCATAGTTGAAAATGGTAATATCCTGCTGCAAATAAGTCTATTGACCTCAAAATCCTTTTGAAAAGACCAGAAAATCTAAGTGTTTGGGTCATTTTCATTCAAAATATGAAAAAGCTCTAATTTCCAAGTCAGGGTTATGTTTTAATGTTACCTTTTTCGAGCATAGGTTATAAAATAAATCATGTTGTTTTTAGATAGGCCTCCAAGTATATGAATGTTGAAATAATATTCCATTTGGTCTAGAGACTCAGTGGAATGTTCTTGTCGTGTTATCTCCAAGAGAAAAGGAATATGCCACTTTGGTTAAGAGATTGAGAGGTAACCGTCCATCAGATGAAAGATCTAACAGTGGTCAAAAAGTCTCGCAATAAGCCTTGTAGTTAGTAAATTATTTGGTGACTTTGATATACTGTGGTGGCAGTGTCTCTAGATCAAATCAGAGTTAAGCAGTGAGTTTTAAAGATTACATTTTCGCTGAGTATCAAGCTAAAAAGTGAGTTAAGGTAAAGGATTTAGAGACTTGGAGATAATCATAAGCAAAGAAAAAATATACAGTTGTCGCATAGTAGCTGATCAGTTTTGACAAGTTAGCATTCATTCAATGATTAAGAGACAAGAAGTAATAAAGAGACACATGTTCCAAAATATAAGTGATTAAAATCTGTAGTCGCGTAGTCTTAGAATGTAAAGTTTGACATCTAGTGACTAAGAGATTAAAGAGAATATTATATTCTTGTTGCCAGGTCTCCAAGTAAGTTAGGGTTTCTACAAAGGTTTCAGAGACTTAGTGGAGTTTTTGGATGATGACAGATGAGAAATCAATGGTAGTCATCAAGTCTCTAGGTGAAAAGGTTTAAGGTAATTTATTTAAGCGACTTAGAGACAGAAGGAAATAAATGTAACATTGAACTATAGTCGCCTAGTCTCCAGTATAAAATAGTTAAGTGATAATTTTTTCATAATTAAGAGACATAGACTTAAGTCGTGAAGTCTCATAAATGATTAATATTATTAAGAGACTTAGCAATAAGCATCCGATTAAAAGGAGATCTACGGTGGACGGGATGTCACATGATAAACTCAGAGTTAGGATTTCCTTTCAGCGACTTGGATTTCTTCAGTCATGTGATCGCCAAAATCTGACTAAGGTTAAATTAAAGTAAAGGAACACATGTTGTCACTAGGTCTCTAAAATAATCCAGAGTTAAAATAAATGTTAAGTGACATAGAGATAAAGCATAGTCGCTAGGTCGCCAGATAAGGAAAATGACGAATACAATGAGGAAAAATTAAAATTGATGCTAACATGTTATGGTTGAAAAGTCACGGGCCAATAGGAAGGTAGAACAGTAATGACAAGGTGGAAAAGTTGATGAAAAGAGCCAATCGCATCATTTTTGTTTAACCCTTGATCAATTTTAATAAGAATTTTCATGAATTTCTCATTCATACAAATTAGATTGCCTTTCACGATCAAAGGCCACGGCTAGAATTTGTATTAATGGCATAGTATGTGAAATTGAAGGCAGAAATGATGAATTTTCCCATAATGAGTTATGTACTTTGAGCATTTTTCCATAAATAGATGGTATCGTGTTCATTATCACTTACCTTGCATTCAGATTTTCAAAAGCAGAGAATTTGTTAAGTTTGTTGTGTCTGAGGAAAGTGAGAATTGTTGCCTTTCTGAAGAGTGAATTGAACTAAGTTTTTATAGAATTCAAAGTAATCGGTGTGATTTTCAGTGCTCTCAAATTATTTCAATACATTTCAGTTTAGAGTAAGGGTTTCCTATGATAGATTTGTTTCAATTTCGGTGCCAGAAATTGAGAACATAACATAACAGAACAAGATGAGTCAAGCATTGAGTATGGCTTCAACAAGTGGAAGAAATGATGATGTAGATGATGATGCCAAGAGAAAGAGGAACTATTCAGATGAGTTCCTGAATTTATTTTTAGGTTCTACACGGAATAAGAAAGAAAATGTTGATATCCTAGTTGATGAGTTGGTCAACATCAGAGATGCGAAGACACCATGAACATCAGGTTATTCTCTGTTTAATTATTTTTATAAAAATTGTGATGGAGCTGTGCCTATTTTGAATCCTTGCACATGTGGACTGGCTAGGTTATTAGTTCCTGATGTGTTTGTATATGCTGATTTTATTTTAGCCCTAGAAAATTATTATGATGAGCTTAGTAAAACAATCAAGAAGAGAGATGGGATTGTGTTACTTTCTTTGAATAGAAATTCATTTATGCGAGCATTTAACCTTTATTATCAAATTTCAACTGAAATCAACCTTAAAAAACAAGAAGAGAGGTATGAAAGGAAGTCTGGAGTTGAAAGAAATATGATAAAGAAACACATGCCAAAGGAGACAAGGAATTATATTGCCCTTATAGCAGGTTTGGCTCCTTATTGTTATAAATATTTAAACCACTACATGAAATATATTTCCTATGCATTGTGTAGAGTTCTAGGGAGGGATGGAGGTGTAGAGAGGATAAATACAGGTATTTTGATGATGGTTTTAGATATACATGATGTGTATACAAGCACTAGTTATGATTATATCCAGTATATTATTGATAGGATGCATGAGGGTTTTGCTGATATTAAGAAGAAGGACAAAGAGCCCAAGTTTCTGCATTATTCTATTTTGATGCATTTATTGCTTTATTTCAATTAACCCATAATGGATATATAGAATTTGAATCGCCAAAGGTTTAATTTCAATACCTCATTCAATTTTGGATCAAAGTGTGGAACTACACCGCTAAAGATTGTGATTTCTGTGGATTTGATAATTGGATTGTATACCCTATAATGCAAAGCCTAGGAGTGAATGTGAGGCCTCACCCCAAACCCCATTGTATTTTTCCAATTTTCTACTTATGATAGATTTAGCATATGATATTTTGCTTTGGATGCACTATAGACATTATGGACTTTATGCTTTATGCCATGGATTTGATTATTTTGGATGTATGGCCACATGATGCTTTATGATGCACCTTATGGACTATATTATGTTTTCTATTATGGACCATTATTCTGAGACTATTGATTTGGAAACTTGTTATGATTATGTTAAGGATTATTGATGAGATTTGGAGTTATTTGATATAGGTGTTGAATTTCCAATTTATTACAATGTGAATTTTACCTTATGATAAATGCTTAAAATAAGAATTATGTAATCTTGTGATCTTTAGTAATAACTTAGTATATTGATGATGTCCTTATATTTTGAATATTGCTTATCTCTTTATGATGTATATTTATTTCCTCAAACTACTGATATTTGAATTGAGTGTGCAGGTAAGAAACCATGGTAATTTATCCGGGGAACCAAACAAAGGGAAATGTGAACTCGGTTTGAGCCAAGGTTGCATCTAATAAAAGACAAGACCTCGTTGTTTCGTAATTTTATTCGTAAATGCATTTGGATGATTGTGGTAATATAATCTTTTAATGTATTTCTAAATTATTTGTGAGTTTTGCCTAAGTGGATATGACATGGCCTAGTGATGTGTTAATTTTGTGTGTGTCATTTGACACTTGTGTTTTGTACTTAAGGCCATGACATGTCAACTTGGGAATGGTTTTCCACCTACCTAGATTGGTACATTAGTGAATCTCCATATGCATACCTTGGGTTGGGAGATGGGAGTGTGGTCAACTCATTGAAATTTCGAAATTTCTTTTAGAGTGGACTTTTAGAGGGGTTGTGAAGTGTCCAGGGGTATTTTGGGGTCATTTTTAGGTAGCCCACTTGTTATACCAATAGTTAAGGGTCTTTTTAAACCTAGGATAGCCCCCATTTGACCATGTGACCCTTCCAAAAAGTTGATTTCCCAAGTTGGACGAAAATCAACTCTTGTGAGTCTTGACTTGGGTAGAACACCATTCCATATTAGAATTAAGACATGATTCACCTTTTTGGAAGCTCCTTTCTTAGTTCCATATTTGGTAAGGTGTAAGAGTGTAGGGAAGAGGGACCAATTATAAAAAATTTATTCTCCCCATGAGCTTTCTAGAGGGATTTTTAGTGGGAACTCTCCAAGTTAGAGAGTTTGAACACCCACTCCCTAATTTTAGGGACATTGCTAGAGTTGGAGATCTTGGAAGGAGGGATTTGGCTAAAAGGGAGCTCTTCTACAACTTCCTTAAGCTTGGATTTTAGGTTGGTGGATGTTATGCAACTCACTTTCTCTCATGTAAACTTATGTGTTCTTGATGTATGTTTATTGTTGTGATTGATGAACTTGTTGAATGCCTTGAATCTTGTTGTTATTGAAATGTTTGATGTTGTTGCAAGTTTTTCCTTTGACTTTCTTTGCATGTTTTGTTTATGGGAGTGTCAAGACTCACTCACCCTTGGGAGGGAGGAGTAGTCTTGGGGGTGGAGGATTTATGACATCCCTTTGTGTAGAGTCTCTCCTCAAGGAGGAGAGGGAAAAAGCATGGAGTATGGGCTCCATGAAGCCTCCCTCATAGTGCTTCATTGGGGATCATAAGGGTTTGACATTGTTTTAGTTGCAAATGTGAAAGTGAGAATATTTTGGACAGCCATGTGAAGGCTGGAATTTTTATGTATTAGGATGGCCTTCTCCCTTCGGTACTTGGTCCACTTCACCCCAAGAAGGATCCTTAATTGATCCATTGTGCAAGCCTTTGAAAATGGGAGTTAATGTATAATCTTTATGTTTCTTGTTGTTGTGGTTGTTTGAATATTTTTTCCACCTTTGTTTGGCTCCCCAAGCTTGGGGGTAGTCTCATAAGAGGCCTAGGTTGGGTGGAGAGAAGCCCATGGTTTCTTGTTTCCCCTTGTTTTGATCTTATTTGCAGATTTGTGGAGATTGGAGACACCTTGAAATTTTGTGTGAACATGGAAGAAGGAAAAATATATATAGTTTATGTACACCACATTTTGTTACTCTTGTTTGTAAAGATCATGAAGCTTATGTTAGCCATTTGTCAAAGAAAGAAAAAAAGAAACTATGTAACAAGCCTTTAAGGCTAGAAATTATTTCTTTATTTCATCATCTTAGAAGAAGTCTTTAACCAATGAAAGTTGTATTTTTGGGAATGTAATAAGAAGGATTCTTTGATAGCTTTATAGAAAGAAATGTATATTTAAAAAAAAAAAAAAAAAATCAGAATGTTGGTTATGGTCTTCTAATATATCTCTTATGTTTTACTCCTTGAGATTCTCAAATACAAAGACATAGGGTTTTCAAGGAAAATATATAAAAGAAAATCTGCTTTCCTTTTAATGTTTGCTCTCTTTCTTGCATGAAAAAATCTAAAAATGAAATATAATACTGTCATTTATATATTACATTCAACCCTTGTATTGTATTTCAACTTTTTTTTTTTTTTTTTAAAAGAAAAAAATTGTGTTAGTATAGAAATGCAAGTTGAACCACTTTTCTCAATGGTTATTGTTCTATTGTATTGTTGTTTTTTTATCTAAACAGTTAGTTTTTTTTTATAAAACAAAAAAATATATGTATAAGAGAAAATATATATATATATATATATATATATAT
>MU225176.1:3127958-3141085 GCA_018584345.1 Thuja plicata | reverse complement strand
TATATATATATTCAACCATCTTGTTATTTCTACATATGTATTTCTATGATTAGTTATGCAAAAAAAATAGACTATATCAGTAGATTTAATTTTCAGATATATATATATATAACTAATTTCTTTATAAACCTATTTTCTTTTTAAAAAAAAATTATAATATATAACATAAATACTTAATTGCTGTTAATGTCTGTTTTATATATATATATATTATAATAATAATATAAATTATCATTTAAATAAAATTAAATTAAATTAAATTAAAAATTAAAAAAAAGGGGAGGGGCCACGGCATTGCCGCAACCCCCCAACTCCCTCGCTCTTCCTTAAAGGAAGGCAGTGGGAGGGGAGGGGTTTAACCCCCCTCGATCGACGTTGTACTCCCCATAGTCGCGGCCTAACACTGCGGACTGTGGAGGAGGTGGTGGCTGCGGCTGCCCACTCGCCACTCCACCACAGCGCGCCACCACGGTTACAAACCCCCGCCTCCATTTGTATACGCGGTCACTGTTTAAAATAGCTTCTTTGCTGTCAGCCATTGCAACATATTTTGAATGTAACATAAAACACAGACCTGCGAAATGATTGGAATATATAAATATACATATATTTATATATATGTATATATAGTAAATTAAGTATATACATATATATGAATATATGTATATGTTTGTAGCCATTGCATCCATTGATCTCCATTGTTGACCTGCAAAAGGGCTAAGCAAAAAAAAAAAAAGGGCAACAAATCTAGGGTTGGAGAGAAAAAGAAATGAGGGAGAGAAAAATAGAATAATATCTTTTAGTCTGCTTCATAATCAACCCTAACCCTAATTTTGAAATTAGGGTTAGGGATTTCAAATAGAGATGGAAAAAGGGGGGGAACTTTTTCTCCCTTTTAAAGTGTAGTAATTTATTTTCCTTATCCTTTTTGTCTCATTTTAATGGGAGGATAACATTCCCTTATTAAGAGTATTATTAGGAAATTTTGCTAAGTCATTTTATGAATAGGTGTTTTTATTTTATGAAGAGTTGAACTAGTTAAATGTATTAATGATAGAAAATATATTAATGAGGAAAAAAATAATTACTGAGGGAGATGTTAGGTATTTAAATAAACTCCCTATAACATTAATATTATCCACTCATTGTGAATTCACAAAATGAATATTGCAACCTTTTTATTAAGTTAGAATAAATGTTTAAGATATAAAGACATATCTTTCAAATCTTATATCCGTCCTGACATTAATAATGCGATAATTAATTAAATAGAATAAAATAAAATAATATGAAATAAAATTTGAGATATCAAGGATGAAGATTTAATTATAGATATATTTTAAGGGAAAATCTAATTAAATTTTATAGGTAAACATAAGGACTCTTAATGTTATTTTTATGTGGTCAATATATGTGGCCAGTATACTGACTACTATAAAAATAATATTAAAGAATTACCATAACCTAGAGGGATTTTTAATTAACACAAAATCCTTTAGCTTTTAAGCAACCCAATTTTTTGAATAACCCTAGAGACAGAAGATAGGGAGTCTCTCTCTTTCTCCACATCATCAAACTCTATTAATAAATAATCAGGACGACATGTAAATTTAGATAACCCTCAACTTGTGTACCTTTAAATTTAGAAGTGATTAGGGTTAAGGGATGTTGACACTCAGTCATGATTCCCCTTAGACCCTCTTGACAATAACATCACTATTTAATTTCACCTTTTTTTTAAAAAAAACTGTTGGATTTTTTGGCGTGAATTTTTGGACATGACAGTGAACAAGACCAAGTTGCTTGCAAAAGTATTGTAGCTTTTGAGGCCATGTGAGTATGTTGATAAGTGGCCTGGTGATCATAATTGGGAAGATTTCTACCTGGGAAATAACTTTACGATGATAAGAGTATATGGATGTTCACATCCTCCTCACATTCTCCCATATCAGGTTCCAACTAGCATAGCTGCAATGGAATTTATCTGGTAGCTAATGTTGACAGATAAAGAACACTTGGCCCCACATATTAAGGGGACATTTACCCCTAGACACTTCAAAATGTATCATTTTATAACTGGCAAGAAGGCCATAGATCCAATAAATAATTGGACGATTCATTACAAGATGAGTGTAGCCTTGTGCAGATACAATGATATTGAAGGATTCATTGAGGGATCTAAGAAGCTTCTAACCCCTACCATACCATATAACTATGTACATGAAGAGGGTATGGAGGAGGATGCTATCAAAAATATTTTGGAAGAAGAAGAAGTGATGAGAAGAGCATATAAGATCCAAGAACTTATGGACTTGGAAAGGCAGGTCAGGAGAAAAGGGATGAGTTTGGAGGGTTCTAACCTAATTTTCCTTATCTCAAGAGGATAGATGCAATGATTGAAAATCACACACTTCTATATAATCAGCTGGAAGAAGCACTAGTGGTACCCGAAAATGGCCATAGACAAAATTCAGAGTCAGAGTATGACAATGATAGTGATCAAGGTTGTCCTTCTCCTAGAGCTCACCCAAATTACCAAGTTGTACCATTAAAGATTTCAGTAGAAGGATAGGAGTATATATTTGACCTAACAGAGGTCCCATAGCATGAGACTATTGATGAGCCTGCATTCAAAAGGCAAAAGCTTTATATTGGTGAATCTTCACATGCTTTAACCTATGTAAGAAAAGAAAACAAGGATAGAGTGAGTGCCCTTATTCCTTGTAATAGACCTTATGATCACCAGTTGAGGAAAGAGATTAGAAAAGGAAAGAAACTACAACAAGAGGTTGAAGAAAAAATTGAATTGCCTCTCCTAACTGGTATTGATGAAAGAATTATCCATCAGCAAAAGTTCCTTGATGATGATGATTTCATCAAAACTCAGGAGTTCAAATATTTCCTTAGGTGGAATAAACAAAGACAAGTGAGTGAATATCTAAGATTGGAGGGAGGAGAACCAGTCACTAATGAGGCCCTCCTAGCCATACAAAACTATGATCCTGAGTCTAAAGAAATAACTCCTGAGGAGACCAGGAAGTTGGTTAAAGAGAGTGGTGTGTTACTTGCTGAGGGTTGGGATCTAGCATCAGCCTTCATAATAGATCAAATCAGAAGGAAGAAAGACTTGAAATTGACATCTAAAGTACAAGTTGTCAAAATGATCAAAGGATTTGGATATGATCCAAAATCTTAAGCAGTTGCAATGTGGAGCCTACCTCCTAAAGATCAGAAACTAGCTCCTTTAAGCATTCAAGAGAGCATGTTAGGAAATCAGATGGTATGGTCAGTCAAAAACACAAATGACATGGATATTTCTCAGATTTTGACTTATTGGGCACATTTGAATGAGGATAAAACAAAGCATCTATCCCAGAAATGTGATATTTTGATAAGTGAGGCTAGTGTCATAGCCAAAGATAGGGATATGTGCTACATTAAGATACATGCTTTAGAAAATTCAATTGAGGATTTGACAAGGCAATTATTAGAAAAGCCTAAAGTTATCCCTGCCACACCCAAAGATAGTGTAAATACAGAAGTCCAGACAGAGGAAACATGGAACAATGCAGAAAGAGGGGAAGGGATAAGTGAGTGTAATGAGAGGGCCTATGGACCATTAATAAATATTTTCCAACATAGGATAGATATCTTGAAAGATAAAACTGACTTGGTACTAGCTGCATATAATAAATTACCTATTTTACATGCTGAGGCAACTAGTTACCTTAATATTTTGAATCCTTATTTTTCAACTTGGTCAAATAGGACACAACTTTTTGAAAGGTTGGCCTCTTTACAGCCACATGGGTAGGATTTTCTAGAGATAGTGATTGAGGTTGGTGAAGAGATAGCCAAAATAAATGTGACTTTACATTTCTTTAAAGGTAAGTTAAATCAGATTGAGGCAAGATTGAGCCTATTTGGAGCAGTTTTCAATAGATTCATTCCTCCAATCAAGGGAGAAGATAATAAGATCAAGGCCTGGGTGGCTTGGAGGGAAGACTTTGATAGCAAGTTGCCTAGTAAAGAGGCATTTATTGCAAATGGAGATTTAGATATGGAATGCTACAATAAAATCCTGGATGAAGCATTCAAGGCTGAGACTGACATGAATAAATTTGTGATAGATGTTAAAGGAATTATAGATGCCAGGTGGGACAGGCAGAAATCACAATTGCAAGACATTCAAAGTTTTAGTTGGCCTGCAAAGAGTGATGTGGCAGCATGGGATATAATGACAAATCCTAAGAAGAAGAAGCCTACCACAATTGACCTCAACATAATTGATGAGGAATAAAGGAATGTCAGAGCACCTTGTACAAATTTCTTGGAGGACAAGTAGGTTAGTCATCACCAAAATCAAATTAGAGACTATCCTCAGCATACAAAACCAAAGATGTTGAATATCACATGAAGATAAAAGAGCAAATTGGATTTCATCCTCTGATTTGTCTTTCCACCGCTTGGTTTATCTTGTCTTTTGTTTTATCTGTATTTAGGGTTAGGTATCTAAAACCATCTGAAACTTGTTGCATCCTTTCCTTAAGGATTCCAAGATGGTTTAGATATATATATAGATCAATTTTGTAACTTAAGAGAGTGGTTAAATATAATTGTAAGCCAGAATACAGATTTGTGAGTTTTTTGAGCTTTTGGTTTTTATATGTATGAATCAGGAATATAAATAAAATACAATACAGCTTCTCTTCTATATTGTTGTTGTCTCTTTACTTATTGTGTATACTCTTTTATGTTTAATCTGTAAGGCATTTTAAGCATATTGAGTACAACGTAGCTATCTAATTGCTTGCAAGTTTCTTTCAAGGGAAGAACTAAGTTTTGTGAGTAGTTTCAAGGAGCATAACAATATCTAAGGATTTTATACAGTGATTTGGAAGTGACAGAGTAATTTTTAAGGCATCTTACTTGAGTTGCATATAGGCTGTAAGGCAATCTATAGTATCTTTATTTACTTTCCTGTGGATTTGCATCTTTGACCTAGTAACCCAAAGATAGGCACTGGTCTAGAATCTGTCGAGTGGTTTATCATCATCCAAGTAATTCAAAATATAAAAATCTCTTACATTTACAGTCAGACACATCTAAGTTTAAGTAATTGTATCATTATATACAATTCATTTTACTAATCCCTTTGAGAGAGGATTAAAATAGGTTACCCTTCCTAAGTTCTAAGAACTAAAAAATAAGAAGGATGAACATCCTTAAAGCATTACTGTTTGTTGTTATCATTTCAATAGTTTTCATGGTTAAGCTCTGTGTCAAGTTGTTTTCAGTCTTATGCAGAGTAATTTACAAGATAATACAGTAAAAAAGCAGCAAATTAGTATCCACATTTACTAATATTGTGAGACAACAATTATATAGGTAATACCTTCCTAGGTGTTGTGGAACCTAAAAAGAAGGAGGTGATAATAAGTTTCCCCAAATATTATCATAAATCCTTGTGAATTAGAGTTTTCTCTTGCTTGGATCATTAGTTTCAAATATTGGGAGTCATAGAGTTAATCAAGTATTCAAGCACCTATTGAAAGTTCAACAAGAAAAAACCCTAACATCTTCGACAAGATAAGCATGAAATCCTTGTATTATAATCTCATGGTATAGATGTACATGTTCAGTTAGTGTTTGCATTGTCTCAGTTAGGCATCCACTTGTCATTTATTTTCTGTAATCATCACTCTTCAGTCTTGTGATCATACTTGTTGCAATTCTTGTAGTATCCATCAAACTTAGGTTTCCTTAGGTTGTTAGCAAAGTTAGCTCTAGACTCAAAAGCTTGATTTCCATACTTATTACATCTAAAACAATAACCATAAAATTTAGGTGTACTTGGTACTTTACCTTTCCTAATTCTATAGACATTAGAAGTGTGTCTAGGCTTCCCACAATAGTTACAGCTTGGCTTCTTTTGTTTCACTGGGGGTGCATTACCTTGATCTTTCTCTGCATTAGATGATTCTCATTTCTTGATAGTGTTTTTTTCATTGAATCCAATTATTTATCGTTCATTTGGTTGATGTTGATTCTTAACCTATTTGTCTAGTGATTTTAGTACATCTTCATTTCCTCTTAGTATTTCATTTTCATCCTTCTCAGCTTTCAATATTTTTTCCATTCTTTCAATTTTAGCTTCTAGTGCTTGATTCTCAAATTCCTTTTGGGTATAATCCTGATTTGCATTCATAAGTTGATCAATCATATTGTAGTGAACTTGGGTCATCCTTAATATTTCATTATCTTTCTTAGTTAAACCTGATTGAAAATTGTCTTTTTTCATCTTCTACAATTCCTTTTTCATCCTCAGATATTCTTTTACCTTCAATCAGTTCGTTCATTCTTAAAGTATTATCATCAAGATCTATCTTTATCAAATGCAGCAACTCGGTAAGTGAGTCATTATTTTCAAGTAGTTCTCTTATATAATTTTGAGGCTCATCAATCACACTTCCTTCATATGCATTCTCAAGTGTATCAACTTGTTCTTGTGTAACCTTCAGTTCATCATACAATTTTCTTTGTATCGTCAAAGATTTCTCAAGTTTCTTTCTCAAATCCATGATTAACTCTCATGCACTCTCCAACTTAGATTCAAGACCATCAATTCTCTTAAAATTTCTATAACCTTCCATGACTAAGATCTTTAACTCTTAGGTGGTCAAACCTTTAACTCAAGAGTACAAGATCTAATACCAATTGTTGGAATAATTAATGGAAAGTTGGGACTGAGAGGGGATGGGTCAATTAGTACAAATAAAATTTTTAACCATAATTAGTATTTAAACCATATACTATTGCATGTTGATTACCGAGTTCATAACTATGAAATAAAAGTAATGTAATGCTTATAAAACCATAACATAAAAATATTAAACTATTGAACTCATAACACCATGATTTTGGTAATGTATAAATCCTTGGTTAGAGGATAAAAACTACAGTGGGGATGACACCCACAACCTTCACTAACTGCAGTATAAAGGGTGCTCGGTTAGAGCTACAAAGTTTAGCTATTTCTCATAGCTTACCCGATTAAGAGTATATATAAGAATTGTTATGTCTACCTATTTAAAGGATTTTTACAAACTCTACACTTAGAGATGTACCCTTTTAAATTATTTAAAAATATAAGATTGGTTAAGATGTACCCATCATTGGGATTTAAAGATATCAATACAATAGTATCAATAACTTAACAATGTATGGAAAATTGGATCAAATGTAAATGTTGTTCAGACTCTATGTGCTCTGATATGCATTACCTCAATTCCCAAATTGTAACACTATTTTGTTTTTCTCTTTTGTAGCTGAATTTATGCTCAGTACTCTCTTCTATGTTCTCTATTCTTTAATAACTCATTTAATAGCAATAAAAATAATAGATTTTTGTCCTTTTTCTCTGTATCTCCTCTTATGTCTACTACACATACAAAATTCATCCAAGATATATATGAGTTTTTCCTCTTAATCTTATAGGTTAGGTATGCTATAAACTTCTATTGACCATTAGATCTTCTTTCCAGCTCAGTTACCATGTCACTTTTACCTTGGTACTTGTTGTTTTTCTTGGAAATGACAAACTTTATTTTGTTGTTTAATCTCTGCCTTAAATATTCCCTCTAATTTATTTGAATCATTGATCATGTAAAAAATTGTTATAAATTTACTTGTATACCCATAATTAATGCTCTAACAATAATTTAATATGATCTGATCTTGTGTTTGATTAACTGTATAACTTGGTTAAATAACTCCACAATACTCAGTTAAATGCTATTCATCACTCGGTGTAATATCAACTTGGTGTACTACATGTGCTCGGTGTAGTGTGTCACTCACTAACTATAAGTGTTCGGTACTCTGTCAACTTTGTGCTTTATCGACTGGCTCAATGTGCATTACGAACTTTTCTTATCCTTGTCTTTCTCCATTTACCGATTGATTCTCCTTGACTCTATGACTTTTTATAAACTAATGACAACAAAATATCTTGTAGAGATAATAGGAAAAACTTGTGTGGGAATTTTCACCCACAAATGAAAATACTCTTTTGAAGTATGCTTGGTTAAAAGCTAATATTTTTAAAGATTACAATACACATTGTTATATATGAACCTGTTAGGGGATTTACCTCAGACCTATTAATATCTTCACCATGTTAGGAGTGACCTAATTAGAGGGCTTTGAACACTCTTTTAGAATGTCACCATTCTCAAGGATTTTACAATAAGAATTTTTAATTCCACTCAGTTAAGAGAGTTCTCTGTTATAAATACAAATACAAAAAAATGTATAAAATGATCTATAAAACTCTAACTACCTCTTTCTTAATTAGATCCCTTATGTGATCTCTAATTACTAGCATCAGCACTTCATAAATCTCTACTTTAGACTCAGATTTACACCTCTTTTCTCTTCACTGCATCACTTGGTAGCACTTCAACTTTTCATCCCTTCTGTTATTCAAATTCATCCTTTAAGTAGACTCTATTTTTACCTCTTAATCTCCTTGATTAGGTTTTCCTTCAATCCCTCTCACTGTTAGATCAACTTTTTGAACTGATTCATTGAACTTGATACTCGGTGAACCACTTCAGTATCACCTCAGAACTTGTACTTTTCTTGGAAGTAAAACCATCACTTTTTCTACTTAATCTATACCATAGATCTTTACCTTGAATTTTCCCATGCGTAGATATTAACTAACTTCTTGTTCATCCATGGAATCTTTCAATTGTGGATTTCCATTAAATGTGTTCTTATCCTTATTTCCATCATTTGTTTCACTCAGAAACTAGCTCTTGGCTCAGTGATTAACATGCACTGCTCGATACCTAAATGTCTCAGTGTCTTGACTGACTTACACAACCCTTTACTGATAGAATTATTTTTTCCTGATGCTTCAATGTCTCGTATCTTGACCAACTTACGTAACCCTTTACTAACATATTTTTTTTTACTCGGTAACTTAATTATTTACTCTTACTGACTTGCCCAATCTTCTTTACTGACTTGATAAAGTAGAAAAACATTATCTCAATATGAACTTATCATTTTTTTTTCTTTAATAACTTTCCCAATTAAATCAACTCTGAAAGATATGGCAATTCAATGTGAACTAGAAATAAATTGCTTGACATAAATGACAAAATAAAAAATAATCTAATCCTTTCTATAATCTTGTATACCTCGAATCTCAGTCTTCATCATCATCTCCATCGGTTGAGTAACAGCTTCCAAGGAAAAAATCACTGAGAAGGGTCCTTGTTTCCATGATTTGAGGCAAATGTTGAGAGATGCACAAAAGCTACCCGAGGGTGAAGAGACTGGAGAATAAAATTTTGCATTGATTTCTTAGATGGATGACAAGTTATTTCACTCCAATATGTTTCTGCAGGATGGTGATTTTATCCAATCTGATGAGTTCAAAATTTTTTTGTTTAAATTAAATTAAAATGAGTTATAGTTGAACTTGGGAATAGAGGATAGCACTAGTGAAAATAAAGAAAATTTAGTGCTATCACTATAAGAGTATGATCCTAGTAATTTTGCACTTACTATAGCATAGTTCAAGGAACTTGTGAAAACAAGTGGAATGCTTCTAATGCTTGGATGGGATATGCAATCCTCTTTTTTTCTTGATCAAATAAAAATATACCCTGATCCAATTTACAAATTTGAAGTTGAAGTTGGTGAATTTATTAAAGGATCTTGTTTTGATCCACAGAGTAAGACATTAGCTATCTGGTCACTTGCACCTACTACACAGAAGCCTAAGCTTATTGATATATATGATAATAGGCAAGGTGGAAAGCTTATCTGGAACATTCAAAATGTGAGTAATAGAGATATTTTTAATCTTTTAGCTCATGTGTCATTTTTAAATTGAGAAAAAGCTGAAGATTTAGAAATAAGAGTTGTAGAGACATATATCAATCTGATCGGGATTTCAAAGGAATATGAAGGGAAGGTTATGCTAAATAGTAATCTTGAAGAGAAAAAAATTTGAGCTAACTAAAAATTTAGCTAATTTGCCATAGTTTTCCACTCATAATTGGTGGATGCTTTAGTTGAGACTATTTATGAGTTTGATCCATATGTTTCCAATGTTTCTATTTTTGTTCCTGCTATAACTAATGAAAAGATAAATGATTATGTTGGTAGAATAGAAAATTTAGAGGAATAAAATAATACTTTGGGAGTCAAAGTGTTGTTATAAACTCTACAACATAAGATAGATATTTTGAAGAACAAATTGGATGTTTTCCATGGTTTCCATATAGCCTTGCAAGTTACTTAAGGGAAGTGTGTAGAGGCAATGCCCTTCTTGAACCCTATTTTCACTCTATGGTCAGGAAGAAATTTGTCAATGGAGAAACTAGTAGCTATTTTGATTTATCAGCCTAACTTTCCTGATAAGATTGTAGAAACAAAAGATATGATTAAAATAGTAAATACATTGGTTGCCTTTTTTAAAGGAAAGGATCAGATTATTAGGGGAAAGTTATATTTATTTGTTGATTCATACAATGCCTATATTCTCAACATTTATGACAAGGAGGTAAAATTTAAAGATGTCAATATATGGATGGAATATTTTGATTTGATTGTTGATAGCATTGACACAATGTTAATCTAACAAATGATATTGATACACCTAGTTTCAATGATGTGATAGACAATCTTTTCAGATTTGAGGTGGACCTTGTTAAGTTTATTGTAGATATGAGGGCTATAACTAATGCTCGTTGGAATGAGGTAGCTGGACAAATAGAAACTGTTAAAACTTTTGGTTGGCCGGAAGATAGGTAATTTTCCAAATGGGAGATGGAATTGAATAAAGGGAAATCTATTTGAACAGTTAAATTCCATATATTTTTGTTGGTCCCACTAAGAGGGGGGTGAATTAGACAAAATCAAACTTAGATACTTAAAACTTAGCTCACTGGCTCACTCTGTAGAACTATATACAGTAATGACTGATTCACCAAATAACTTAATAACTTAAACAACCATACATATCATAATATCCAAATCAATCATTCAAACTCAGTTAACAAATATTTAATGAGGAAACCCAATATGGGAAAAACCTATGTGGGAATTGTAGTCCACAATAAAAATGTACCTTTCTAAAGTATGCTTGGTTAAGAACTTATCCTGTTAAAGATTACAAATACATTTGTGAGATGTGACCCTGTTAAGAGATTTACCTCAAATCTGTTAAGATCTTCACCCTATTAGGAGTGGCCTTGCTAGAGGACTTGAAACACTCTTTTGGAATTGTATAGTCAGAAAATGGAAGCACTTCCATAGGAGACTAGTTTAGCCTTCCAAGTGAGTGGTTTGGGGTCATGAGAAGCACCTCTGAATGGGTTCCTAATATTGACATGGCTTCCCCCCTGACCTGCCTTTCTAACCTCCATCTCCTGACCTAAATTCTGCATTCTGGGTCTCTGACCTGTGATCTTGGGATTTGGGGATAGGTTCAACCTCCTAGGATAGGGTCAACCTCAGCCCTGCCCTAAGACCGGGTCAAACTCGGCCTTGTCCTAGGATAGGGCTGACCTCAACCCTGTCCCAAGGTCCAAATCCTAGGAACTTTTGGTTTCTGGGATGTCGGTCTTCACAAAAAGTTTATTCCCGCTTCCAAGTCGGCTATTTCAAGTTCTGAATTAGTTGATTCCTAAATTATATTTAATATAGGTCCTCTCCTAGGGGTAAAGGATTAAATGATGATTTAATTATCCTATGTAGGCCTCCTTAGAAGATTGTGCCCAAATTTCATATAAAAGGGAGCTTTCTCCTCTCATTTTCTCTAACAATAACCAAGCAATTAAAGTCTTCTAATCAAGCATCAAGCATCCTTATGAAGTGAAGTACAAGCAAGCAATCAAGAAAGATTTGAAGCAATCATCCATCATTCTCAAGTATCCATTTGCATGAAGGAGATCCATTGGAAGCCATTCAAGGATTCAAGCCAAAAAAGTGCCCTTTTGGTGATCTCTCCATCCATCTTCTTCCAAAACCCTTGTCAATTTCAAGAACCCATTCAAGACTTGGTGTTGGAGATCTACAAGCAAGAGATTGAAGACATCCTTCCATTATACATTCCATGTTTTGAAGCATACTTCTGGATCCACAGATTCAAATCTGCCATAAGGACATTACAAGCAAGGTGAATTTGAGTTTTGCTTTGCTATTCTTTATGCAATCTTCAATTACATATATTAAGGTTAATTCCAAAACTAGGGTTTGACCAAGGAAAACCCCTTTCCCCCAAAAAACAAACATTTTTATTATAGGTACAGGTTCGAGACTGTAGATCCGTGGCCAGATCTGGATACCCTTTTCAGATTTCTTTTGGACTGTACGAACAAGGACACTTTCAGAGTTGAGCAGACCGAGTTGGAAAAAGTGGTACAAGGTCGACCTTTTTCATAAGATGACATTGGAATAGAAAAATATTTCTGGGTTTTGTTCGTCTCTATGTTTTGGTTCAGTATCAACTATTGGCATTTCCAGAAATAGTCTACAGATCTTAGAAAACAATAATCTTTGATCTGCCATTTTGTAAGGTTGGTACTTTCTCCTATTCTTTTCAATTACTGTCATTAATCATATTAATCAATCAAATTACAGAATTTAATATCCCCTTTCTTGGTCTCTTTCCAAATATTGGTTTCATTTGTGTATTACCCCTTTGGGGTTGATCAAAATTGGATCTCCTATTTGTGTATTTGAGGGTGAAAGAAAGGAGCATCTTATCTTACCTTAATCACAATCACAATTGCAAAATATAATCAATCAAATTCAAGTAAGTGTGAAGTGGGGTTAAGGAAATCAACACAAATAATGATTAACAATTCAAACCCTCTCCTTAAACCACATTTTTCCTCCTTTACATTTTAGTAGCATCATTCATCCATTTTATATGTTACATTTTGGTGAACCCGCGATAGACAACTCTTTCTTTTTTGGTGTTATATTTGCATTGTGTATGTTAGATCTTGCATGTTCTTTCAAATTACATTTCAATTAAATAGATCTAAAATTTTGTATTAGTTCATTTGCATTGTATTGGTGTATGAGCTTTACTACATCTA
>MU225176.1:3033615-3116094 GCA_018584345.1 Thuja plicata | reverse complement strand
TTCAGTCTTCAATCTTGATATCTCAAATGTAGAGATTTTACTGATCAAAGTCTCTCTCTTGAAGTCTTGTGAGAATTGCATGGTTTCCTCTAGAATACTTATCTTATTTTCATAGTCTGATGTTAAGGTAGTTAACAACTTGTCCATTATATCTTCTTCTGATATTTCTCTACCATTGTTTCTAATTCTAGAGACTGCTTCATTTATCCTTTGATTATAGGCTCTAATGTTCTCTTCAGGTAACATCTCAAGACTGTTGTATTTCTTTTTCCATGTCTTCCTGCGTGCATTTTTTGCTTGAATATCTCCTTCAAACATGTCTTCTAAATACTTCCATATTGTGTATGCCTTGTCTAATTTCTTGATCTCAGAAAATTCACTGTCAGATAGTGCACTTATAAGGGCTTCTTTGGCAACTGCATTAGCTATGAATGTATCCTTCTGTTTACTAGTAGCATCATCTCTTGATATATCTTTTAAAGAGGGAATAACAACTTCTTGTGTGGCTATCTCAAAGATATCAAAACCAACACACTATAGATGGGTTATCATTTTTTTTTTCCAATCCTGATAATTTTCTCCATCGAAATTAGGGCTCTCTTTTCTGAAGTAAGACATCTGATCTACCTTAAGCTATTAGGATTCTTCTCTAAGGAACTTGGCTCCGATACCAATTGTTAGAATAGTCCCAAGGATAACTGAGAGGGGGGGTGAATCAGTTATCAGTAACTTTAATTATTTTCTCTTTTTAACTTCATAATACAATAAATTAAATTCTCATTCAGATAATAGAGTACACAACACACAATTTTATTATAGGGAAACCAAATGGTAAAAACCTCGGTAGGAATTAGCACCCATAATGAACTATACTTGTTTATAGTAATCCATGTTAGAATATCTTGCAACCCTGTTAGGAGTCTTTTATAAATAACCCTGTTAGGGGTGAGGACTCATTGTCCAAAATCTCACTTCTTCAATGGTGAAGGCTACAACATTCTGCAGAAAAGATATGCACTATATCTGATGATGAACTATATAGTAGACCTATTGTCTTGATCAGTTCCAATGTATTGTAATCTTCTACTGCCTCTTCACATAGACTCTTGATGAATGAACCACAACTGATATTCTACTCTGTACATTTTTTTTCTCTTTTCGTATCATTCACACTTGGTGTATCACAAATGACTTTCTATAAGTATCTTCCTCAAAGTATGAGATCATGGGACCTTTGGGAAAAATCTTCATAAAATCCTTGTCAGCTTTACTAAGAACACAAACAATATTAAGTCCGTGCAACACAAACTGAATAGACGCAATGCTTCACTAAGTTGGCCTCACCAAATTAACTCTAACTTTGCAATCTTCTTGAAACACATTAGGCACCTTTAGATAACTATCATCAACTCATAACTAATCATGAATATACATACACATATCTTTAAGATAGGCGCAATTCAAGAAACATGTTAAATATGTCAGCTCTGAACAGATACTCTTCCAGAGCTGTAACTGCCAATAACAGAATTACACAACTTGACTAACACTTCATATCTGAGTTTGTGTGTATGAAAAAAACATACTAAACATGTCTACAACCTGAATATATCCATGCAAGGCTTGATATCATCATTATGATAAGTACATATAGAATTACTACTGTATATTATATGTTGTCATCAATGACAAACATACAATCAATCAACTGCACAGAAACAAATCTCCAGCATATCCCTCTTTGGCATTGATGCAAACACTATAGTAGTACCATAAAAATTGATGATGGCACTTCTCAATACTGCCAATCTCTATTATTACTACCTCTAAGTTGATAGTTCTATTTTTGATCTTGAAACTATTTTCCCTCTTGGATAAATCTTCTGATACTATAGCATACATTATAATTCTCCTTCATGAGTAAATAGTATCAATTCATTCTCTCCCTCTTTCATTAAAATATTCCTTATGGATAAATGTCATCAATTCATTCTCTCCATCTTTGACGAAAATGCCAAAAAGCTATACTACTAAAAAATTGTTTCAACATTGGATTATACCTTACATGTACAATTTTCATTGCATACAGAGATCTTCACACAGCTTTAGGAATCACCTAAACTGTGTCATACTAACATCAATTCAAGAATGGATATTCTAATAATGTAGAATGCCTCTTGCTTCTTAGTGAATATTGGATAGGGGAAGAACCCCTAATTTACCTCTAAGATACTCAAAAGCATCCTTCAATAGTGGATTTGTAAAGATATCAGCCAGTTGTTCCTTTAAATTGACATATTCCAATACCAAATTCTTCTCTTGAACTTGTTCTCTAAAGTAGTGATACTTTATAGAAATGTGCTTGGTCTTTGAATGCATAACTGATTTCTTTGATATGTTGATAGCACTTTTTTTATCACAAAAAATAGTTATAGGATCTGAGATAATCTCTTGTATACCTTCAAGTAGTTATTTGATCCAAACAATCTTTATACAAATCATGGAAGCAACAACCTATTCTACCTCGGCAGTAGACTGTGAAATGCAATTCTACTTCTTTCTTAGCCATGTGACCAAAATTTCACCTAAATAGAATGCTCCTCCACTAGTACTTTTCTTGTCATCAATATTTCTAGCCCAATCTTTATCAGTATAGACTTGTAGATCAAAAGTACCTCCTTTCTTGTACAATAAACCAAAATATTTAGTTCCTTTCAAATATCTAAATATTCTCTTGATTGTAGACATATGTGTTTCCTTAGGATTAGAAGAAAATATTGAAACAATCCCAATAGTGTGTGCTATATCAGGTCTATTTTGAACAACATACTACAGTTTACCAATCATGGATCGGTAAAAAGTATTATCCACCTCTTATGTCTCATCTTCTTTAGATAATATATATTTTGCGACCATCGGTGTTCCAATAGGCTTGGAATCTTTGATACCAAAATTTTTGAGGATCTCTTTGATATACTTAAATTTTTTAATATATATCCCTTTTGCAGCTTGTTATATTTGTAGTCCTAGAAAGAACTTTATCTCTCCAATCATTGACATTTCAAACTCTTTTCTTATTTCATTAGAAAATGCCTTACATAAGGTGTTATTGCCTCAAAAAATAATATCATAAACAAAAATTTCAGCAATCAAAACCTTTTTTTCACTGTCACACTTCAAGTAAACATTATGGTTATCACTTGTTCTTTGAAATCCTATTTTGTTTAGATAAAAGTGAAATCTCTCATACCATGCTCAGGGTTCTTTCTTCAAACCATAAAGATCTTTATGTAACTTACATACCTTGTTCTTATTTTTTCTCTCAATGAATCCTTCCAGTTGTTTAATGTAAACTTCTTCTTCAAGTATCCCATTCAAAAATGTAGACTTGACATCCATTTGATAAACTTTGAATCCTTTGTAAGCTACATAAGCTAGAAGTATTCTAACTCCTTCCAATCTAGCAATAGGTTCAAAAATCTTGCCATAATATATACCTTCCTTTTGTGCATAACCTTTGCAAACTAGTCTATCATTATTTCTGATAACTTCTCTATTCTCATTCATCTTATTTCTGAAAATCCATTTAGTACCAATAACATTTTTATTCTTTGGCCTAGGTACTAAAGTCCATGTACTATTCTATTTTATCTGATCAAAATATTCTTTCATTTCTTTCATACAATCTTCATTATCTAGTGCTTCTTTAACTTTCTTTGGCTCAAATGAGGATATCAAACATGTATTGTCTCTTACCTTTCTTATTTTCATCACTCCAACATATTTATTTCCAATAATCTTTCTTAGGGAGTGGTGCCTCCTCACATACTTTGCTAAAATAGGCTCGGTAGGTCTGGGTGCTTCATCCTCATCATTCGGTTGTAGAGAAAACTATTAATGTTCCTCCTTGTTAGGTGCTCTTGGTAAGGTGTCAATAATATCATGTTGTACATATACAAACTTATCATAGTCTTCAAGATCATTTTCTCTTTCTTCATCATTGTTTTCTACAAACTCATCAATTCTCACACTCGCACTTTCCACTATTTTGTCAGTAACTTTATTCAAACACTTATAGGCTTTACTCCTTTTAGAATATCCTAAGAATATTCATTCATCCCCTTTAAAATAAAACTTTCCTTCTCTGGAATCTTTCAACATATAACGTCTACATCCAAAAACTTTGAAATAACTCACATTAGGTTTGTGTTCATACCAGATTTCATAAGGTGTTTTTTTGGTCATTTGTATTTAGTTCAATGTGTAAACAATAGTACTAACTGCTTCTCTCCAAAAATTTTGTGAAATACCTTTCTCAGTCATCAGTGTCCTAGCACAATCAACAATAGAACTATTTCTTATCTTAGCAATTTCATTTTGTTGCAGTTTCCTCGGTGCTGACATATATCTCTTAATTTCATTTTCATTACAAAATTGTGTAAACTCACCTCCTCTATCATATCTCTGACATTTCAGTTGTCTTCTTGTTTCCTTCTCAACTCTAGCCTTTTACCACTTAAACATTTGAAATGCATCATATTTTTCTTTTAAAAACATTACAGACATTATTCTAGAATAATCATCCACAAATAAAATAAAATATTTGTCTCTATAGTAACTTTGAGTTCTCGTGGGTCCACATAAATTAGCATGCACTAAATCCAAAATTCATTGTGTAACATAATTCTTGCTTGAAAAACTAGATTTTGTCATCTTACCCATTTGACATTCTCTATACATAGCATTCTCAGGTTTCTCTAATCTAGGTAATCCTCTGACTCTATTATTTTTACTCACTTTGATCAAGTTGTCAAAATTAACATGACAAAGCCTTTTGTGTCATAGCCAAACATCATCAACTTTAGAAAATAGGAAACTGTTCATAGAAGTATCAAGATAAAATAAATTACCTTTAGATTGTTCTCCAGTAGTAATCAGACTTTCCTTTTTATCAAAAAATTTCACCTTTCCATGTTGAAATTCTAGTCAGTGACCTATGTTATTTAAATGTACAACACTCAACTAGTTATACTTTAAGCCTTAAACCCAATAAACATCATCACATCTTGTGTTATTTAGTAGAATTAAAGAAAAATTTCCTTTCATAGGGTATGGAGAATCATTACCAAATCTAACAAATCCTCCATCATGCTTTTCCAAGGAAATAAACTTAAGTGTGTCACCAGTCATGTGATGTGAACAACCACTATCTATAATCCATGTTTCATTCTTACTTGTGATATGAGGGCTCTTGGTTCTTTTTCATCAGAATTGTCTTTAATAGAAACATACACAACTTATTTTTCATCATTTTCATTTGAATCATCATCACTTAGGTCTTGATTAGCAATATGACAAGATTTATTACCTTTGTTTTTATAGTCTCTGAATCTCCTGAATTTGTTTTCTCTTTTGTCCTTATATTTTTTATCTTTCTTCTCCTCATTGTCTTTCTCAGGGTAGTTAGATACAAAATTACCAATCTTTTTACAGTTAAAAAATTTTAGGGGCAACTTACCTCGGTATTTACCTTTGCCTTTTCATATCCTTCTATAAAAAACAAAGCTTCAAACTCTCTCTCATTCTCTTCATCTACAACATATAAATTTTCCAAACCACTCTGACAGTTGTAAAATCTCTCACTAGCACTGCTCAAATAACTATCACTAGGTCTAGAGTCCTTAAAACTTCCAATCTTCAAAGATGAATTAAATGTAGACTCAATCTTATATAGTAGGTAGACTATTATCAAAATCAGTAATCTCAAATGCAACCAGCTTACCAATAGTAGCATAAAGTGAAACATTCATCTGAGGAATGGATCCCAACTCTTGTATAATAGATACTTGAATAGCATAACATAGTAGGAGGGTTCTCAATATTTTTCTTGTAACATCTTCCTCTGTTATGGCTCCACCAGCTCCTCTGATAGAATTAACAATATCCTTAAGTCTAGTGTTATATTGTATTATGTTTTCCCCATCTTTCATTCTCATTGAATCAAATCTACCTCTCAGAATTTCTGCTTTTTCTTTTTGAACATGTTGATCTCCATCATAGGTCAAAATAATATTATCCCATATTTGTTTCGAATTAGTACATCCATAAAGTTGATCATATTCCTAGTCGGTAAGTGTAGAAGCAATCTCAATCATAACTTGTGTGTGTTCTTATTTTTATCTTTGCTCAGTGATTGTTAAAGGTGCAGTTTTTGGTGCAAAATATTCATTATCAAGAAAATGAAGTCCATATTCTCCTATACCAGACACATGCAATCTCATTCTGATTTTCCTTGTAGATAAATGTTCCCTATTCAAATTTGGTGCTTCCATCTTATACATCTTTAGATCTTGACTCAAGTCCTTTTAAAATTAACACTTCAGAGAACCAGGGCTCTGATACCAATTGTTGATCCCACTAAGAGGGGGGTGAATCAGAAAAAATCAAAATTACATACTTAAAATTTAGCTCACTGACTCACTCGGTAGAACTGAATGCAATAATTATTGATTCACCAAATAACTATTGTGTGTATTCTTGTTTTTATCTTTGCTTAGTGATTGTCAAAGGTGCAATTTTTGGTGCGAAATATTCATTATCAAGAAAATGAAGTCCATATTCTCCTATACCAGACACATGCAATCTCATTCTGATTTTCCATGTAGATAAACGTTCCCTATTCAAATTTGGTGCTTCCCTCTTATACATCTTTAGATCTTGACTCAAGTCCTTTTAAAATTAACACTTCAGAGAACCAGGGCTCTGATACCAATTGTTGATCCCACTAAGAAGGGGGTGAATCAGAAAAAATCAAAATTACATACTTAAAACTTAGCTCACTGACTCACTCGGTAGAATTGAATACAGTAATTATTGATTCACCAAATAACTTAATAACTTAAAGAACCACACATCTCATAATATCAAAATCAATAATTCAAACTTAGTTAACACTAGATTATATGAGGAAACCCAATATGGTAATATTATTTGTGGGAATTGTGACCCACAATAAAAATGTACCTTTCTAAAGTATGCTCGGTTAAGAACTTATATTGTTAAAGATTACAAACACATTTTCTAGATGTGACCCTGTTAAGGGATTTACCTTAGATCTATTAAGATCTTCACTCTATTAGGTGTGTCCTTTCAAGAGGAATTTAAACACTCTTTTGGAATGTCACATACGTCTAGGATTTACAAATAGGACTATTAAATCCACTCGGTTAAGATATTTTCTCTATTACAAATGCTAATAAGAAACAGTAAAAATTTGATCTGTAAATATAGAAACTACCTTTTTCTTGGTTCGGATCCTTTATGCTCACATGAATACTGGCATCAAATACTCCATTTTTCTACTCTATACTATAGATTCTTCTCTTTTTGCTTCTCTGTTTTGCTCGGTAATTTTTGTTCTTCAGCTTCTTAATTCAATTCTCCAGCATCATAATCTTTGTTTATTTCTCATCCTTTATATAGACAAAAATTTTCCTCTTAATCTCCTTTCTTATGTTTTCCATCATTTGCGCTCATTCATTCTCATCTTCTTCATAAATCTTAGCTCGGTAAACTATTAACTTTTACCTTGTAACTTGAACTTTTCTTAGAACTCTCATAATCAGGTTAAATCGCTTATTTTTTTCCTTATATCTTCTCATTGAATTTTCTCGCTCGTAGATCTTCTAACAAACTTTCTTTAATTCTTAACAACATCCATATCATCATAGCTTCGTATTAAATTTGATCTTATCAATATCTTATACTCGGTAACTTTCTTTGCAACTCGGTGACTAACTTCAATCACTACTCAGTGCTTGGTAACTGAAACCGATTAGCACAACTCTATACCATCTGACTTTGTCTTGCTTGGTAGATTAACTCCTTTTAGTCATAACTTAACTCTTTTCAATATTTGTCTTAATCAATCAAGTGTATCGACTTGATAACATCAAATATATAGTAGCAAAGAACTATATCACCATTACTTCATCATTTTCTAATCTATATTTCTCACCCATTTAACTTCTCCTTCTTAAGATATGGTAACTCAATAAAAATTAGTAAATCAATTTCTTGACATCAATGACAAAACAACAACTGATCTAACCATTTCTACAAACATGTATACTTCTTATCACTCGGTCTTCATCATCTTCATCAGTTGATCAACAATTTTATCTTTTTCTAGGTGGTTACTAACATGGCACTCGAGCATGTTTACAGGGAGAACAATTATCACAATAGCTACCTTGAATTTTCCTTATTAATCTATAGGTAGCCTACATGATCCAAAGAAATTGTATCTGATTTATCTTCAGACAAAAGTGTTAGTTTTCATTTTGTTGATGCCCAGTTTCCCATGCTACAAAATTAGAAGACTTGATGTGTCTTTATTGGTATTTTTGTTGTTAAGAAATTAATTGGTTTTCCCTAAGTGATTGCTATCTTGTTGCAATCCTTCTTCTATAAAAGGATTTCCAAGATCACTTAGGAAGGGCTAAGAAATTTTGTCTTAAATTTAATAGAGTTATTTCAACTTCAGTTAGGTTTAATAGATGTGATAAGTTTTGTATAACATTCTAAAGAGAAAATTATATTTTAGTATTGGATTTTCAGTCATTTTGAGTCTTATTTTAGTGAGAAAGTCAATGTATGGAGAAAATGATTCTGAGGTTAATGAAATATAATCCAGATTTGGTGCTCTCCACTATGTTGGCTTTATGAGTTGTAAATTCCATAATTCAAAGTTCTTATTCAATTTACTGCATATTTTTTATGACATTAAGTTTTTCCATTAGTATACTTAAGTGAAAAAAATGATAAAGGTCATCAGTATAGGCATACCTGACAGACAACAGATTGCTTACCCAATGAGATTACAATGCTTGTCATGAAAATTCTAAGTATAAAATTACCCAACAAACACCGATAAGTGTTGAACCGATGACAAAGCATAAAGGACATCACTAATGGTATAGTTTTATGAATCATCGCCGACAGAGCAGAAAAGGTAAGGAACCTGAAAAAAAATTTAGTATAGGGGCATGGATGGAGCATAAGCCTGATAGAGAAAATAATGAAAGAAACCTGATAGATTGATAGAGCAGCCCAAGCATTAGAACCGACAGTCAGTTACAAAACCTGCAAAAAGTGGATTTGACTTTCCACATCAGATAAAACATTGTAATTCTATTTATAGAGTTTTAATTTGTTTTAAATCATTACTTGAGGGTCAAGAAAGTATATTGTAATTTTTTCAAAGAATCCTAATGGATCTAAAACATAACTAACTAGAGATCAAGGCCAAGTTGTAAACATTGGATCTAGAGTTAACTTGAAAAGCATGAATCAAGAATGAACCTAGAAACTAGTATATATGTTCAATAATTTGTAATAATAGAGTTGGAAAATCATTGTAGCCACAAAGAGCATCTAAGCAGCAAAAATAAATTCATGCAAAGTTCAAAAATTGATCATATCAGTTCTCAAGAACACAGACAAGGCTACTGACGAGTAGAGACAAGGTATCATTCAATCACTCAAGGTGATTACATATACATTGTAAGCTTTATAGGATGTTTTATCAACAATTAGAGATTTCATATACTATTAGATCAACATTTATAATGTAGTTGTATTCTAACAAGTGCATCACATTAGAAATCCTTTAGTAGAAGGTGGACTTAATAGTTCTTGACAAATATCTTAACAGAGTGCACACTTAATGGTGTTGCTAAAGCTTCAAACAAAGTAGATCCTAATAGGTCTCCACTCTAATAATCCTAACAGGGTAGATCATCAGAAGTGATCAAATTGTAAGCCTTACCTGACTCCCTTCTTATCTACATATAGTGAAGTTTTGTGGGTGACATCCCCACCGTAGTTTTTACTTCCTAACATGAGTTTTCTGTGATATCATATCTTGTGTTATGTGTTATTTACTTTCATGTATGTTTCTTGAGTGTTTACACATGTAAAGAACTTATGTTATGATTTCACATACATAAAGAAAGATGAATAGATAGATAGGTGAATATTTAAATTTGATGACACAAAGGTTAATGGGATAATCACATAAAAATTTTAGAGGTACTGATTCACCCCTCCCCTCTTAGTACATCATTCCATTAATTCCAACAATTGGTATCAGAGCTAAGTCTCTTTCTTGAAAATATTAAAGACTTAAGAGAAAAGATCAAGACAATAGAAAAATACAAACTAGAGAAGACTATTGAGAATGATTAGTTACAAATTTAGATTTACTATGAGAAGTACAAAGAGGCAAGAGTAAGCATGAGAAAGTTGCTTGATGAAAGAAAGATTATGGCATCTAGGCTTAATGAAAAAGATTATGAAGAAGAGGAGATCCCAGATTACTTCAACTCAGTTGAATCAACAACAAGCAAAGCATCAGACACATCAGTAGAAGAGATCACAAGTCTACAAGAGGTCAATCTACATCTGACAGAGAAAATCAAGATGCTGCAAATAGGTCAAGAGACTCAGATTATAAAAATGATTGATGTCATGAATGATTCAAGAAAAGTTGAATCAGAGAGAACATTGGCTATTGATGATAGGAGGAAAATCATAGAGAAGCTACAAGAAAAAGAATCAGAGATTCAAAGACTTACTGATCATCACCATGAGATTACCAATCAAATTATTCTTATGAGTCAAGAGGCAAACATATTAAATACTAAACTCATTGAAAGAATATAGATCATCAGTGAGCTAAGAGAAGAAAATGAAAAGATAAAGCATGAAGTCAGAATTTAGAATCAGCACAATGAATTAATCAAGAAAGCTTAAGATAGCAATAAAAGAATGGATGATTTTCTTAACGGACAAAGAAGAGTCAACAACTACATAGGTCTAGGGTACATTGACAATGGAGAATCACCTAATCAATCAGATCAAAGGAATGATTATACAACTCCAAGAACCAAGAAGTTGTCATACAATCACTGTGGAAAACTAGGCCATGCCTCAAACATTTGCAGAAACAAAATGAAAGGTATTCCTCAATCACAATATACTTTCATTGGTAATTGTTATAAATGTCACAAGAAAGGACACAAGGCACATGAATCCAGATCCAAGGTGACAAATCCAAAGAAGGAAACCTACATGGACAAATATTGTCCTACCTACAAAATGAATGGACATACACATCAAGAGTTTTGGAAAAAGAAAAAGAAAGCATGGACACCAAAAGGACCTGATAATGGCTATAAACCGACAAGAATCGGTAACTCATATGTTTGGGACTATAACACATGGATAAATTGCACAGCATGTGGAAGGTATGGTCATATTGCTTCCAACTGTATGAGAAAATGGACTAGAAGACCAAGAGGATGGACCAATCCAGGTATGGCATGTTTACATTGTCATAAGGTTGGACATGTGATAAAAGATTGCAAATACCAACTGACTAAAACAAACACTTATCCCAATGGAAACACCATTAATGACATCAAGAAGATGAGAAACAAGATGTGGAGAAAAGATACAAATAATGAAGGTGTTGTAACAAGCAATGCAAATGATAACACCCCATCCAATAGATCTGGTGGTATCACTATTCCCAACTAAGTTGCACAAGTAACTATGGAACTGCATTATGAAAAATTATATTATGCATCGGTTCCATTACACATTGATCATATTGACAAAATTGGCATTATTAAAGATGCATTATATTGTTACTTGTAATTTTATTGAAAAACAATTGCATCAGTTAATGGGTACCAACAAGCACCGGTGAACACACATAGTAAAGTTAACACTACTTACCAAAATGTATCGGGCATTACACAAAAGCCAAGTCGCTAAGTGTAACAGAAAAACATCGGTGATCTTTGAGCCGACAGAGGTTGTCATCACCATCTTACCGACAATCATCGGTGAAATCACCAAAGCTGCTAGCTACCCCAAAACTTTTCTCCTACACCGGCAATGTTATTTATGCCTTAATTGATGAACTCAGTCTTTGTACACTGATGAGTTGTTGGGAATTAATGACAACTTAGGGCACAAGAGATTATAAAAGCGTGATGGAAGAACTCATTTTGCACCCGCAATTTTTGAGCAATGAAGCAGAGCTAAGAAGAGAAATTGAAGAATAGATTGAAGTGCGACCTCAGCAAGATTCAAACATGACTCAATAGATTCATGAGTGATCACAAAGATTCAGTAAGTAACTACAATCACCGACTGCACTGTGTTTAAATTACAGAAAGCCCTAAATCTCAAAATATGATGGCATCTACTTCAAGAATAGAAAAATTGAAAGAGGAAAGAAGAAAATGATTAATCTTATTAGGAATAGTACTTGTGTTGAACCTAAATACAAGTTACACCCAAAAATTACATCGTAACCCGATGATTCTGGAGCATTCTCCCGAATCCCACCTAGATTTTTGCTAGTAGAGGACATAAGGTCCTATATACATTGAAAGATCTCGTAAATAGGAGATCTAGACCTAGATAAGTCATATAAGGCACTATGTGATGACACTGGAAACCGGAATGAAGAGCACAAGCATCTGGACATGAAAGTTGTAATAAATGCATTACAATTTCCTAGGGTTTTTAAGTCTGAATGGATACGGATAGTTCTTAGCAGAATGCATAACCAGACATTGTGGCTTGATGAACCTAAACAAATAACAAAATATGTTATTCATGCGGTTACTAGATATCCCACAACCGACAAGCCAAAATCTCACAAGCACCCATCTAGAAAGGAAGTAGAAGATTTAACAGGTACAAAATTAGATAACAAAGGTCTCAAGGTTAACACCGCCACCGATGAGGAACTTAAGTTTGGTGCATGTGTGGTAGGATATAAAATCTTTCAAGCTAGCAGAATAAAAAACATAGAAAGAACTACTATGAGCACAACCTACAAGATCATCAAACAAGGAAAGAAGATGGATCTTTTAGAAATATTGTTAAATCAACTTGAGGAGAACATGAACACTATAAGGTCATCAAAGAACAAACACTTGTAAGTTTGGTTCTCTTATTATGTGCATATTCTTTTACTTTGAAGAATACTTTCCTTCCATAGAAAAGTAGTATGGGACATAAGCAAACCAGTCACCATACAGATATGTAAGCACATAGAATCATTACGTACAAATTTTGATAACTTAATGAATGAATATTTCAAAGGATTTAAGGAAAATATGCAAGAAAAAACAAGGATAAAAGAGAATTTGATAGAAGAACACAAAGGATGATATATTTTTTATGGTAGATATTGATTTTACTTATATCAAACCAGTAGTACCTAGAAAATCTTGGCTATCACCACTAGATTATGAAATCCAAATAGGACAAGCTACAAAATGCATCAAGGCACTATTGAATAAACCATTGGACAACAAGCAAAAAAGATTTGGCACTTATGAAGAAGCCAAACCAAAAATCAAGTCAGATGTTGTTGTCAAGAAAATTGTAAACAAGAAGAATAAAATGGTAAAGGTTTTAACAAAGAAATTGGCAGTTACTAAAGAAGGTGAAGAAGAAATAGAAGGAAAGGAGGAAGAAACCGAGGGCCAGTCACCCATTGGTGAAGATACAGAAAAGAATGATTTAGAGGATACACAGTCAAATTCACCACCTCCTCCTCCACCTAAGAAATCAAGGATAATAGTTGCTTCAAGAACAAGAAGCCAAACAGTAAAGGAAGCAACTCCTTCACCGTTGAAGAAAGGGAGAGTGAGAACCTACAAGAGGAAACCAATCTAACCAAAAGGGAAACAAACCAAAAGGAGAAATTTTGTTAGAACAAAAGAAGATCTAGATGACTCAGCTATGGATGAAGATAACCTAGAAGTACAAAAAGGGAAAGAACCCTTGATCCCTAAAACCATTGATGAAATATGTAAAAACATTTCAGAATCACAATCTATTTTAGATCCTAATATAAGGAAATGGTTGAAACTTGATCTAGAGGATCAAAATAAAATTAAACAAGCTATAATAGCTAAAATATGCAAACACCATTATGTTCCACTTCAATTCAAGTAATATGAAGTACCCAAGGAGCTAATGGACAGTTTATCTGCAAGATGGACATTTGCACTTCATCAAGAAAAAGAAATAAGAGAAAGAGTACTTGTTACTCTTATGCCTTCTGATTCAAAGAAAGAAGATATAGATGAAATGATGAAAAGATATGAAAAGGATTTCTCACCCAAAATGAGAGCATACAAATTTCTTCAAGGGAAGATAATTGAGCTAGATCAAGAAAGCATTAAGAAGTGGTGTAAAATACTCAAAAATCCCACTAAGGAAGCTAGCCTGGAGAAAGAACACATCATCATTAAAGATGCACAGAATGATTCATCAGTTGAATTAGACAGAGAAGAGAATGAGACAACAGGAAAAAAGAATACTAAAGTTGCAGATGAGATATGGCCTGACACTACTCTTGACAAAACACAAGATGAAGAAAGCCAAATTCCAACAAGCCCAATTCATATTGACTTGGATGATGCAGCAGAGGTTACCAAAGAATAATTAACAATAAAAGCTAACATAGATGAGGATTTCAATGATGAAACATGGTTGGATAATATCATTAATGACAATACAGGAAAAGACCTTGCAAAAGAGGTGCAAAAAGATGAAGATGTCACTATTGCACAAGGTGATACCGACGGATAGGACACACTTCCTGATACTACATAGGTAAATACTCTGACCAACATGAAAATATTGATAGAAGCTATTGAAATTAACTCTAGTTAGGAGAAATCATCTAAGAAAGATGAAAACATACCCGAGGACATGGGTAATGATGAAATTAACGATGCATTGGACACACAAAATAATACAGATACAGAGATGTAGGATGCAACTGAAACTTAGCAAAAGTTGTCTATTGAAAATGAAAAAGGAGAAGATACTAACAAGGATGAAACATTCAGAAAGGATGAAGAAAAAGAAAAGAGTCGAGAAGTTAAGCAAGATGATAGAATGAAGGAAAAGGAAGAAAAATATGTTGATACACCCAAGGCAACTGAAGAGACTTCTTCACACAACCAACAGGTGGACTCTAAACAGAATCAAAAAGAAGCTTCATCTTCTCGACCTTCACCTACCAAATCAATCCAATCTCAAGATCTACAACTGGTAGTTCACTAGTCTATCTCGCAACAGAAGAAGAAGAAGAAAATAAAAAAGCAAGATATCTTGGTTGTAACACTTGATGAGGTGATCGAAATACCCAAATGGGATACATCAACCTTATATGTTGAAACACTTTAAAATCTTGGAGTGATATGTCAAATAAAATCCCTACAGGAGAAAATCAGAAAAACACATAGGGAAGCCCAAGCACTTGAAAAAGCTAGGGATATACTACATCAACTTGTTCCTGATGTAAAAGTTGAAAATGACATATCAGTCATGGAACAAATTGAAGCTCTTACCAATGTTATAATGTAGATGCAGAGAAGGCAATGGAAGAACAGGCAGAGAAGAAGTATCAACACAAACTTGTTGAGAAAATAAGCCAAGCAGTGGCAGAAAACAAGGTAAAGCTCTTTGAATTAGGAAGTCAATTATAACCAATGATTGCAGAAGCTATTACCTTAGTTCAACAAATGTGCACACTTGAAAATTTCACAAAAGAGAATAATAAAAAGTGTCCCAAGTAGATTCAGATTTGACAGAAAGTGCATAAAGTTTAACCTCTGATGCAAATGTAATAAATTTGCATCATGACAAGATCATAGACGTAAACAAGTTAAGAAAATAAATATGGGATGCAGAGACACAATTTAGGAATGAGGTTACTGAGCTATAGGCTCACATATTGCCAAACCTCACTACTCTACAACAACACATTACAGATGCAAGGAATTTGATCTGAACCCCGGAGATGTCTATGGTAGACAACATCTATGATATGGATGTGAGGATATCACTTGAGCACATGGCTCTAGAAAATTTGAAGGAGAAAAGGGAGAAGATGATGGAGGAAATCAAAGCCTCACAGTCCCACATTTTTGACAAATTATAAGTACCTTTTCCCTTATTATTAAAAAAGGAGGTAAAAGATATGCATGTACAGCAAGAATAAATATGTAAAAATAGATATGTACAATATATCAAATATCAGAAAAAGGAAACAAAAAAAGGGAAAGAAATTATATGTACATAAACTTACACTTACCAGCATATGCATATGGGGAGTCATGAAATGACTAAGGATGAAGTATACACATGTGTACATACTAATACATTAAGTATGTTGCACATATCAATTTTTTATACTAATGTCAAAGGGGGAGATTGATGACATTAAGTTTTTCCATTAGCATAGTTAAGTGAAAAATGTGATAAAGGTCATCGGCATAGGCATACCCTACAGATAGAACACTACTTACCCAAAAAGATGACAATGCTTTTCATGAAAATTCTAAGTATAAAATTAGCCGACAAATATCGATAAGTGTTGAACCGACAATAAAGCATAAAGGACATCACCAATGGTACAGTTTTATGAAACATCACTGACAGAGAAAAAAAGGAAAGGAATCCGATGAACAGTTCATTATAGGGACACCAATGGATTAGAAGCCTGACAGAGAAAAGAATGAAAGAAAACTGACAGAATGATAGAGCAGCCCGAGCATCAGAACCGACAGTCAGTTACAGAACCTGCAAAAAGTGGATCTGACTTTCCACGTCAGATAAAACATTGTAATTTTATTAATAGAGTTCTAATTTGTTTTAAATCATTACTTGAGGGTCAAGCAAGTATATTGTAATTGTTTTAAAGCATCCTAATGGATCTAAAACATAACTAACTAAAGATCAAGGTCAATTTGTAAACCTTGGATCTAGAGTTAACTTGAAAAGTGTGAATCAAGAATGGACCTAGAAACTAGTATATATAGATGTTCAATCATTTGTAATAATAGAGTTTGAAAATGATTGTACCCACGAAGAGAATCTAAGAAGCAGAAGTGAATTCATGCAAAGTTCATAAATAGATCATATCAGTTGTCAAGAACATAGACAAGGCTACTGACGAGCAGAGACAAGGTATCATTCAATCACTCAAGGTGATTACATATACATTGTAATATTTATATGATCTGTTATCAAAAATTAGAGATTGGATATACTAACAGATCAATATTTATAATGTAGTTGCATTCTAACAAGTGTATCACATTAGAAATCTTTTAGTAGAAGGTGGACTTAACACTTCTTGACAAATCTCTTAACAGAGTGCACACTTAACGATGTTGCCAAAGCTTCAAATGAAGTAGATCCTAATAGATCTCCACTCTAATACTCCTAACAGGGTAGATCATCAGAAGTGATTAAATTGTAAGCCTTAACCAGCTCCCTTCTTATCTACAGATAGTGAAGTTTTGTGGGTGACATCCCCACCGCAGTTTTTACTTCCTAACAGGATTTTCTGCGATATCATATCTTGTGTTATGTGTTATTTAATTTCATGTATGTTTCTTGAATGTTTACACATGTAAAGAAATTATGTTATGATTTCACATAGATAAAGAAATATGAACAGATAGATAGGTGAATATACAAATCTGATGACACAAAGGTTAATGGGCTAATCACATAAAAGTTTTAGAGGTATTGATTCACCCCTCCCCTCTTAGTACATCATTCCAGTAATTCCAACAATTCTTTATATGAGTATGTTTTAATTCTAAGCTTTGATCAAACATCAATTAAAATTCTGAAAATTAATTCATAAGTTCATAAGGTTGGCATAAGGACCATTATGAGAAGTCAAATTTTGGATTACATGAATACATGTTATTGTAATGCAATAATAATCTAAGTCTTGGATCATTATCATTTATATATGTCATTCATATAAGGGGTTGTAAACTAAGAGTATTTCCCAATGATAAGGCACTAATCAAAATATTCTATAATTGTTATCTTGTTGGTTCAGGTTTTCTGGTTATACCATCTTTTGATAAAAAAAAAATTTTATTTTTTAGTTTTATCTGTGGTGTGTGTATCTCATGCTCCATAACAATTGAGAATTAATGTGTAATTATCTCTTACTTAGTATTTTCTTGTTAATGTTGAGCCTCTTATGAGATAATCTATTTATCAAATTTAGGGGTGTTTAATGAGGGTAGTATTATACTGAATATAGGTTTGCCTGCCTTGGTCTTACATAGCAAAAGTGTAGGATGAATTTTTCCCTGTTAGTTGGTCTAGTCATTTATGGGGGTTTGATAATTGGAGTTATAAACTCTTAAGAATTTGTAGTGAGCGTATTGGTAGTTATTGAAGCATAAAATCTTTTTGGGAACCAACACAACCTATGTTAGCTTTACTAGATTTCAAGAAGGTATTTGAAGTGGACTGTGATGCCAGTGGAAATATAATTGCAGCAATGTTAACTAAAGAAGGTAGACCTATTGCTTATTTCAGTGAAAATTTGAATGATGCTAAGTTAATATATTCATTTTATGATCATGAATTTCATGCCATAGTTCAATATTTGAAGAAATGGTGACATTATTTGTTTCCTAAGAAAAAAAATTTGTGCACTTATCATTAAACATTTCAAGATTTGAATAGAAATAGTAAGTTAAATTAAAGACATATGAGATGGGTTGAATTTTTGTAGAGATACATTTGTGTTGAAACATAGGAATGGAAAATCAAATAATGTTGTTGATGCTTTGAGTAGAAGAACTTTGATGAAAAAAATGGGAGATGAAGTGTTGGGATTTGATGAATTTAAGACTTTATATGAGGATGACCCCACTTTTCTAGAACCTTGGAAAGATTGAATAGAACCTGTTGTTGCGAACCGAAGAAAATGGTTAGACTATTTCAATTTGGAAGGTAATTTATTTAGAGAGATTCTAGTATGTATACCAAGGAGTTATATGAGAGATAATCTGATTAAGTAAAAGCATTGTGGAGTATTGGCTAGACATTTTGGTATTGACAAGAGAATGTCTTTAGTGAGTGATAACTACTTTTGGCCTCAGATTCATGAGGATGTAAGGAAGTTTGTTCAAGGATGTAGAATTTGTCAAGTTGCAAAAGGAAGTGGTCAAAATATAGGATTATATACACCTTTGACAATGCATACTAGACCTTGGGAGGATATAAGCATGGATTTTGTACTTGGGTTACTGAGGACTCAAAGAGGTAATGATTCTGTATTTTTGGTGTTAGATAGATTTTCTAAGATTTGACATTTCATTCCTTGTAAGAAGACAACAGATGCAATACATGTAGCTGAATTATTTTTCAAGGAGATTATGAGATTGCATGGATTTCCTAAGAGTATACTTTCAGATAGAGATAGTAAATTTATTGGTTATCTTTTAAGAAAAATTTGGAAGAAGTTGAAGATTGATTTGAAGTTTAGTTCTACATTTCATCCATAGATATATGGATAAATAGAGGTAGTTAATAGGAGTTTTGGAAAGTTATTGAGATGTTTGGTTGGAGAAAAGTTTAGAAATTGGGATTTAATCTTAGCACAAGCAGAGTTTGCATATAATAATTTAGTGAATAGGAGTACAAGGAAGACAACATTTGAGATAGTTACTAGTTTTTATCCTAAGGGAGTATAATAATTTAGGGATATTAGTCATGAGAATAAGAGGAGTGTTGAAGTAGAAGAATTTACAGAACACCTGAGTGGAATACAAAACTAGGTAAGACAACATTTGGAAGATATGAATCATACATAAAAGGAAAGAGCTGATATGAAAAGGAGACATAAGGAATTTTAAGTAGGAAAGATATATTTGAAGAAAGGGAGATTTCTTGTTGGAACATATAATAAGTTGAAGCTGAGGAATTTTTTACAGTATAGGATCTTGAGGAAATTTGATTCAATAAATGCATATGAAGTGGAGTTACTAGAGGACATGGATATATCACCTATATTAGATGTCATGTACTTGTATTAGTATCGTGAGTCAGATTTTTGTGGGAAGGACAGCTCATTTTTTGAACAATAGGATCCTAAGAAGAAAAAGGATAGGATAGCAGAGTTGGCAGAAGTACAAGAGGTAAATAGTATAAGGAATATCTTGTCAGATGGAAGAACATACTAGTGGAAGATTCTTATTAGATTTCTCAGGATGAGGTTGACCATCTTGGTTTTCCTTTAGCCCCAAAAAAGTGAGAGGCTCACTTTTTTCAAATAACCTCGAGTGTCTAATGCAAGAGCATCTTGGGATCTTGGAAATCTTGCATCAACCAAAACCTTTTGTTTTTTTTTCTTGTTTGATCATTCTTTGAGTTTCTTTCTATGATCATTCAGGTTGTGTCTTTTGCAGTTGTGATCCTTACAATGTGTTATTGGCATTCTATTGAACCTTTCCCTAGGTTTTCACATCATTTGGTTACTTTGTGCATGAGATCTTATAGATTATTCACAAGACTATATTGTTCTTCATGTTTTTTGCCTAGTTTTTGTTCTTCTGATCTTGTGAAATATTTTGCGATCAGTGAAGCTTAACAGCTCATTTCTCGATGATATTACATTTTTTCCCAACCTACTTGAGGGATCACATTTCTTATTTCATTATTGGAAGTATATCCTGATGATTTGGGTCCTGACCTATATTTTGTAATATGTTTTCCTGTTCTTGAGAAATGAGATCTTTCTAGGCTGAACTATTGTTTGTGAAGGATTTATAAGCTTATGGATTTGTTCCTTTTTTTTATTTTTTTATTATTTTTTATTTTATTTATTTATTTATTTTTATTTTTATTTTTTTTTAGGGGGGGGTTGATCATTAGTAGTGAAGAACCAGAAAGGGCATCTCTTATAAGATTATCTTGTTGTAGCTAAATTCTAAGGATATTGTAAGGAATTCTGAATGTAATCAGGCTTGTATACCTGACATGTATGACTACATGTTGCAGATCTATTGTATATGATTTTATGATAATAAATAAGACTAATCTTTCATATCTCTCTTTTGTTGCTTCTTTTTTCCATTGTGTGACTCATGCTACAAGGATTGGATGGATCTCTTAGAGTTCCCTCCATCCTTGACGACACCACACATCTACATCTTCTTTCTTCTTCTCAATTAAGCATTGTGAAAAACTAAAAATTCCATTACATAATTTTTTTACTTTCATGATTTCCTTTTGTTTTTTGTGTTTAGACAAAGCTATTACATTAACATAATTGATCACATTCAAATAATCATTTGCATTATCAAGGTATGATACATTCTATTTTTTAGATCTAGCCTCTTCTATATGACTAAACACTTTTATTTTCTTTCATTTATTTTAACTTGGTTGATTCCAAATTGGAGTTTGACTAAGGAAACCCCTCTATCTGACCTTATTCCTTGATTTTTTTTGTAGGTACAGGAATCACGACTGTTGGGACTTGATCTAGTAAGTACAAGTTCTTTCAAGACATCTATAAATTTAAATGGGAAAAAACCCCATGAACAAAATTCCCCAAGGTTTTTGTTCCCTACAAAATAGCTTCAAATTTTGTGTATAGGGAAGTATAGTTTCTGGCTTTCTATTTCTGGTAATTATTGGTTCTTGTTTATTTTTGCCAATCTGTATCCCCCAAAATTGCTTGATTTAGTTTCTTTTAATCATATATCTTGCATCATTAGATCATTCTCCTAAATCCATTTCCTTATTAATCATATCGGTGAAGAATAATTGCACTCACTTAGTGTGTAAGCCCATCTTGAGCTTATTGGGTCATCTTCCTTCTGATTGTGCATTAGGAAAAGGTGGGTAAACCCATTGTGTATCTTTCCTACCTTTTCCCACTATAAAAATGGCTTAAGGAGAGTATCTAACGAAAGATCAATATATCATTTTCTAACCTATACCTCATGATCTAGATAGTTTATGTATAGGTTTTAAGAGTTATGTATGGTAACTTACAATCCTAGAAGAGGATATATTCATGAAATTAAACATTAATATATCATAAATTTATAAACAAGGTCATGGTCTCTAGTTCATATATGCATGTTAAAATGGGTCCTAATAGGATCACTTATGGGCATAATCTAAAATGGAATGTGTCAAGGGGTCACAATCTATTTGAATGTGTTAAGAGGTCCTAATACTTGATGGATTATTTAAGGGGATTCAATCTAACTCAAGATAAATCTATAATTTAAGGTTATAGATGTACATATCAATTTAACCTAGGATGAATCTATAATAATATAACTTTAAAGGTGATCCGGTGGATATTTTCAGTGAAAATTGAAGTGTCTCATTTCTTTCCAAAATCTACACCATCAAAAATATCTTGGCGTCCTAATTCCAACGCAACTTGAACAGAGCGAAAAGGAGTCTGTTTGTGCAAGTTATGGCCGGTCAAAGTTCTGGTCAACAGGCAGACCAGAGGGCTAGATAAGAGGCGAAATCAGACCATCTCAAAAGTGATCAACAATGGATTTAAAATTAAAAATCTCATCGAGAGCTTTCCAACGGCATTCGTTTCGTCAAAAATGGAGCTCGTATAAAGAAGTTATGGCCGTTTGAATTTTGGAGGAAAAATGTAATAGTGATGATGTCAGCATGACATCAGCATGCACAGTCATCAGTTTGATCCAATCTCAGAATGACACGTGGAATAAGTAGGTGAATTAATTTGTGCCACGTGGCACCTCCTCCTCCAAAGTGGCATTTGGGTTTTGGTAAAATTTTGTTATGAGTTTTGAACCCATAACCTCCCATCATCTATTTTGCCTCCTATCCACTAGGCCATGCGAAATCCTTGGCATTTGTTTTGGCACAACTTTTATTTGAATCTTTAAAACCAACCCTTCACATGCTAAAGCACGCCCAACCACTCCACTATGCATGTTTTTCGAGATTTGGAAGTGGTTTTGTAAAAGGTCAAAAGAAATTTATGGTTTAGCGGTTTTGGGATATGAATTTCTTATTGATGCCGAGAAGCCTTATTTTAGGCTTTGAAATTTGTTTAAATATCCCAAATTTAATATATGGTTAAAAATGAACCATATATTATTTGGGGTTAGTTTTATTTGTAAGGCTTATAATTATAAAAGCCAAAATGGGTTATTTTGTTATTTAAAAATGGAGCTATGTAATTAATATGTTGGTTATATGGTTTTAAGCCATTTTTGGTCAAAATTATGTATAAAAGGAGGTGATTTTGTATTTGGAGGGGAATCGAAGTTGGAGAATTATTGCAACTCTTGAAGGAGACTTGTAGAGAAATTGGTCTTGGTGAAGTTTTAAAGGAATAGAGAGGTCTTGTAAGAAGATCTTTGAGCCATTCTTGTACGTCAGAGTTTTGTTGCTGCCGAAATGCTCAAAGGAATGGACTTGGTGCATTTGTAATTTGATTTTGGAGATTAATCGGATCGGTCGTACTCTATTGGAGCCGACCCGGAGATGTAGTCACGTTGTGGCGAACTCTGTAATCAAACTTTTTTTCCGCCTTCTATCTTCTCTCTCTCAATCTTACTTATTTCACCTTAAGATTTTAAGTTATGATGCATAATTTCATTTATGTATAAATGCATTAAGACCTTCGCTAAGTTGTATTTTTTAATCAAGCATTCAATTCTGCAATTAGTCTAGATTCGTTTACAGATCAAAAGGATATATGGTTTAAGGTCCTCTACACATATAATGCAAGAAAGTAAAGGGTAATATGGTTTCAAAGATTTTAGACATGTACATATAATAATGTGATAGGGTTTACCATTCAGGGTATCTAGGTTTGGCGTTTATAGGTTGAGTGCATATGCTAGGTTTACAATTTTGTTCCTACCACCTTTATCTAGGATTTAGGGATCCAAGTACACATATAGGATTTAAACTATATAGAGTCTAGAGCCTCTAGGTTTAAGTAATTGGTCTTAAGATATAAAGGATGGTTTAATGCACATTATCTACAACCTGGGGTTGATGGATAGGGTTTACAAATGAGGTTGAACAATCAACTAGTTGTTTAGACTTAACATTAGAGGGTTTAGGGTTTAGGGTTTAGGGTTTCTATTCTAGGTTTCTCATTTATTTTATTTTTTTTATTGTATGTTGTTCATTCACTTTGTGTATAAGGGTTTCTACATTTTTATGAAGTAAAAATAATGCAAACTAAAAAAGATCTATATTTACAAAATACATGAAAATCTAAATATGATACACAACCTAATTATTTGTAGATTTAAAAAAAAAAATGATGCAGAAGCATCTTGGGTCCTTGATAATCTTGCATCATCCAAAAACAATCGGTGTTCTGGTGAACCTTTGTTACCAGTTTTTGTGTTTGTTGTTGTTCTTGGTCACTGGTAGGGTGATTGTTGGCTTGGTGAATTTTTTTAGATCTTCAGAATGTGTGGTCACGATATGTTGTTCATGAGGTCATGAAGAATCTTTTCCTGTTATAACAACACATTTGGAGTTATCATGCTCAAGTTATGCTGAATTTTGTGACTAGATGCATGAAGGATTTTCTGGTTCTAGGCAGTTTTCTAAGATTTCATGAGTGGTTGATCTATAAAGATGTTGGTAAGGAGTGGTCAAAAGGGTTTGTTCCTTATTGTTCATTCATGCTATATCTATTATAGAGCTTCCTTTGGTGGAGTATTTTGTGATAGAATATTTTTCTCTATCACGTTATTGCTATTCTTCATGGCACTCACTCTTGGAGTTAACCGATTGATTGATTGTGATTGCGGTCATTGTTTTGATCGTTGGAGCTGATTGGAAAGATTTCCTATGTGGATCTATGTGTGGCTGACTTGATTTTTTGGATAGGTCCTTGAGAAATGAATTGAATGTTGTATTTAATTTGGGTTAAGACTGACTGGGTCTAACACATTTCTTGGGATATGTAAAGTTGGTTGAGGCCGACCTATTTGTGTTTTTGTATAAATTTAGGGCTTGCGATCATTTGGGGGAAAGAAATAGGAAGGAAGAAGTCTGGTGAAGGGTTGAATAGAAGAGAAGTTTCTAGAGGATTTCTCTAATACTTAGTCCAAGATCTATATATGTCTAAGTTGGGTTTTTATTATTTAGGTTTTCTTTGTACTTGACCTAAATTTGGAAGGCCTTATAGCTTGGAATTTATGAACAAATTCTGATTAATAAAACTTGTTGTTTGGATGCAAATCATGTTGTTGTGTTTTGTATCTTTTTTATTTCTATTGTGTTGATAACTGCTACAAGAATTTAACATCTCCTTTAGGTATTTTCTTTCCTCGACTGCATTAGATGGTATTAGAGATGGTTTGATCATATTGTGGTGGCTACCTATCTGAATTCTGGGTTGGTGGTGTTCTTGTGGCATTTTTGTAAGGTGGTAGAGGTCAAATCTGACTCACATCAGTGAATGAGTTGCATAAGGTGGTCGGTAGGAGGATGTTTGCCTACTTGTTGACTTTTTCTTGAGAACTAGGGTTTTGCAAAGGTTAGGGTATCATATTTGGCTAATCATATCCCCTATTGGAGGTAGTTACACCCTAGATCTAGAAGGATGCCATTGAGAATGAATCCTAGGTTGATGGAGCAAATGAAGGCAGATCTTCGAGCTGAGATTATGTATGAGATGACCGGTTTTAGGAAATGAGGTCATGGAAGGGATCAAGATTGTTGTTGTTGAATTTCATAGAAATCCTAGATCTGATGATGGTTTTGAGGAGGGTGCGAAGGAATTTGGAGTTACTAATTTTTATGCCCTGCATACCTGTCCCAAAATTTTATGGGAAAAATGTTGGGTCCCCCCTACTTGGCCAAATAATTGTCTTAGAAACACATAGCATTGGACTGCTATTTCAGGATTAGACACCCTAAATGGCTGCTAAGTAGATTATTTAGTCTCATTTAATTATCGACCAGGAACGTAAACTTGGAATGGTGTTCGCAAAGTATATGCTTAAAACTCGCTTGATTCTCATGGCTAAACCTATGGAATCAAAATACATTATGCTTCAGGAATCTATGCTATCTCAATTGAATACAATTATGCTATGAAAATAGTAATCACAAGTAGGGGTTACTCTGCTTGCCTATGTTGTAGGAACAGTTCACCAGTTCTGTTACTAGTGGCAACAAGAACAACAGAGTTCTATCTTCTTCTTAATGAGCAAATAAAGAACTTCTAATATAATAAAATGATTCACTCACCAAGTGGGGCCCCTTGGATGAGTGAATAGAAATGCAATTACAATAAGAGACAGGAACTCAAATTCTGCACTCTATTCATTCATGGAGGAAAAATACTTGGAAAATAAACAGTGCTACAATATCAAATTCTATTCCAAAAATTACATCAATTAACTCTCTCCTTCTTCTCTTATGGAACTATAGAATTCCACTTATTTAAGGAGGAACTACTCTAAAACCTAAATCTATGATCACTCCATTATTGAGGATCACTAATGGATACATCGTGCCCATAATAGAAATCTCAAACAACAATAGTAGGTCTTCAAGTTCTTCCCAGAATGTAGCATGCAGTGGTTCTAGATTTGCGCACGGTGTCTTCTCAAGAACTGAACTGACTTGTTCCTCCGTGAGAGTTCTGCGACACACCCATCTTTAACCACTTTACTTAATTCCTTTCTTATGATGGCACTTCTGAAGGTAACGGCTGTCGTTGACCCTTTCAACACCATGCTATAATTCTTGAATGTGCCATAACTTGACTCCTACAAAATGGTTAGTATACATAACTTCTGACCCATAAATATATTTTATCATTTAATACTAAGAAAGAAGTGTGATATTTCATTCAATATTCTTGCACAACATTCAACTACAAGAAGGAAACTACCCATAAACATAGCATAGGGAAAAGGACTATCTATTCAACATGAAATCACTTATATCCTACAACTTCTATCCATCGACTTTAAGCAAAATACATTAGGTTTTCACCATTCATTTTACCTACTTATGTCCTTTCATATAAAAATATATAAAAACCATAAGTTTAAAGTCTTCTTCTTTGAAAACAAAATGCTGAAAAAGGAAAGTAAACACATGGAAAAGATGGTCTTTTGGGAGGCTCATCATTCCCACCCCCAACTACACTATTGCTGGTCCCCAGCAATCATGAAGTTTCAGATCCTGGCTCTAAGTCTCAGGTGGCCGACAGTCTTCTCCCCTAGTTCATTGACAACATGATTAAAGTATCCATGGCTTTTCTAAAGTCTGTCCCACCTCTATCTTTCCTTAACCATATCATGCTCTTCTACATTCTCATTAACTACCAGCAGTGGCTGTAGGAAGATTGGAGGTTGAAATCACAAGTGAATCCAATAATGTAGTTGTGTGTGGCCCAACATTATAAACCATGGAACACGGCGAGTAGCAAGGGTTAAATTTTGTGGAGAATGGGGCTCCCTGATTTTTAAGTTATGGGGCATCCTCATCCACCGCTGCCTACAAGATGCAATTGTGGCCTCAACATCTTGTGAAGAATGTTGTTCCCAATCTACATACCCCTGTTCTCTGACTGGAAGAACCTTGTGAGACCCAATAGGATTCATTGTGATTGAAATCCAGTCAAGGAATGTATGCCTAGACCTTTGAACTTTAGGCCTCATCATAAGGGGTGTGTCAACCTCACTGCTTTGACATGGGAGAGCCTGGTGCTATCTGCTAATCTCATTTTGAATCTAGGACATAACTGCCCTCAACTGCACATCTCCTACATAAAGAAGTGAATTTCATTCTCTATTGTCAGGCACAACTAGATTGTGTAGATATAACTCACATAACATATTCTTAATGGGCATAGGTGCTGACTAGAAGGCATCATAGAATTCGTGAGGTGTAGTAATGGAAGAATTTAATCCCTCAACAATCCTTGTCAGTTGAAAAATTAACAAATTGTTCTTTAAGGAACAATGCATAAACTAGGGAAGGTGACCTACATGCCATTGTTGTAGGAATCAACTCTATGATCTACTCCATTCTCCTTTGCAGTACTGCAATCTGATTTGTTTTCTGCTCAAGCTGAAAAGCCTTCTCTTTAATTTCTCTGTCTCTAGTTCCCATTGTGATTTGTCCTAGGTGATATTCTGGTACAAAATTAATCCTACTGCTAATGGTGTGGATAACTCTTAGGGTGGCATGGGTCCTTGTTGAAGGACATTAATCCACTCAGATGCAGCTTGAGGGCTCTTTACTTTCTCCACATTAGTGAAAGTAGCTCCTTTCCCCTTGTCACAAGTGACAAGGGTTTTTATCGAATCATTCACTTGGGATGATTCAGCTGCCTTGGCTAATGTATCCAATCCATCTTTTCTCAACTGCTCAAACACTTCTTCTATATTGTCCTTATTCACTACAGGAAATTCATCAGGAGGAAGATTCTATAAACTGTCATCAGAATCTTGACTATAATTATTGAAAAATCCCTCTGTTTCTATAGAATCCTTATCACTTTCCACAAGAATGAATTCAACTTGTGGATCAGCTTGAACTTCCTCATCCACAACGTGGGCTAGAGTATCACCATCTTCTTTGTTTGAAGCCTTTTCCTCTGAAGAGGACTTTTCTGCAGACTCAAAGGATTCAACATTTATAATTGAATAGGGGTTTTTCTTGCTTAACTAGTACTAGCAGAAAGTCTAGGACTCTTCCTTATAGGGGTCTGAGAAGAGCTCATAGGTTCCTTGCATTTCTTTTTGGTGGAGGACACCTCCCCTGTAATGGCTATAGGAGGTTCTTCTGGTGTTGCTTCCTTGGAAGAAGGCAAGGGTTCCTCAGGAATTTGATTCATATTTTCATTATCAGTTGGTTTCTGTTCTGGAGTCATTTCCTCTGCATCTATGGTTTTATCTTTTCAGACCTAGTTTCTTTAGACATTGAAGTGTCAGGAGCGGCAGCGGATTTTCTAGTTTTGCTTTCCTTATTATCAGAAACAGGAGGGTTATCATTGCAAGCTCTTTTCCTAGATATGGTAGGTCTAGAAGAGGATGCTTTAGGAATGGGTTCTATTTTATGGATTACTTTATGAACCCTCATTTCCATATTAACCCTACTACCTACACCCTAGGCTCTCAGACCAGCCACCCTAGGTGCTAAATCTTCCATAGCCAAGAATTCCTCCCAAGTCCTAATTGACTATTTAATTAACTCCCTTTCTACAACTAAATTAATTAAACAGTGATAGGAAATGGATTGTGCTTTCCCTGACTGAACAAGAGATGCCTTCTTTTTCAAAATATTAAAAAGAAAGCTAGGTAAGTCTACTGGCATGTTTTCATGGCGGAGGGTGCTCAGAATTTTGAAGTGAAGTCCATGCAGGTACTTGTAACATCCCTCATAGGTGAAGTAAGATATTATAAATGTGGCTGGCTGCAAAAACTCCATAGGTAATGACATTCTTGTAGTGCCCTGCTTCTTATTAACCTCCAACTATGGGTCACTATGCAGGGTAAATTGTGCCCTAGCCAAGCGGAAGTCAATGTCCTTTGTCCATTTTTCCCCTTCCTGTGGTAGCTTTTTAACCTCTGCCATGATATCTTCTAAAAATTCAACCCTTAGACCTTTCACTACTACAAACCCATTGTTCAAAGTATTTAGAAATTGAAAAGAAATTTCATCATCGAAGCCATTAAGGCTTAAGCAGTAGTCCAGTCATCCCCATTTCTAAAATAACTCACAGGTAGTCGGTTCCCCAAGTAACACTTGATGATCCATTGGCTTGTGCCTCTAAAGGTCTCCACCCATTGCAAATGATAGAGAAAATAGCTCTGTAGGATATGCTCAGTTGCTACAGAAAATTTTGAAAAATTCCTTGCTTTCCTTCAAACGCAAGATGTTTTTGTTTTGCTTTCCAAGAAAAAATGAAGTACAGTATAGTAATCAATTTTAAGCAAGCAAGCATTACTTTGAATGATTTTCATAAATGTATTCACGCGTGTTAAGGTTTTCCACCCGAACATGTCACAAAATTATCATTATTAAGTGATCCTTACTTTAATTTGCTTTCAAATCAACTGTTAAATCATGATGGCTTAACCACTGAGTGACAGATAAGCTCCCACATAACGGTGGTCACCATGAAAAGACAAGAAAGAAATAAAGTTTTTTCCTTTTCGCTTGCTAAAATCAATTTGGAAGTATTAAAACAAGCATGAATTAAATAACTAACCCCTGCCACCAACTAAGTATAAGGCATGGGTCCCACTAGGCCGGTGCATGCAAGAATAGAAAAAGAAAAGTACACTCATTTCAAAATAATAAATGAATAAAATAATTTATGTGCAAAAGTATGCATTACTAACCTGATGTGTTGTAGGAAGAGTGTAATGCTAGGCAACACACACTGATGGAGTGATATTGTGGTGTGGACATGTGGAAGAGAGAAAGGTGATGCAAATTTTTATTACAAAGAAAGAAAATCATGGAAGTGAAGTGTTTATTATGAAAGCTGCAATAAAATCACAGCTTGGCAGAAATCTGGGTGGAAGACCCAGATGCGTTTGCTGTAGAATGGACACTATCTAAGTTCTTCTAGAACTACTGCAGGAAGTCCTGATGACTCGTAGGCTTGTGATATATCTTTACGCGATGCCCTTTGACAAGGAGTTTGAATCTGACAAGATCAACTGTAGAGAGTTGAACGACACCATTATCAAATACTAAAACTATTTCATAGGGCCCCAACCAATGGGTTTGAAATTTCCCAGGAGTATGCCGATGCCATGAATCATAGAGCAATGCCCAATCACCAATGAAATTTTTTTTATCTTTTATGAAGCTTTCGTGCCACTTATTTTTCTTCTTTTGTATTAGTTCTATGTTATGAAGTGCATATTTATTGTATTCATCCAATCCATTGAGCTGTAGGAGCCTGTCCTCTTTTGCTTTTCTAAGGTTAATATCCAATTCCAATACCATCTTGAGAGTCTTATGGTGAAACTCGATACGCATGGATGCAGATTTCTCATAGACCAACTCAAAAGGAGTGAATCTAGTAGTGGTTTTCCAAGTTGTGTGGTAAGCCCAGATGGCTTCAAGATGTTGAGTAGCCCAATCCTTTTTGTGAATGGTGACTATTTTTTTCAGAATGGCCTCTATCTCCCAGTTTGTGATCTTAGCCTATCTATTGGCCTGAGGATGGTATGGTGAAGATTTACCATGCCTCACTGTGTACTCTTTCATTAATTCAACAATAATGTTAGAGGTGAACTGTGCCCCTTGATCTGTTACTATTTCTCAAGGCACTCCAAACCTAGTGAAAATAAATTCATACAGAAACTCTGCTACTTTATGGTCCCTTGCATGCCTCATTACTTTTGCTTCAACCCATTTTGTTGCATAATCAGTGCATACTAAGATATAAGACTTACCATGTGAAGATGGCTCAATAGGGCTGACAAATTTGATGCCCCACATGTCAAACGGTGTTACTACCACTTGAGGCTACAGGGGCATTTCATCAGTCTTCATGGGATGTCCCATCCTTTGGCATCGATCATAGTGTTGGGTATGCTTAGCTACATCTTTGTTTAATGTAGGCCAATAATAACCGGTTGTCAATACCTTGTATGTTGTTCATTTTCTAGAAAAGTGGCCACCACATGGCTCATCATGACATGCCCAAAGAATTTCATAGGTCTCATCTTTGCAGACACATTTGCAAGTGACTTGATCAGGACCTGTGTAGAACATAGATCAAGATATCCATGAAAAGTTAAAACTTTTCTCAGCCAGCTGCCTTTGTTCACGGGGTGAGAAATGGGGTGGTGCCCGTCCTATAGCAAGGTAGTTTGCAATGTCATCATACCATAGATTGTATGTTACTAGAGAGAATAGGTGCTCGTCCAGGAAGTTGTCATCAATTGTTGCAGGATCATCAAGAACTTATAATCTAGAGAGAAAATCAGCAACTACATTTTCTTTTCCTGGTTTGTCAATGATAATTATATCAAACTCTTGTAGGAGTAACCACCTAGCTAATCTACCAGAAATGGCCGGTTTATTCATCAAGTATTTGATCGCTGAGTGATCAGTATAAACAAATACTTCATAACTGGTTATGTAATTTCTGAATTTACTTAATGCATAGATTATAGCAAGGAGTTCCTTCTCAGTAACAGTATAATTTAGTTCTGCACCTTGCAATTTTTTTTTGATGTAATAAATGGCGTGCTCAACTATTCCTTCTTTTTGACCTAGCACTGCCCCAATTGCATAGTCAGATGCATCTGTGTGGATATGAAAGGGAAACTTCCAGTCTGGTCCTCTAAGAATAGGGGTCTTTGTCAACACATCCTTCAACTGCTGGAATGATGACTCACATTATGTTGTCCATTCAAATTCTGCTTCTTTCTTCAATAGATTATATAATGGAGTGGCAAGTTGACTGAAGTTCTGGATAAATCTCTTGTAGTAACCGACATGACCAAGAAAACTACAGACATCCTTCTACTTTGCTAGGGTTGGGAGTGTGACAATTACTGCAATCTTTGCAGGATCAACTTGGATACCAAAGGATGAGAGGTAGTGCCCTAAGACAACTCCCTCCTCCATCATCATGTAACACTTCTCACTATTAAGTGAGAGATTGTAGTCCTGACATCTTTGAAGAAATTTTTCCAAATTAGCATAAGCCTCTTTGAATGTAGTTCCATATGCTATAAAATCATCCATGTATATTTCAACACAGTCAGCAGCAATGTCAAAAAAAATACTTATCACTACCCTCTGGAAAGTAGCTGGTGCAACAAGGGGGACATCAGTATTTTGATTGTCAGAAGCTTCCTCAGTATCAGAAACATCAGTTATTATGGGTCCTCTTGGTGTAGGCAATGTGGTCCCTGATCTTAGATGAATATCATTCACTTGCAGTGAATAGGCTTGTTGCTTGTTGTTTGGATTTGGATTTGGTTGAGCAGGAAGTTGTGGTTTTTGAGGACTATTACTGGCTACAGGAGGTGGAGGCATAATAGCTTGCTACTGATTAGGCTGATAGGGTCCCCACTAAGGTTGTTTTTGCCAGTTACCATGTGGTTTCCATTGGTTATTCTATTGTAGTTGCTGGTATGAATTATATTATTGTTGATATGGGTTAAACTATTGTTGTTTTGGGTTAAACCAAGGTTGAAAGTTCTGGTTATACTATGGCTGCTAAAAATTTTGGTTATTCTATGGTTGTTGGTTTGACCAATGATTATTCCAATTCTATCCTTGAGGGACAGAATTGTGGGGGTTTTGATTCTACCACTAATTACTACTATTATTATTATAACCAAAATGATTTAAGGGGTCTTGAGGAATACCTTGTCTTTGAGCCCATGGTTGCCTTTGAGCCACGTAAAAGACCTCTCCATTCTCCTCATCTATTACCTTGAACTTGGTGGGCATTGAAGTAGTGTCCACAGATGCAACAGTTTTGCACTTACAATTTCTTTTCTTCTCCCTACAATGGGAGCATAATTCAGCCAACATAGCATCCACATCCTCTTTCTTCCTTCAGGCTTGCATGGCATCCAATTGAGTAGCCACATCATTGATAATATCCTTCTTGAAGTCAGACAGGAGATTGGACAGTTCTATCTTAGACACTCCAAATCCATTTGTCTTTTGAGGCAAGTCCCTTAATCCTCTTCCTTGTTTTACTATAGTCCTTGAGTAATTCATACATATGGTCTTAATCTCCACCCAATTTTTCTGGGTGATGTCGCCACCAACCATAAGGTCCAAGGCTTCTATGCTTCCTTCATTGACACCTTTAAGGAACAAATTCTTCTTTGATTCCTCATTCAACTGGTGTTGAGCATTGCATTGTAAGTTATACATAAACCTGGAAACATAGTCTTCCAAGGTTTCATCCTCTTTCTGTGACATCTTAAAGATGTCATCTCCTTTTAAATCTCATCCTCTATAGTATTCTTTGTATTTTGCAAGAAACATATTGCTCATGGAATTCTAATTTGGTGCGGCATTAGCTCCGAGGCTGTTAAACCACCTTAGAGTGGCCTCTTTGAGAGTTGACTGAAACAAATTCAGCTTATGGGCATCAGTTGTGTAGTCGTAGCTCCTACAGAGGATATCAAACTCCAAGAGGAAGGTCTTAGGATCTTCAGTGATAAGTCCATAGAATTTTGGTAATGGAGTGGCTGGAATGTTCTTCAGGTTTTGGTTACCCTATTGAGGAGGAATTGGGAAGGGGAAAATAGGCAGAGCCATCCTTGGAGGAGGGCCTGGTTGCTGCTGTGGTGGTGGCTAGTATACAATAAAATCTAATGGGCTTTCGTGATACTCATGCTCATCAAAAAGGACTTCTAGATGTAGCGATTCTTTAGAGGATGAGGGTGATGAAATTTCTCCTTGGGCGTCTGCAAATGGATTTTCAAACAGGTCTTCTTCTTCTCTATCTACTTGGGGTTCTTCAGGCTTGAGGTTAAAAAGATCAAATGGTTAGGCCTAGTATTGACGAGGAAGGAATCTTCCTCGAGGATCTCTTCTTCTATGCATAAAATGCTTGCTTAAAATTAAATCCTAGATTATAAAAACTAGAATCATGAACACCAAAGTGGTTTGAACTAACACCATCCCTAACAGTGGCACCTAAAATTCTTGGCCAAAAAATTTTTTTAGAAACACATAGCATTGGACTGCTATTTCAGTATTGGACACCCTAAATGGCTGCTAAGTAGATTATTCAGTCTCATTTAATTATCGACCAGGGACGTAAACTTGGAATGGTGTTCGCAAAGTATATGCTTCAAACTCCCTTGATTCTCATGGCTAAACCTATGGAATTGAAATACATTATGCTTCAAGAATCTATGCTATCTCAATTGAATATAATTATGCTATGAAAATAGCAATCACAAGTAGGGGTTACTTTGCTCGCCTATGCTGCAGGAACAGTACACCAGTTCTGTTACTAGTGGCTGCAGGAACAACAGAGTTCTATCTTCTTCTTAATGAGCAAAGAAATAAATTCTAATCTAATAAAATGATTCACTCACCAAGTGGGCCCCCTTGGATGAGTGAATAGAAATTCAATTACAATAAGAGACTAAAACTCAAATTCTGCACTCTATTCATTCATGGAGGAAAAATACTTGGAAAATAAACAGTGCTACAATATCAAATTCTATTCCAGAAATTACATCAATTAACTCTCTCCTTCTTCTCTTGTGGAACTATAGAATTCCACTTATTTAAGGAGGAACTAAACTACAACCTAAATCTAGGATCACTCCATTAATGAGGATCACTAATGGATACATCGTGCCCATAACAGAAATCTCGAACAACAATAGTAGGTCTTCAAGTTATTCCAAGAGTGTAGCATGCAGTGGTTCTAGATTTGCACGTGGTGTCTTCTCAGGAACTGAACTAACTTGTTCCTCTGTGAGAGTTCTGTGACATGCCCATCTTGAACTACTTTACTTAATTCCTTTCTTATGTTGGCACTTCTGAAGGTAACAGCTGTCGTTGACCCTTTCAACACCATGCTAGAATTCTTGAATGTGCCATAACTTGACTCCTACAAAATGGTTAGTATACATAAATTTTGATGCATAAATATATTTTATCATTTAATACTAAGAAATAATTGTGAGATTTCATTCAATATTCTTGCACAACATTCAGCTACAGGAAGGAAACTACCCATTAACATAGCATAGGGAAAAGGACAATCTATTCAACACGCAATCACTTATATCCTACAACTTCTATCCATCAGCTTTAAGAAAAATATATTATGTTTTCACCATCCATTTTACCTACTTATGTCCTTTCATATAAAAATATATAAAAACCATAAGTTTAAAGTCTTCTTTTTTGAAAACAAAATGTTGAAAAAGGAAAGTAAACACATGGAAAAGATGGCCTTTTGGGAGGCTCATCACCCCCTTTTTTTCTTTGTTTCTTTTCCTTGGTTTCTTTTTTTTTTCCTTTGTTTCCCCCCAGGCTTTACTTCCATGAGGGTTGTTTTCTTTTTCTTCTTGTCTTCTTCTACCTCTAGGACCTAGTCTCAGAGTGTGTTTGCCTTGAGTCATCGGGATCTCAGACTCTGGGATTCTCTGCCATCATGTCTTCTTTTATGAGAAGGTGTGGCTACATGGAATCCCCCAGCCCAAAGTTCATAGGTTTGTGGAGGGAAAACAATGTGTTTTTACCCTAAGGGTATAAATAGGATTTACTAGGCACTTTCACGCTTACCGCGATCAAAACACTCATAGTAATTAGAGTGATTCAAAGGAGATTAAGGCGATCAAACAAAATTTTTCTCTATGTGTTTAGCTATTAATTAGAAGCAATTAATAGTGTTGAGTCATGGTCATTCAAAGGTGAATTATTTGTAGAGTGCCTCCCGTGCTCGATCCCTCCGTATTCCCTATGTTTCCAGGTAGGTCCCTCGGCTCTCCTTTCTAGTTTTTTTCTTTTCTTGTTTGTGTCTTCTTTGGTTTTTGTTTTTTCTATGTCTTTGTATTTTCTTTTCTCCTTTTTGGTTTCATTTTTGTTGTCGCCTCCCGTTGGTGGGATGGCTCTACCAAAGGGTTGTCTGCCCTCTGTGCATTTGTAAGCTGGTGTAGATGGCTTGTATATACTTGGTATTTTTTGTGTATATCTTGTACATTCTATATTTTATGTATATAGTTGTATATATGCTTGTTTTCAGTCGGCTTGTGAGTTGTGCTTTGTCCGTTGTCATGCCTTGACCCTCTATAAATGTGTATATTTTATGTGTATCCTTCTACTTGTGGTGAGCTCATCACGCTCCCTCATGTCCAGATGAAATTGTCAAGCTCTTCAAAGAGATATTTGCCATGGTTCAAACTTGGCACCTCACATGTTCGAGCCATGGTGGCTTTCTCTCTCCTTTGTCATATCGTCTTAATGCCAGGATTAATTTCCCACAAATGAGAATTCAAATCCTGTCCCATCTAGCATTCACTTCCCATGTTTTAGCCCACTTGTCACCATTAAGAGCCATTACAATGCCTGTCTCATGGCCATGTGATGACCCATGTCAGCCAAGTATGGCTCACTATTGGTCACGTCGATAATGGCTAGTTTCTTTAGACTCCAGGTGTTGAGAAGTCCCTAGGTCTTCACCTCTTTTGTGTCACCTAAAATAATGCCTCAGAGCCCCTGGGTGTTGATCAGAATCCAATCCTTGCTAACTTTGATATTCTGAGATTTTGATGCATGCTAATACTTTTGGACAGGTGCAAAATGATGGTGAATTCCCTAGAGTCCCTAAAATATTTTTTTTATCATATTATTTATTAACACTTCTCTAGTTTTGTAGGTTGCAAATAGTCTGATCAAAATGTCTGAAGTGATCACTCCTCCTGATAGTCTAGAGCTTACAAGTCCTCCACTCGGGCAGCCATGAAAACTAAGGCCAAAAAGATGCTGGCCAAACTACCAGTAACCTCCAAATACCTGAGGGAGTGTGTTCTCATGGGGTCCAAGGTGGATTCCAAGTTGCAGGAAATAATAGATACCGAGCCTGGACTATGGTCTAAAATGCAGGGCTTGGTGCAAGCCATATACCAATAGAGGACCGTCGGAGATGGTATGGCTAAATACATGGCCACCTCTGAAATTATCAAAGCTACAAGTTTTCCCTACTTGGTTCAAGCACCACAACTAATACTCCAACTGGCGACGCTCTACAACACCCCAATCTGGGTTGTTTTTCTTGTAAATCCTTGGCCACTACACCATCTAGCGCCCATCATCAATCTAGATGCAGCCACTTTTGCTTCGGGGCTGGGGATCCCCCAATTCAAGGGAGCCATTATTCTCTCTCATTCTGCGTCATTGAAGGAGTTTGGGGAAGCTTCCCTTCTCTCCCAGAAACATCTCAACACTCACTGGCTAAATTCCTCGAGAAGGGGCTATAAAAAGATGAAGCTAGAAATTCCCTGTGGGGACTTTAAAGAATGTATTCAGGTGGGGATTATATTTCTATGAAGGATCTTTGGAGAGTCCCATGCCCGGGACTTTTCAGCATGGATGTTTTACTTTCTCTACTGCATCACCACCCATAGTCAGACCTTCAACTGGGTGGCTATCATCCCCAACCATGTGGACACGCAACTAAACAACATCCTCTAGACTTCAAAGTTCTACATGACATCTTATGTACTATGGGCATTGGCCCAATAGAAACCTTCTTTTCAGGGTTTGCAGACAGTGGGAATTCTCAAGAATGGGACTGAATAGTTGGTTCCATGGGATCATTATCCCTAGGTCTAGTGGGAACTTAGCTTCCCTAATTATTGCAGGGTAAATGACGCGTTCATCTACCACAACATTTTGACACTCACTGTGGACACTAGGTACCAGTTGTCACAAGAGGTGATGAACTTGGTGAGTACTTATGATAATTACTTCATTTAATTCCAATAGCATACATACATTCAGGTGACTAACTTCTCTAGAAAACCCTACCTACTCCCTAGATATTGCAGGGATAGGATCATTCTTTTGGAGTTTTGTAGGAAAATCCTGGAGCTCCATGCATTATTTGCCTTGACAAAGGTTGTACCTATTCCCTTACCAATGGTTTGTGGGAACTATTCTTGTAGTCTTGAGGTGGCCAAGGAGGCCAATAATGAACTTAAGAGTCTGGGACTGGTGGAATTCCACCACACCAGGAATAATTTTGACCCAGTGGGGAAAATAAGGGAGGCATTGTCTCAGGCATCCGAGCCACATACAAATGATATTGAAGATTTCTGGGTAGATTGTCAAGATAGTTTTGATCTCTGGGCCTAGAAACACTCCCGCATGTCAAAAGGTTTGATAAAATCCCTCAACCTTTGGGGCTTTCCAAAGTATTTCAAAGATGATGGGCCTCTAGAGAAGCCAATGTATAAAGAGTAGGGGATGGATAAATTGGATCTCCCTTTGGTGGATTAGGGCACCCTGAGAATTTAACAATTGAGGAGGTATGCCGCCCCATTGTAGATAACAGTCATAAATATTTTGAGCAGGTGTGTCCAAGGAGCACCCAAAAAGGCCCAATTGTGCGAAGGTCTGCTTCAACCTCCGGAGCCGCAGGACCCAGAAAAAGCAAGGGGGACAAAAAGGAAAGTTCCCCAGCCCAAGTGCCTCCCCAGGGTCCGCTCCCCATGGTGGCATAGATACAATAAAAAATGGAGGCATCAAGGCTGATGAGCTTGAAGATAAGTGCCCATCTTTCCCATGGCCTCCTTGCAACTCCAGTAGCATCTGCTCACCCGACGGGATCCCTGCCATTGGTATCACTAATGAGCAGGTAGGCATTCACAGAGGGGAAGTCTACAGATATTCTGGATGCTAGGGCCCCATTACAAATAAAGAAAAAGTAGAAGGTAAACCCTACCCAAAGCACAGATGCAAGCCCCGGGATGCCCAATATTCCCCCAGTAGAAGTCAGTTTGGATTCTCCCAAACTGGATGATATAACAGAGGTCTCTCCCCCACACAAAAAATTTGATGACATCTTCAGGACTGATGATCTTATGAACCTGCATGGGGAAATAGACCAGGTGGTGGAAGAAATTGCCACCCAAGAAAAGGAAGAGATCCTTGCCAAAAAGGAAGTCCCAGAGAAATAAGTTTTTGTAGAGCAGGAAGTCTAGGAAGAAGCACAAAAGGAGCCTGAGCAAGAGGAAACACTAGTCTAGGAGACCGAGAAAGAACCAAGGAAAACAATAGATAAGAAACAGATGACTGGGGAAACTGGACCCATAGGATCAATCATACCCCCAATCGTCACGTTCAAGATGCCTTTGGTTACTACGGGTGACCGCGCCTTCTGGAGTACATTTGGCGAGGTGATCACAGCAGCCCAAATGTTAAACCTTGGCCAGATACCTCTGCCACTCCTGGAGGATGTTCCAATAGAGAGGGATATCCCAGCAAATGACACAGAAGAAAAACAATAGCTGCAGCAGGATGAGGGGAGAATCCCTGAGGATATGAATGTCGATTCACTCGATATTGAGAAGGATGGGGGAATCCCCAATGATATAGGTGATGTCGATGCCGGTGAAGGGGAGATCTCGGACATCACAAAATAGGATGCCAATAGGGTGGAAGACACTAAGGCCCATGGAGAGTAGGAACAGGAACAGGAAAAGGAGAAAGAGCCTGATGACACTGTAGATACTGCGAATGCACCGCCAGACTCCAAAGGGAGTCCCAACACCCAGGCCTTGGTAGAAAAACCACCCTAGCCACCACAATGGCTAGTGGAATCCAAAAAGAGAAAGGCCTTGGCGATAGAAAAAAGTGTTTCACTCTCCCTAGCTAAAATGATGGCCAGAAACATATAGGCCAAGAATCCTAAAATGGCTCGGATAGTTCATACCCTCCAGACTGGTCCAGAAGGAAGCACAGTTGCAACAATTAGAACACTGCCCCAGATACAGATGCAGCGGCGGTAAGGTTCAAAGATTATATGATCATAGAATTTCCTCTAGGGAGGAGAGATAATCAGGGAGAATTAGACCTGCTACGTGAGGATACCCGGGCAGTAGAGGCCCGGTATGATAAACAGACCCAGAGGTTGAAGGAGGAAAGAGAAAAGAACGATAATCTCCTCAGACTTCTAACAAAACTTACGCAGCCCTTGGCTGAGATCCATCTAGAAGCTTCCACCTCTGGACTACTGCTTTCACAGGGTGACATGGATACTCTAAGGGCCATGAAGAGGAAGGCCCAGGCTATGGACAGGTGGGTCACCAAGAAGATAATGGTCGTAAGGCAATTTTTAGTTGTATCACTCTCAGATCTTTACCAGATCAACAATATCTTGAATCAGCTGAATGTCTCCACTTTCATATGGGAGGGAGACTTAGAGAAATATGAAGGATGGAAGATCAGGTTAGATGAATTCATCAACTCTGGGGAAGAGGCCATCACAAAGACAGGAATTTTGGGGGAGGAATCATTTGATTCCCTCTGGGCCTAGTACTCCAAACTTGGCCTTAAGATCAAGGTATGCAAGCAACTGGTTAAGGCCCTAAGAGAGAAATTAACTATGGTCTAGTATCCTTTGGGCCTATTTAAAGCATTCATTATAAGGGTGTCATAAGTTGACCCCTTCACCACCGAAACATGCACCCTAGAGGACTATGTCCTCAGTAAGTATGATGAGCTCATGGAGTCCCCGTATCAGTCTGTCGGGGAATTTGATGAAGGAAAGCTCTCAAGAATATCTAATATGATGCTTCGGGCTCATGACACCATAAAATTAGTAGATAAATTCCAGAACAGGGCTGGAGAAGTTGAGGAGAAGTTCGAAGCTGTCCATGACCAGTGGAATAGTATTAAGGACATAGATGAATATGGCATCAGCCAAGTTTTGGAGGCATTTAGGAACAGTTTAGGGAATAAAATTCTTTGGATTCTAGGAATTATCAATAGCAAGGTGCATTCTTTTACATTCATTATTCTTTGAGTGGAAGCTCCCAGATCCTGGAGTCCCAGATCCAATAGTTTTATATTCTTTTGGTGGCCCGTGTTCAGGTCCCCTGGAGCTGATCGGTCGCTATCTAGCAGTTAATAATGGGGTCAAAAAGAAGGTGATCCCAATAGAGTGTGTTAGCTTGAAGGATGGTTCTAACAGATGTTCTTCCCAAGGTACCACTCTAGCATTAACTACCTGGCGCATTGAAGACAGTGAGTTGCATATTGCATTGATGAGGCATGTAGCCTCGAACTCTGGAGAGATCAGATTTCTTCTCTTCTCCCTCCAGCACTCTTCTCGATGTTGATTCTTCCATACTTCTCTTCTTGTCTTATTATTCTAACATGTCATACCTCTGCTCTTTTCAAGGTATTTTTAAAGTGGTGGAGGTAGTACCAACCACCAGATATTATATTTTCTTATTGAGTGTAAAGTTAGATTAGGTTAACTTTAGGGCAAGTATGTGCATAAATAATAGGTCCGACCTCATTTCAAGGGTCGGTAAAATTGATGATTTTGCAATCCATATGATTAGCTTTCAACATTTCATTTCTTGTAGTTGTAGAGCTCAATTTCCATTAGTTCTTGGTAGATAGATGATCTCTTGGAGCTGTTGATGTACACACCAGTGATGCTGGAAAACTGTTAGTAAAGAAGGAAGGATTCTTGCAACGATGTTGTTGGTGTCTTAATCTCTGAGTTGCCACTCTTTTGTGCTGTATGTTTCTGATGTCCTTTTTTCTAATGTTTAATTATATTAACGACCTCTTTCCCCTTGATATTGAATATGTATGAATTGTTGGTTCTATCTATGTTCAGTATTTAGTATAGTTCATTAGAGAATGATTGATGTTTTAAATATATTTGTATAACTATAAGTAGAATGAATACCCTCTAACCTTGGCATATCTTTTGAATTTTCTTTGATAATCTGAATGCTTTCAAGAAACCCTAACCTACCAAAATCCCCAAAGAAGATGAGCCAAAAACCAACTATATCCCTGAATAAAATAGTCAGACACCCAACTTAGCTCATGCATTCTCAAGACCCGACACTCAGGTGCTTGAAGGTCTGGAGAATTTATTCCCCAGACAACCTTTACAGGCAAAGTAGGTCGGTACCCTAGTACTCAGTGACAACTTAAGTCTGTTGGCGAGACCGGTCACAAATTCTCATCAATAAAAACTAGTGCTAGAAGGAGGACATGAGCTCGTCCCCTTTGGAAGATTTTGACTTTACACTGCCTAAGGGTTCCCCAAGATGTAGTTTTAGGAATCAGACCTTTAGTGGGATTGGATCATTTTCACCTGCATGATTTGAAAGAGTCTTTATATTAGGCCCCAATCCTGAAAGGTTTGTTCAACTCGAGCCTCCTGCTCGAAAGAAGTAGACCCTACAAACAAAGCAGCCAGCCAACCTTGTCTGGGGATCTACTACATCTCAGAATACCCAAGTCTCCTAGACAATCCTGGGGACCAGTGCTCAACCTATCCAAAATAAAACACCCTCGATGGCTACATACTTTGGTAACACTGGGTCCCCAATGGGGTAGTTTCCTAGTGCTACCAACGATCTTCCTTCGCATCCGTAGAAGATCTGCCCCAGATATGAGCATTTAGGCTCATGAACCATAGAAGAGCATCTATAGGCATACAAAGATGCCATGAACTGATACTAGATCCAACATCAAGATGTTGTGACCCAAATGTTCCCTCTGTCTTTGGGACAGAATGAGTTAAACTGTTACCTTAAATTGTTGGCCAACTCCATCAATAGTTGGCAAGATATGGAAGATTCTTTCCTAGTGGCCTTCCGCATACATGTAGACCTAGTGTGGTCCTATAGCCATTTTATCTCCATTAGGAAGGAACTGAATGAACCCCTTCAAAAATTTAACCATCGGTTCCAACGAGCCTTGAAGTGGTGTACGGGCCCCTTCATCCCATCTGCGGATGTAACCATCTAGACTTACCTTAATGCAATTGACCCCTTCATTTCCACTCTCCTATGGATAACCACCACCCCTAATGACCGGGACACTCTAGCAAAGGTTTATAACCTAGCCTTGGAGTTTTCCTACGGTTTGAACAAAGTTCTTGGTGGGATTGGGTAGAGCACACCTTTCAACATGATACCCAATGGAACTTCTTACACTGGGGGATACAACCCCAATCAGGCAATGGGTGCCTAACAATGGCCATGAACCCACCACCGCTAATAGACCAATAGGCCTGGCACGTGCACCCATCACAAAGCCAAACAATACTGGGTCTAGAATTCATTCCCTGGAACCAGCCACAATAAATGAAATAACCACTGATACAACCCTCTGGAGTACCTTTCTTCGAGTCGCCCACGGCCGGAGGATTTCCGTCCTTGACTCCAGGAGTTTCTGTCACTTTCCCCAGGAACGACCAACAACAACCATCACATTGTGACATGAACAACCAGTTGTCTGCTGAGGTTGAATCCCTTTGACAATTAGTGTCCTCCCTAACTATGGACATGGGACAATTGAAGGTGGGGCATTCTGCGCCTCACAACCCTAATTCCCAAACAGGGAATATCTTCTCTGGCCAATGAAATACCAATGCCAGAGGAAGAAAATACAACAATAGGCCTCATCCCAATCAATAGTAATAGAACAAAAATGTAAACATTGGAGGTCTCCCTCCAAACCAAAATACCACTCAGGGCAGTGTTGGACCTACTCATTTCATGTCGATCACAGAACTCCAGCCCCTGACTAACTAGTGTAGATTGCATGACACTGACTCTCATTCCAAGGTGAACTGTGCCACACTAGAGAAGGTCATCATGATCTCCTAGTTGGACAGACAACAACCTGTTGATCCTACTCCCTCGAAAACATCAGCGCAAGAGCCCACTCACAGTGCCTTCACCTATGAGACCGTCTTCTTTGGGACAGACAAAGAAGATGAAGAATATCCCAAATTGTAGCTATTCTTTGATGAATCTATCCTAGCCTTTGAGGCCAATGCCTTCACTAACCCATGAACTCCCTAAAACACTCAGAGTCGGGCTAGTAAAGGACCAGTTTACACACCTACACCTCCCAAGGATACCCCTCCCTGGGACAATAGAACTGATCGCTCCTTCCCACCAAAAGGGTCTGGCTCTAACCAAGCTAAGGATCTAGTCGAGGGAAGAAAACAATACCTTAGGGGGAGGTTTGTTATCACAAAGGAGTTAGAGAGAACCACCACCTCCATGACCTTGATGGAGGTTTTGTTGAACTATCCAGAGCAGAGGAAGTCTCTTCTCAAGCTCTTGGGAAACTCCAAAGTTGTCAGTCGCCCACCCAAGACTATCACTTTTGATGATGCCGACATGGCTGTCTTCTGGGGAAACACTGAGGATCCTCCTTTCTTACTAGTGTGTGCTAAAAATGTGTCACACTTTTATGAATCATTGTATCCAAGATTTCTCAATAATGAGGTCTCTAATGACAACTCATATCTCTCTATTCATGGAGTGTAAGGGTTGGTAATGGACGCCCTCAGATTGACCTAGTTTGTGCCCATGCAAGTACACCATAAAATAAGATATTCAAATAGGAAAAGCACAAATTCTAGTCTCCATGATCATCAAGTATGCATGCAAATGAAAACTATTCTATATGATTGCAATGCATGAAAGGAAATTAATCTAAATGATAACAATGCAAGATTAATCTATGAAAGGAAATATGAATTTAATCTAATATGAATCTAATCTACATGAATAGCCATGGATGCAAGAAGAAGACAAGAAGATAGAAGTTGCCATATCCAAGCTCAAGTGCTCAAAATCTCCTCCAAAATTGCTCTCCAAACCTGTAGCATAACAATACAATAAAAGTGGGATCCTAAATGAGAAGGAGAGAGCTCCTTATAAAGAAAAGTGAACGGTAGAGATCAAGAGGCAAAAAGAAATGAGCAATGGTGGAGATTAAATCTTGGTTGATCCATGTGCTCATTTAAAAAGCAAAAATCCCACCACTTAGAAAAATGTGAAGAAAAAGAGATTTTTATTTAATTTATTTCTTTTTTCATCAAAAGAAGAGCTTTAAGTGCGGATTTTTATTTATTTAATTAAAAGAGGGGTTTTTCTTTATAATTAAATAAATTAGAAGAATTTTATTTAATTAAATGGGAGGAATTTGATTTAATTAAATAAGATAAATTTTATTTAATTGAAAGGGAGATTAAATCTTTTAATGAAATAAAAATGATCAAACCTTAGGAAATATTGAAATAATTGAATTCATTACGATTTGATCAAGGAAATTGATTTGAATTGAAAATGTTGTAAAGCATTGATTCAAGAACTTGATAAAATGATAAATGGGGCCCATAGTCTAGGCGACCATTTTAGGGTGCATACATTTGCCCCTCTTTGACTAATGTGTGATCATTCTGGGAACACATGTAGTCAAAGAATGCAGTTGAAGTGTGAGATCGATTTGGGATCACAAAACAACACAGACATCAACATCGTTATATATGAGTAATTGACATCAAGACAAAAATTAATTTGATTTCAAAAAAGACAAGGTCAACACCATTGTAAATAGGTAATTAACATGTCCAAGATAAGAATCTCAGGCAAGGTTTCCCCAAGCAAAGCAATTGATAGGATTGATAAAGCTGAATCAAGGATTGAAGTTTGATAGGTATTGCCCCCTCATGATTGAAATCAAAATGAGATAGAGGAGAAATAGAAAATTGATACAAATTGAACTAAAGATAAGGTTATTGATGTAAGATGAAAGATATAAGGATCACAGAACCAAAGTAGATCATCAAGCACAAAATGTTATGCCCCAAGGTTGAATTAGAAGAAAAGAAGTGGGTTGAAAGTGAATGAAAGATAGAAGTTTGGAAGAGGTGGAAAGAAATGGAGAGAAAAAAGAGAATTTGCCTTAAGAAATAGAATGCCCCAAAATCAATCAATTGTTTAAGATGAAAATTTTTGATTGAGATCATGAAAGAAGATAAGGAAATGAAGATCAAACATGACCATAGTTGATTAAAAATCTACAAGAAAGATGAAGCTCTCAAACTCATAATGCAGCCTAAAATGCAAACTAACATGAAGTCTAAAAATGCAAGCTACATGAAAATGAAAAGGTGTACTTGCAATAGAGAAATTGTAACATAGGACTTTGTATTCATCATTCATTAGAGAATGTTAAGGAACTTATTTTCATCACTGGGCCATTATTAACAGACATCAGAAAATCACACAATCATCACTAGTCACAAGTGCAACTATGAAGATATGAATGTGATTGATATCAGATTGGAATGTGGAAAGATTCTAACATAAGCATCAAAGACACAAAGGTCAAGATGACTGTGATGTTAGCTTACCCAAGTTAATATAGAAAAACCACGCTCACATCAAGGCACAGAGGCTAGGATGACTAGCAGAATGGTTGTGCAAAAATAGTGAAGCATAAAGCAGGAAGCAAATAAAAATATGTCCCATGCCCCAAGTCCTCTAGGTATGCATCACAGAGAGACTTATTATACAAGGACACTCAACAAAAATCAATAATGGTCATCACACAAAGAAAATATCATGACATAGCTCAAGAATTAAGTGTTGTGTTTAAAAATTTAAGTGTGTTAACTGATATTGAGTTTCGAGGATAAGGATTGAATGCTTGTAAGAAGGTAAGACCACATGACAAAATGGGGTAAGATCAAACCAATAAGTTTTAAAAAACACTCGATGTCAGGGGTTGTATTGAAAAATATAGTTGGGGTGGTGTTGAAAAATACCATTTGTGAGGCATCCTAAAGACTAACACATCCAAGAGACCAAAGCTAATATAGTTACGCCCCTTAGGCAAAGACAAAGAGCAATTCTAGACTGAGGCAACAAGGATAAGGCATGATGGGGAAAGGCTAAGTATCGAGGACACACGCTAAGGAACAGGGGTGCAAAGGCTTCAAGTAGCGCCTATTTCCAGGTTTCACCACTTGGATTTTATTACAATTTTTTCTCTTTCAATTTTTCATTTTTTTCTTCTTCTTTTTTCAAAACTTTTTATAATTTGTTTGAATTTTTTGGTACCAAGGCACCTGTTTCTAGGTTTTCACCAAGGCACTTTTTCCATTTTTTTTGAATTTTTTGAATTTTTTTATTTTTTTGTATTTTTGGAATATATAATTTTTTTTGAAGATACATCAAAGCGCCTATTGCTAGGTTTTCACTAAGATGATCATTTTTTCAGGACATTTTATGATTTTTAGCTTTTTTAACAACATATCATTTTTTTGGATTTTTTCAGGATCAATAATTATGTGTAAAGGATGCCCCCAGACAGAATGGGCATCAAACTCCCAAGCAAGATCACATCGTGCAGTCCCAATGCTTAGCAAGGTGGAGGATGGGAGGGATTAGCAAGCTGGTGGAAGAGATGGAAGACAAGAGAATGAAGGAGAAGGAAGGAAAGAAATCCTCAAAGGCAAACTCCTCAAGAGTATACAAGCTAGGAATAAAAAGAAACATCATGTAAAGCACATTTGGATAAGCAATGAAAGGCCATCATAGGATAAGTCACAAAAGCGTAATGCAAGAGCAGGAAAGGATGTAGTCCAAAGGATTAGACATGTCAAGAGGCTTCATAGCACTGTGTTTTACTCTCTTTTTTTTATTAGATCAAAACCAAAGGGGAAAAGGATAGAGATAGAAAAAAAATGAATGGAGGAAGATAGATATGAAGGCTAAACATGAAAGGAATAAAAGCAAGGTCATCGTAAGATAGCTCACAAGATAGCCCAAATGTTCGTGTATAGATCAACATTGTCAAGATCAAAGAGACAATACAGAATGGATGAAAGATGTAGAAGAACTGTGCATGATGCCTAACTGCCAGGTTTTTATCATGGTACCTATCCAAGGTGCCACAAGGGAGTGGTTTTCGTCATCAGACAAAATTATTTCTCTTTAATTTTTTTCCTCTTTTCTTTTTTTTTGAATTTTTTGAATTTTGAATTTTGAATTTTTTGAAAGAAGGCAATATTTTTAGATAATGCTCCTTGAAAGGATAAACCATGATATGCCAAGGATCCAAAATGATATTCTCAAAGATGCCGATAGGGAAAGTAATATGAAAGAGGAAAAAAAAGGATAAGATTTTATGCAAAGTGAGTGAGGTTGGAAGATAGGAGGAATAGGCAAATGAGGAAAAAGAGTAGAAGGTAGAGGGATAGTGAATGGAAGGATTGTGAAAGGGTAGACGGAAAGGAAGGAAAGATCAACATCAATACACACCTTGAAGGGTGGTGAGAGGATGGAGGAAATGTGAATGAAGGAATACGTGAAGGAATATGGTGACTGGATAACAGAGGTTGTGGTTTAGGCGCATGGAATGAGAGAATTTTTTTGGAAGAAGATGAAGTGGAAGACTTTGGAAGCATGAATGTCAACTTCACTTGTTTCTCAACATGAGACTCTTTCAAGAGAGACTTTGGAATCCATATAGTCATAGGCTTTTTATTTCTTTTTGATGATTTAGAGAGAATATCTTCAATGATGGATTTTGGAACCCATACTTATCTTGTAGTTTTCTTCTTAGTTATCTCTTTTGACTTTATGCCCCCATGTCAATTAGATGAGACATGGTGATCTTATTTTTTAGATGGATTCTTGTATTGCTTCTTTTTCTTGTATTGAACATTCAAGTTTCTTCCAAAAGACTTGGGACTTATGGAGGAAGAAAAAGAATATGACTGGTTTAGATGGGTGGATGGATGAAAAAGATTCAAGGGTATGCATCTATGTTGATCTTGAGGAAAGATAGGACATGGATGGATGTAATGACCCAAGATGGATGATGAATTAGGAGAGTTAGGAGGGGAAAGTGAAGGGACATATGGACCCAAGATAGAAGGAAAATGTGAAGCCCTTTGTATTGGTGGAGGAGGTCCAAGGATGGATGTGGAAGACGCAAAAGGATAATCAATAAGTTCATCGGCATGTATATGACAACTAAGGACATCGGCATCTTTAGAGTGAGCATTAGGATTTTCTATAGAATCATGAACATCTTGAATAGGAGCACCTTCTTTGATAGGATTGTTTGAATCTTGGAAAGAATTAGGAAGAGTAGAAAGTGGAAGAAAACATGGAGTGGTAGAACAAGAAGATGGAAGACTTTGATCTTGACAAGGATCTTTGGATATCATAAGTGCATAATTTTTCTCTTGATTTTCAATAGGATCAACATTAGAAGTAACAACACCATTTTTAATAACCTTAATGGAAGTATCATCTTTGGAAAGTGCAAGTGGGGTAAGGTTATTTTGATTGTCAATAAACTCAACGGTGTAAGTAGTAACTTGATCTTGCTTAGGAAAAGACTTAAGACATGATGGAATGAATGACAAAGGGCGTGCAGGATCAAAAGAACCATGAAATGGATAAGAGGCATCATGAAAAGGATTGGATGACATGGAGGTTTCTTGATCTTGATCTTTCTTTATGTTTTTTTCTTTATCATTTTTAGAGTCCTCTTGACATGGAACCACTTCTAAGGAAAAGGAAGCATGTTGGAATTGTATGGGAGACTTGGGAAGAGATGCAGAAGGATTAGATAGGAATTATAGCATATAAAGTATTAGGCTCTTTAGGTTTAGAATTACTAAAAGTATTTTCAGCCAAGTGAAGGTTAGCTTGAATTTCTTTAAGAGGTAGCCCTTGAGGAAAACTATAGGGAATCATATGAAAAGCATTAGGACTTCTGTTGCATGAAGGATTTGTGGAAGATTTGGAAACTTTAGGAGATGTGTGGGTATTGAAAGAAGTAGAGGATGGAAGGGAATCATCACAAAATAAAGGTTCATCATTAACATGATCTTTCTTGAGAGTCCAATCTTTATTTTCAGCATGAGAATCCTTAGAGGAGTGATTCTTATAGTATTTACATTTATAATCAGTAGGGTGAGCTTTCTCTTCCTTAATACAAGTATATGTATCATCCAGGTATTTCTCACAAAAATCATCAAAGTCTCTTTCAAAATTAGAATCATATGGATCACCATCACAATCTATCAATGTGAACACCCATTACCAGTAAGAATGAGCACACGACTAGGAGGATTTTTAGGAATAGAGGTGTCACAGGTATCACTATATTGTCCATCATCATAGTCATCATAGTCATAAAAAATGGGCATGTCAGTTTTCGTGGAAGAGGTATCACAAGGATTATCACGTTGCTCATTATGGTATGTCTTGAAAAGAGAAGTATGACTCTTGGGAGAAGTAGAAGAAGAATGAGATCATGGAGAAGAGGAAAGTGAAGACCTAGTGGAGGAAGAAGACTTGGATGATGAGGAAAGCTGAGAAGACTTAGAAGATGAAATATTTTTGGAAGGAGGTTGTGACAAGATCAAGCGTATGATCCTAGAAAAGGCATCTGATTCAATCACTTTTTCTTTTATTTTTGTCATAAATTCATCACTCATGCAATATCTAGAAGGATCATTGGAGGAATAATATGCTTCAAATTAAGCAATGAGTTTGAGATCATCTATTTTCAAGAGAGGTTCCATAACAAGATATTTGAAATTCATGGTTTTGAAGAGGAGGAATCAAGCATGGAAGTGACAGAAGAGATGAATAGAAGAAGGTAGACTAGATAATAAGAGGAAATGAAACAAGAATACGTGAAGATCTTAGGAAGAAGAGGAAGAAGCATGAAGGAAGAAGAGAAAGGATAGAAATGGGAGACTAGGAAGACATGGGAGATGTGGAAGAAAGAAGACCAAGAGTCATTTTGTGAAACTTGATACCTTTTACATTCATTTGGATGCTGAGTAACATGTCATAGCACTTTTTGGGGAGATCCATTGAAGTTTTCATCACACTGTTTAGGCAAAGAGGATACACTTTCATGTGACGAAGTGCTTTTTCATGCGAGGATTCTCACAGAACCGCACAAACTTTTGAAGTCTAGTACAAGGAAACAATAGACTATTGTGATAGAATGACAAAAAATTGATAGAAATTTGGTAGAATATCACATGATGATTCGCACAGTGGTGTGTGACGAAACGTGGTGAGCCACATGAAGAAACAGTTTTCTCGCATGAGGGAAGGACACAGAACTCAGTTTTGTTTGTTTTAAATAACTAACTAGATGCATTAACAAATTTTTATCATGAATCAGGCATGTAAGATAGAAATTAGGGAGTTCAATCAAATGTCTTCAAACAATGAGCAAGGGACAAAGAAACCTTACGCATAAACAAGACTAGTGTCGTAGTATTTCTACTCCCTAAAAATTCTACTTCTGTATGTTCTCAAAAAGTTTTTCAATCACGCACATAGTCCTAAAAAATAAAAAGTTGGTTGCACTATGGTGCATAGTAATGGTTTGACTCTGCAACTTTTGCAATCTCAAGTGGGTGAAATCCAATCCTGGCGCACCAAGGTTTTGACATAGTCTGAGAATTTAATCAATCAAGAGCTTCTGAGGAGATCTAAAAACCCAACAAGAAACCACACCCGTAGAGATTTATTCCACAAGGAAATTTATATAGAGGTTGTTTCTACCATGGTGAAAATGGCTATTACCACTTGAGGTTCTGTCCATGTGGTTTACCCAATAAAGGGAATGTCCACTACAGTTAACCCTCTCTAACAAGGAAGACTCACAATATGAACCACATGGGGACTTGGTTCAGATTGAAGGGTTCCAAGTTTCTGATTCTCCCAAAAGGGAAAATAGCATAATCCTCTAGCCTCTTCACCTCACCCAGACATAGCGAGAAATATTAATTGACCCACTAATTTGAAATCACCTTAGCCAAGGTTCGTATATCAACAACAATGACCACCAATCTCAAGAGAGAAAGTATCGTCAAAAGTGGAAGACCAAACCAAATGAGATAATAACAAATCCTTCCCTACCTACAAGGGGATCTATCATCAAGAAAAGCTTTGCATGTAAGACAAGTGAATGAAGCCCACTCTCTCAAGATCGCCACAAATAGTGCTCATAGGGCCTAATTACTATGTGAAACATATATGCAAGAAAGAAAATCTAGGTCCATTTTTAGAGCACCAATTAGAAATGTGATCTATGAAAGCAAGAAAACACTCAAGCTAAACACATGAGAGATTCATTTTTATTTCCAAAATCCAAATTTTATAGAGATGTAACAAAATATCTCAATTCCAAAGAAACACAAACATTTGTTTATCCATGCAAGTCCAAATCAACAACAGCAACAGCAAATCAGGAACCACCAAAAATAGTAAACATCAGTGGCTAGAAATCAGAGATATAAAATATAGCAATAAAAAATTAGATCTCTGGTGTGAAATCTCACGTGAAGATTCTCAGAGTGCCATGCGAAGATTCACAGAGTGCCATGTGAAGATTCATAGAATCTCGCGTGAAGAAACACATAGACAACAAAAAAATGTAGAAAATAGTAAATAATGTCAGATCACTGCCTGGTGTTAGATGTCGCATGAAAATCCACACAGAGCTGCGTGAAAAAACTTTGTGTATCACACAAAAATTTCCACAAACAGACAAAACCTTGCATCGTTTTAAGAAAAACATTGCACAAATTTTCGTCACAGAGCCGTACGGATGGAAAAATCATATTTGCAAGAAAATAATGAAAATGGAGCTAGATTAGCCCCATGGTGGATGCCAAAAATGTGTGCTGAAAATGTGTCACACTTCTATGAATCATTGCATCCAAGATTGCTCAAGAATGAGGTCTTGAATGGTGACTCATAGCTCTCTATTCATGGAGTGCAAGGGTTGGTAATGGAGGCCCTCAGATTGACCTAGTTTGTGCCCATGTCAGTACACCATAAAATGAGAGATTCAAAGAGGAAAAACAAGAATGCTAGTCTCCATGATCATCAAGTATGTATGCAAATGAAAACTATTCTATATGATTGCAATGCATGAAAGGAAATTAATCTAAATGATAATAATGCAAGATTAATCTATGAAAGGAAATATGAATTTAATCTAATATGAATATAATCTACATGAATAGACATGGATGCAAGAAGAAGACAAGAAGAGAGAAGTTGTAATATCCAAGCTCAAGTGCTCAAAATCTCTTCCAAAATTGCTCTCCAAACCTGCAGCATACCAATACAATAAAAGTGGGATCCTAAATGAGAAAGAGAGAGCTCCTTATTAAGAAAAGTGAACGGTTGAGATTAAGAGGCAAAAAGAAATGAGCAATGGTGGAGATTAAATCTTGGTTGATCCATGTGCTCATTTAAAAAGCAGAAAAGCCCACCACTTAGAAAAATGTGAAGAAAAAGGGATTTTTATTTTATTTTTTTCCTTTTTCATCGAAAGAAGAGCTTTAAGTGGGGATTATTATTTATTTAATTAAAAGAGGGTTTTTTTTATATAATTAAATAAATTAGAAGAATTTTATTTAATTAAATGGGAGGAATTTAATTTAATTTAATAAGATGAATTTTATTTAATTAAAAGGGAGATTAAATCTTTTAATTAAATAAAAATGATCAAACCTTAGGAAATATTGAAATAATTGAATTAATTATGATTTGATCAAGGAAATTGATTTGAATTGAAAATGTTGCAAAGCATTACTTCAAGAATTTGATAAAATGATAAATGGGGCCCATAGTCTAGGCACTCATTTTAGGGTGCATACAACTAGGTCTAAACATACAAGGGAAGAACCTACACAATTGCTTGGTAGATTCTGGTGCTTTGGGAAACGTCATGCCTTTATCTATATGCCAGAAGCTCAAACTCCATCCCACTCCATCCAAAGGCATCGTAGTCCAGCTGGACAAAACTACTTTGAAAATGGTAGGTGAGCTGAAGAACATTCGGATTCATCTCATCTAAGACCCCTAGATATCAAGCATAGTAGAAATCCAAGTCATGGACACCCCCAAGACTTATGGGATGTTATTAAGTTAGAATTGTTCCAAGGCCCTTAACGGGTATTTCTCCATAGACTTCTCCCGCTTGTGGCTCCCCTGGGAGGGGCAATCTAACCAAATCCAGGTAGAAAGTGAACCCAGGATGAAGCGGGCCCTCACCAAAGTCAGGAGGGTAAATGAATTACTTTTCTCTGATACTTCCCCCAAGGTGTACCGACCCCTTGAGATCCTCACATTTGATTTCACCCTCGGGGAAGATCCCATAGTTTCTTAGAGAATTTAGGAACTAGACAAAAAATTGAGGGGTAAGGTTAACTCACAAGGTATCACAGCAACTCCCGCTACACTCTTGTCCGGCACTTGGTACCGGGTGCATTATCAAAAAAATTCTAAACTAGAGTGTGAGCCCTACCTCACTGGGGCTACCCATCACATTCATGCCCTCTGGGAGAAGGAATAGAAAGTGGATTCGTCTGGACCTAGCAGTCATTCTGACGGTACTCCCATAGCGTCTCTTGTCCAGGAATCCCAACCATAGACCTCTTCAGTGATAAACCTCACCCATGTGCCATCAGAGCTAGAGGAAACTCCTCCCAACCTTCCCAAAATCAATCCAAATGTCACTTCACCTTCCCAACCCTAGAAAAAAAACAATGATTTATGGACCATGAATTTTGATGGCTCCCAATCTAAACAAGGCTGTGGGGACAGAGTGGAATTGATCAACCCACGGGGGGAATCCTTCCTCATGTCTTACAGGCTATAGTTTAACTGCACGAAAAACATCATGAAGTATGAGGCCCTGGTCCTTGGACTCTTATTCACACTAAGAAAAGGGATCACCCACCTTCAGGAATGTGGTGATTTAGAGTTGATCGTTAAGCAGGTCTGGAACCAATACACTTGTCATGACAAAAGTATGGCCACATACCACAACTGGGAATGGAGCCTCATCAAATATTTTGATGCCTTTGGCATTGAACTCATTCCCTAGAAATGAAACTATGTTTCAGATGGTATCTGCCAACACCCTTGAGCCAATGGCTGGCTCACGAATCTGGAATTTTTCTATTGAGATGGTCCCCACCCCATCTATTCTAGACAATATCACCCACTTTCAAGTCTTTGAGGATGACCAACATGTTCTATCCTTCATGGCCAATGTTGGTGTTTTTGAAGACCAGATAATGAAAGAAAGGGATCATGAAGATATCAGGTAGGGTGAAGAGGATGACGGGATCATAGACTTACCAACCAACACCATCCCTAAGGGGATGGTAGTACTAGAATGCATCTTCTATTTGGATCCTTGAGGTTGGGAGAAGATATCATCCTCCTCGGAGGGAGGAAAATTTGAAAAGGTCAACATTGGTTAAGCCGGTGAAGAAAATTTGGTACACATTGGCACCTCCTTCTCCCCAGAGGAGAAGGAGAAGATTCTCACGATTCTCTGAGAATACATTGATGTAATTGCATGTGGGTATGAGGATCTGAAGACTTATGACACATCCATCATGACCCATACCATCTCACTGAAACCAGATTCTAAGCCCTTCTGGCAAAAGCAAAGACTGGTAAACCCACTGATAGAACCTCTAATTCATCAGGAGATTCAGAAACTGCTGTCAGCCCAGATTATTTTTTCCATCCGACACACTACTTGGGTTGCCAACCTCATCCCTATGAGAAAGAAGAGCAGCGAGATCTGACTTTGCATGGATTTTTGCAATTTGACCAAGGCATCTAAAAAGGATAATCACCCTCTCCCCTCATTGGATGAGGTACTAAAAATCATAAATGGATCCCAAATGATGTCCTTCCTAGATGGGTACTCTAGATATAACTAGGTCATGGTTAAGTATGAAGATAGAGACAAAATAACATTCACCACCAAGTGGGGAATGTTTGCATATTAGAGGATTCCCTTTGGCCTGATCAATGCAGGGACCACATTTCAAAAGGCTATGGACATTGCGTTTGAAGACCTAGTTAACAAATGTATAATCATCTACATGGATGATTTGACCATCTTTTCCTGGGACTGACATGATCACTCCGCCTACCTCGCCCAAATTTGTGAGAGATGTCACCGGTATGTAATTTCCCTCAACCCTAAGAAATGTATATTTGGGGTCATTGAAGGGAAGTTTCTCGGGCATATCATCTCTGAGAAGGGTATATCCATTGACCCTGAGAGAGTTGAATCATTTCTGAACTTACAGATGCCTGACAGTAAGGAAGAAATGAGATCTTTCTTTGAAAAGATAAACTTTGTCTGGCAGTTCACCACTAGATTCACCGAGATAGTAAAGCTACTCAATGACACGATGAAGAAAGACACAAAGATTGAGTGGAGTCTTGAAGAAAAGTGGGCATTCAATTAGATTAAGAAAACAATTATGGAGGCACTAGTCTTGGCTAGTCCAGACTATTCCCTCCCATTTCACATATACTCCTTTGCTTCGTCGATTCTTCTGTGGCAGTTTTGACCCAAAAATTTGAAGGGGAAGAACAACCAATAGATTTTATGAGCCCCCCTTTAAGAATGCCAAAGTTTGGTATTCATATTTGGAAAAGTAGGCCTTTTCTCTCATTGACGATGTGAAGAAATTCTGGCATTACATTTTCTAGAGAAAAGTGTACGCTATCACCCTGGACCAGGCTATTAAATCTCTACTCCTGCAGAGTGAACTAGGTGAATGAAAAGTGAAATGGATGGCCATCCTCCAAGAATATGATTTAGAAATGTAGCCCATGAAGATAGTTTGAGGCCAGGGACTATGTAGAGCAATGGCAGAGGGAACTCCATACATTGAATGCCAAACATAGATAGTGGAGTCCATCACTCAAGATCTATGGTATATTGACCTGGTATACTTATTGTTGAATAACAGATGCTAGGAGGGGCTACCCCCAAACAAACGTCATTCCCTATGATTGAAAATTGTAAACTTCATGATAAAAAACAAAACACTTTTCCACAGGAACTATGAAGGGGTATACCTTAGGTGCATTGATTGATACCAAGCTGCAAAAATGATTGAAGAATTTTACGGGTAGTTTGCAACCGGGCATGGCTCAGCTAATACCACTTCCCACCAGATCTTCTAGGATGGATACTATTGGCCCTACATCTTTAAGGATGTCTATACTCATGTTAGGAGATGCCACACTTGTCAAATAGTGGCACATCATGAGCGAAACCCGGCCATGCCTTTGCATCTGATCCTCGAAGATAGACCCTTTGCCCAATGGGCATTTGACTTTATCAAAGAAATCAACCCCAACTCATTTTCCAACCACTGGTACATCTGGACTACTACCGATTATTGCACCAGTGGTTTGAGGCTATTCCTTGCAAAAACAACATGACAGATGTAGTAATCAAATTCCTGGAAGAAAACATAGTCACCCATTTTGGAATGCCATTTGTTATAGTGTGTGACAATGGTCCAATATTTTCTTCAGAATAGTTACTCGAATGGAACTATGAGAGAAAAATCACCCTAAATTTCTCCAGCAACTATTACCCCCAGGGTAATGGTGTGGCTGAATCTACCAACAAAAATCTACTTGAGGTGATCAAACATCTGTTAGAAGAAAACCCCTGGGACTGGCACCAAAAGCTTAGATTAACTCTCTGGGAAGATCGCATCAGAATAAAGGTAGCCCTGGGGACATCCCCATTTCATCTAGTTTATGGCCAGAATCAAGTGTTCCCCATCAACTTACAAATCTTGGTACTACAGTTTATGCAAGAATTCAACAACCAAGACAACATTGTGGAAGTTCAGCTCCTGAACTTGGTGTGATTGGAGGAACAAAGAAATGTAGGCCTTGAACACTCTGCGCATCATCAAGAAATAGTAAAAGGATGGTTTGACCATAGAGCCTCGTATAAGGCCTTTTAAATTTTAGACTTGGTCCTCTTGCGGGACAAAGCCCCATAAAAGAAGGGAAAGCAAACCAAGTTTCAGCGGCTCTAGCTTGGGCCATATCTAATATCTAAGATCTGCGGGGCAAATACTTATCACCTCAATACCATGACTAGAGAATTCATCCCATTTCCTATCAATGGATAGTTTCTCAAGCACTATTTTGAATAAGATAGGTGATGATTTTTTTCTGAAGTTATATCATATGTAAAATCCTTGCTTGTAAATGTCTTTCCCGGTATTCCTTTGGAATGCCTTGTAAATAGTTTGTCGTCCATCCTCTGGGACTGCCTTTCCTTTTCTTGCTTGCTGTCATTTTTAGTTTTCTTTGTTTTCTTTTTTTTCCCAGGTCCCAAGTGTGTTTCCTTCTTCTTGTAGATAGGTATGCTTCACATAACATCTGGTCTTTGGAATGATACCTTGTGCATTCTGGTGAATTCAGAATCTATTGTTAGCATGGTAGAATTGGTCCACACTTCAGAGTTGTTTTGAATGTATGGTAAAAGGTTATGAGTAATCTTCATCAGATTCATATCTTGAAGACTGGACATCAGTTAACAGAAAATCTAAGAGGCAAGTAATCGAACACCTTGAGGGTAGATCAGTTGCACTGGTTGTTGACCAAGTCTGAAAATCATTAAAATATCCCCAGTCTGGAATGTTCTCTCCTATTTAGTAATTTAATAGTGGATGGCAAGGTGAAAGAAGTATCGCTGTTAAAATTAGCTAAGCTTAAGGTTCACGGTGAAAGAAGTACCACCTTCCCATCAAGAACAGAAACAAAAGAAAAGAACTAAAGAATGGAAAACTATGATATCTTGGGGAACATTCAAGATATGATGACTTTGGTTTGATATACTCAGTGCCTACTCTCTTCTTCTCCTGGAGGTCATCAGCTTGGTTTTCTTTCAAAGCACACACTTCACAACTGACAAAAGACCAAAGGATTGAATCATTGATGAGTCAGATTTTCTCAAACACTTCGCGCTTTGCAATAAGAATGCTCCAAGTAAAGATTAGTTTCAGTTTTACTAACCAGAGATTCTGAAGTTCTCAAATGCACTAAGGCTTTCATCCCAGATAGTCGTCATTTGTTATGCCTTGCATACCCATCCCTATATTTTGTGAGAAAAATGTTGGGTCTCCCCTTTTTCTCTTTGTTTCTTTTCCTTGGTTTCTTTTTGTGGTTTCATTTGTTTCCCTCTGGGATTTGATTTTGCAAGGGTTGTTTTCTTTTGCTTCTTGTCCTATTCTACCTCTGGGACCCAGTCCCGGAGTGTATTTTTCTTGATTCGTTTGGATCCCAGACTCTGGGACTCTCTACCATCGTGTCTTCTTTTATGAGAAGGTGTGGCTACATGGAATCCCCGGGCCTAGAGTCTGGAGGTTTTCCTTTTATAGAGTTTGTGGAGGGAAAATAATGTGTTTTTACCCTAAGGGTATAAATAGGATTCACCAGTCACTTTCACGCTTATTGTGATCAAAACACTGAGAGTAATTAGAGAGATTCAAAGGTGATTAAGGAAATCAAACAACATTTTTCTCTCTGTGTTTAGTGATTGATTAGTAGTAATTAACAGTGTTGGATTGTGGTCATTCAAAGGTGAATCATTTTTAGAGTGCCTCCCATGCTTGATCCCTCCGCATTCCCTATGTTTCTAGGTAGGTCCCTTGGCTCTCCTTTCTATTTTTTGCTTTTCTTGTTTGTATTCACTCTGGTTTTTGTTTTTGTCGTGTCTTTGTGTTTGCTTTTCTCCTTTCTAGTTTCATTTCTGTTGTCGCCTCCTGTTGGTGGGATGGCTTTTCTAGAGGGTTGTCCACCCTCTGTGTAGTTGTAAGTTGGTGTAGATGGCTTGTATATACTTGGTAGTTTTTGTGTATATCTTGTACATTCTATATTTTTTGTATATAGTTGTATATATGCTTATTTTTGGTCAGCCTACAAGTTGTGCTTTGACCCTCATTATGCCTTGGACCTCTATAAATGTTTATATTCCATTTTTATCCTTCTACTTGTGGAAATCTTGTCGCACTCCCTCACATCCAAACCAAATTATCGAGTTGACTAGAGAGATATTCGCAATGGTTCAAACTCGGCACCTCACCTGTTTGAGCCATGGTGGCTTTCTCTCTCCTCTGTCATGTTTTCTTAATGGAGGGATTAATTTTCTATGAATGATCATTCAAATCCCATCCCATCTAGCATTCACTTCCCTTGTGTCAGCCCACTTGTCACCATTAAGAGCCTTTACGCCACCTATTGCATGGCCACATGATGACCCATGTCAGCCAAGTACGGCTGACTACCAATCATGTCGACAATGGCTAGTTTCTCTAGACTATGGGTGTTGAGAAGTCCCTAGGTCTTCACCCCATTTGTGTCACCTAAACAAATGCCCCAGAGCCCCCGGGTGTTGATCAGAATCCAATCCTTGCTAACTTTAATATTCTAGGATTTTGATGCATGTTAATACTTTTGGACAGGTGTGAAATGCTAGTGAATTCCTCAGAGTCCCTAAAAGATTTTTTTTATCATATTATGTATTAACGGTTCCCCAGTCTTGCAAGTTAGAGATAGTCTAATCAAAATGTCTAAAGTGATCACTCCTCCTGATATTTTAGAGCTTCCAAGTACCTCCACTCAGGCGGCCAAAAAAACTAAGGCTGAAAAGATGCTGGCCAAACTACCACTAACCTCAAAATACCTGAGGGAGGGTGTTCTTGTGGGGTCCAAGGTGGATTCCAAGCTAGAGGAAATAACAGATACCGAGCCTGGACCATGGGCTGAAATGCAGGGCTTGGTCTAAGCCATATACCAACAAAGGAGTGCCAGAGATGATATGGCTAAATACATGGCCACCTCCATAATCATCAAAGCCACAAGTTTTCCATGCTTGGTGTAAGAACCAGAGCTAATAATCCAACTACATTATCCAGCGCCCATCGTCAATCTAGATGCGGCCACTTTTTCTTCGGGGCTTAGGATCCCCCAATTCAAGGGAGCCATTTTTCTCTCCTGGTATGCATCATTGAAGGAGTTTAGGGAAGTCTCCCTTCTCTCCCAGCAACATCTCAACACTCATTGGCTAAATTCCCTGAGAAGGGACTACAAAAAGATGAAGCTAGAGATTCCACGCGGGGCCTTTAAAGAATGTATTCAGGTAGGGATTATATTTCTATGGAGGCTCTTTGGAGAGCCCCATGCCTGAGACTTTTTGGCATGGATGTATTACTTTCTCTACTGCATCACCACCCACAATAAGACCTTCAACTAGGTAGCTATCATCGCCAACCATGTGGACGCGCAACTAAAGAGCATCCTCCAGACTTCAAAGTTCTATAGGACATCCTATGTACTATGGGCACTGGACCAACAGAGACCCTCTTTTCAGGGTTTGTAGATAGTGGGAATTCTCCAGAATGGGCCCAGCCAGTTGGTGCCATGGGATCATTATCCTCAGGTCCAGTGGGAACTTAGCTTCCCTAATTTTTGCAAGGTAAATGACGCGTTCATCTACCACAACATTTTGACACTCACTCAGGACAATAGGTATCGATTATCGCAAGAGACGATGAACCTAGTGAGTACTTAGACAATTATTTCATTCAATTCCAACAACATACATACATTCGGGTAACCGGCTTCTCCGAGAAACCCTACCTACTCCCTAGATATTGCGGGGATAGGATCATTCTTTTGGAGTTTTGTAGGAAAATCTTGGAGCTCCATGCATTCTTTTCCTTGAAAAAGGTTGTATCTATTCCATTCCCGATGGTTTTTGGGAACTATTCTTGTATTCTCGTGGTGGCCAAGGAGGCCGACAATGAACTTAAGAGTTTGGGACTGGCATAATTCCACCACACCAGGAATAATTTTGACCAAGTTGGTAAAATAAGGGAGGCACTGCTCCGGGCATCCGAGCCACATACAAATGATATTAAAGATTTCTGGGAAGATAGCCAAGACAATTTTGATCTCCGGGCTTGGCAACACTCTCGCATGTCAAAAGGTTTAATGAAATTCCTCAACCTTCGGGGCTTTCCAAAGGATTTCATAGACGATGGGCCTCTGGAGAACCCAACATATAAAGAGCAGGGGATGGATAAATTGGATCTCCCTTCTGTGGATTGGGGCACCCCAGAGAATTTAAAAATTGAGGAGGTATGCTGCCCCATTATAGATAACAGTCAAATATTTTGCATGGGTGTGTCCAAGGAGCACTTGAAAAATCCCAATTGTGTGGAGGTATTTTTCAACATTTGGAGTGGCGGGACCTAGCAAAAGAAAGGTGAAGGAAAAGGAAAGTGCCCCAACTGAAGTGTCTCCCTAGGGTCTGCTCCCCATGATGGCATAGATACAAGAACAGATGGAGGCATTGAGGCTGATGAGCCAGAAGATAAGTTCCCATCTTTCACGCGGCCTCCTTGCAACTCCAGTAGCATCTGTTTTCCCAGTGGGATCCCCGTCGTTGGCATCACTAATGAGTAGGTAGGCATTCGCAAAGGTGAAGTCTATAGATATTCTGGATGCCAAGGCCCCACTACAAAGAAAGAAGAAGTAGAAGGTAAGCCCTACCCAAAGCATAGATGTGTGCCCTAGCATGCCCAATATTCCCCCAGTAGAGGTCAGTTCAGATTCTCCTGAACTAGAATATATATCAAAGGTATCTCCCCCGCACGAAGACTTTGATGACATCTTCAGGATGAATGAGCTTATGAACCTGCATGGGGAAATAGACCAGGTGGTGGAAGAAATTTCCACCTAGGAAAAGGAAGAGATCCCCGCCGAAAAGGAAGTCCCAGACAAAGAAACTTCCACAGAGCAGGAAGTCCAGGAAGAAGCATAAAAGGAGCCCAAGTAGGAGGAAACACCGGTCCAGGAGACTGAGAAAGAACTAAGGAAAACAACAAATGAGAAACCAACGACTGGGGAAACTAGACCCTCAGGATCAACCGTACCCACAATCATAACACTCCAAATGCCTTTGGTTAGTCTAGGTGACCAAGCCTCCTGGAGTACATTCAGTGAGGTGATCACAGCAGCCCAAATGTTAATCCTTGACCAGATACCTCTGTCACTCTTAGAGGATGTTCTAATGGAGAGGGATATCCTGGCAAATGACGTTGAAGAAGAACAACAAAAACAATAGGATGAGGGGAGAATTCCCATGGATATGAATGTCAATTCACCTGATGCTAAGAAGGATGGGGAAATCCCCAATGATACAGGTGATGTTGATGCTGGCAGAGCGGAGATCCTAGACATCACAAAAGAGGATGCCAACAGGGAGGAAGACACTGAGGCCCTTAGAGAGCAGGAATAGGAATAGGAAAAGGAAAAGGAGAAAGATCCTGATGACACTATAGATACTAGGAACGCACTGTTAGACTCCTAAGGGAGTCCCAACACCCAGGCCTTGGCAGAAAAACCACCCCATTTGCCACAATGGCTGGTGGAATCTGAAAAGAGAAAGGCCCCAACAAAAAAAATAGGCATTCCACTCTCCCTGGCCAAAATGATGGCCCAAAATCCAGAGGCCAAGAAGCCTAAAAAGGCCTGAATAGTCCATACCCTCTAGACTAGTCCAGAAGGAAGCACAGTTGCAACAATTGCAACACCTCCCCTAGATACAAATGCAAGGATGGTAAGGGCCAAAGAGTATATGATCATGGAAGTGCCTCTAGGGAGGAGGGATAAGTAGGGAGAATTAGACCTTCTATGCAAGGAAACCTTGGTAGTAGAGGCCCGGTATGATAAAGAGGCCCAGAAGTTGAAGGAGGAAAGAGAAAAGAACAAGAATCTCCTTGAACTTCTGACAGAAATTATGCAACCCTTGGTCAAGATCCATCTAGAAGCTTCCACCTCTAGACTACCACTTGCATAGGGTGACGTGGATACTATAAGGGCCATGAAGAAGAAGGCCCAGGCTGCGGATGGGTGGGTCACCAAGAAGATAATGGTCGTAAGGCAATTTTTAGTTGTATCACTCTCAGATATTTACCACATCAACAATCTCTTAAATCAAGTGAATGTCTCCATTGTCCTATGGGAGGGAGACTTAGAGAAATATGATGGATGGAAGACCAGGTTAGATGAAGTCATCAACTTTGAGGAAGAGGCCATCACAGAGGTGGGAATTTTGGGGGAGCAATCATTTGAGTCCCTCCAGGTGCAGTACTCTAGACTTGGCCTCAAGATTGAGGTATGCAAGCAACTGGTTAAGGCCCTAAGAGAGAAAGTAACTATGGTCTGGTATCCTTTGGGAATATTTAAAGTATTTTTTGTAAGGGTGTCACAAGCTAACCCCTTCACCACCGAAATGTGCACCCTAGAGGACTATGTCCTCAGTAGGTATGATGAGTTGATGGAGTCCCTGTATCAGTCTGTCAGGGACTTCGATGGAGGAAAGCTATCAAGAATATCTAAGATGATGCTCCAGGCTCATGACACTGTAAAATTAGTAGATGAATTTTGAAACGGGGCTGGAGAAGTTGTGGAGAAGTTTGAAGTTGTCCATGACCAGTGGAATAGTATTAAGGACATAGATGAAGATGGCATCAGCCAATTTTTGGAGGCATTTAAGAATAGTAAAGGGAAATAAAATTCTCCGTATTCTTGGGATTATCACCAGTAGGGTGCATTATTTTACATTCATTATTCATTGAGTGTAAGATCCCAGATCCCAGAGTCATAGATTCAATAGGTTTGTATTCTTTCGGTGGCCTGTGTTCAGGTCCCCTAGAGCCGACTGGTCACTATCCAATAGTTAATAATGGGGTTAGAAAGCAGGTGATCCTGATAGAGTGTGTCAGCTTGAAGGATGGTTCTGGCACATCGAATACAGTGAGCCACATATTGCATTGATGTGGCATGTAGCCTCGAACTCCAGAGAGATTGGATTTCTTCTCTTCTCCCTCAAGCACTCTTCTCGATGCTGATTCTTCCATACTTCTCTTCTTGTCTTATTCTTCTGACATATCAGACCTCTGCACTTTTTGAGGTAGTTGTAAAGTGGTGTAGGTAGTACCGGCCAGTGGATATTATATTTTATTGTTGAGTGTAAAGTTAGATTAGGTTAACTTTAGGGAAAGTATGTGTATAAATAACAGGTTTGACCTCATTTCAAGGGTCGGTGAAATTGATGATTTTGCAGTCCATACTATTATCTTTCAGCATTTCATTTCTTGTAGTTGTAGAGCTCAATGCTCATTAGTTCTTGGTAGTTCTTGGTAGATAGATTCTCTCTTGGAGCTATTGATGTACACGCTAGTGATGCTAGAAAACTATTAATAAAGAAGAAAGGATTCTCGCAATGATTTTGTTGGTGTCTTGATCTCTAAGTTGACACTCTTTTGTGTTGTATGTTTTTGATGTCATTTGCTCTAATGTTTAAGTAGATTAACAACCTCTTTCCTCTTGCTATTGAATATGTATGAATCCTTGGTTTTTTATATGTTCAGTATTTAGTATAGCTCATTAGAGCATGGTTGATGTTTTAAATGTATTTGCATAACTATAAGTAGAATGAATACCCTCTAACCTTGACATATCTTTTGAAGTTTCTTTGATAATCCAAATGCTTGTAGGAAACCCCAACCTAACAAAATCCCTGGAGATGATGAGCCAAAAACCAGCTATCCCCCTAAACAAAATAGTCACACACCCAACTTAGCTCCCACACTATCGAGACCCGACACTTAGGTGCTTGAAGGCCCAAAGAATTTATTCCTCAGACAACCTTTATAGGTGAAGTTTTCTAGTACCCCGGTACTCGGTGACAACTTACATCTATTGGAAAGACCGGTCACAAAGTCCTGTCAACACTAATTTTTCTAGATCTTTTAGGAGTGATGGATCTAACCGGTTGGTGAGACCTATAGAGAGGCTTGGTGTTGGTTATAGGTTGGAAGTATCTAGTTAATCTAGTACTTTTAATCTTTAAGACCTGATTTATTGGATAGGTGAGTTAGAAGATATTCAAGATCCTTAGAGAGTAGGTTGGCACAGACAAAGTTAAAAGGTCATGCATCTTTGTGGTGGAAAGAATTGCAAATGGATAGAGAGGATGAAGGTGAAATGAAGATCACTCGGTGGAGGATAATGGTTGAAAATTTGAAGACTAAGTTCATACCTGAAGACTATAAATTTGAGTTATTCAAGAGGTTGCAGAACTTGAAGAAGAAGTACCTGAGTGGGAAGGATTACACCGAATATTTTTACAAGGTAACCATTAGATCTAGTCACAAGGAGCTTTCTAATGAAAATGTGGCTAGGTATGTCAATGGTTTGAGGTTCAATATTTAGGATGAGATGAGTATGTTGAGGGTTGGATCTATTGAGGAAGCTTAACAATATGCCTTGAATGAAGAATATAAGGTGAATAAGAAACAATAGAGTAACTATAGAGGAAGAGAGAAGCAAGCTGATGTTGGTGATAAGAGAAAGCAAGTGGATGAAGTAGAGGCTAAACCGGTTGCACCTAAGGGAGATAATGGTGGTAAAGAGTTTAGGAGTACTTTATTTAAGTTTGGTTTGAAAGGAAACAAGGATTTTCTATGTAAGGAAGACAGGAGAGTTTCTTGTGCAATTAAAGAATGTGGACCATCTATTGGTGCTTCTGATAATGCTCCTAAAGAAGGGGAAACTCTTATGCTTAGAAGGTTGATGGCGATGAAGGGTGAAAAACTGTATCGTCAGAAGATTTTATTCAAGACCAAATGTAAGGTTGGTGGTAAGTGTTTTGATGTGATTGTTGATGGTGGAAGCACTGATAACTTAGTTTCTAAAGAGATGGTGTAGAATCTTGGTTTGAAAAGACTTAGACATCCAAGACCTTATAGGATTGGTTGGTTGCATGATGATCATGTGGTGGAAGTAAGGGAGCAGTGCATGGTGAAATTTTGCATTGATTCTTATAGGGATGCAGTATTATGTGACATAGTGGTCATGAGTGCATGTCATTCTTTACTTGGTGGACCTTGGAAGTATGACAAAGAGGTTATTCATGACTGTAGTTAGACTATCTTTACCATTAACACTGATGTTAAGAGGTTTAAATTGATTCCTTTGGTGGAAAAGGAGGAGAAGATGAAGAATCTGAGTCTTTGCAAAAGAGATGAGTTGAGAGAAAACCTAAAGGATGAACTTAAGGTTGGATTTGATGGTGAGTTAGATCTATGTCATTTTCTGGACCTAGTTGATGACTAGATGAAAGCAATGCAGGTTGCAAATGAGGAAAGTTTGTGGATGAACAATGAGTATGGGACTAATGTCCCTTGTTCTTTGAGATTTTTATGACCTGTTTTCATGGAAAAAAAATTTGTACCCCTATTTTTTGATGAAGGAGAATCTTGGGTCCTTGGTAATCTTGCATCATCCTAAAAAAATTGGTGTTCTGGTGAACCTTTGTTACCAGTTTTTGTGTTTTTTGTTGTTCTTGGTCACCGGTTGGGTGGTTGTTGGCTTGATGAAGTTATGTAGATATTTAGAAGGTGTGTTCATGATATGTTTTTCATGAGCTTATAAGGAAGCTTTTCCTATGATAGAAACTCATTTGGAGTTACTGTGCTCGAGTTATGTTGAATTTTGTGACTGTATGTATGAAGGAGTTTCTTGTTCCAAGCAGTTTTCTACGATTTGATGAGTGATTAATATGTAGAGATGTTGGATAGGAGTGATCAGAAGGGTTTTTTCCTTATTGTTCATAGATGCTATGTCTATGATAGCACTTCCTTTTCTGGATTATTTTGTAAGATATTTTTGTTTCTCTATCGGGTTGTTGTTCTTCGTGGCATTGGTTCTTGGAGTTAACTGGTTGATTGATTATGGTTGTGGTCGTTGATTGGATTGTTGGAGCTGATTGGAATGATTTCCTATGTGGATCTATGTGTGTCCAACTTGATTTTTTAGATAGGTCCTTGAGAAATTAATTAAATGTTGTGTTTAATTTGGGTTAAGGTCGACTGGTTCTAACATATTTCTTAGGATATGTAAATTTGGTTGAGGCCGACCTATTTGTGTTTGTGTATAAATTTAGGGCTTGTGATCATTTGGGGAAAATAAATAGGATGAAAGAAGTCTAGTGAAGGTCTGAATAGAAGAGAATTTTCTAGAGGATTTCTCTGAGACTTAGGAAGATATGTATAGTTTTTTATTATTTAGGTTTTCTTTGTACTTGGCCTAAACCGGGAAGGTCTTATAGTTGGGAATGTATGAAGAAATTTTGATTAATAAAACTTGTTGTTTGGATGAAAATCATGTTTTTTTTGTTTTTATCTTGTTGATTTCTATTGTGTTGATAACTATTGCAAGGATTTGACATCCCCTTTGGGGATTCTCTGTCCTTGACTAGATCACAAAACTAAATATTAATATATATACAAATTATTACTTAATAAAAAACCAACAAAAACTACTAAGAAACACATAAAATACTAATTAAAAACAAAAATATTTCCTACCTAGACGTAATTGGGCCAGAAGGGGAGAAGGATCACAATTAGAAGTGATCCAGCGTCCTGTGAAAATGACCCTCTACATAGTTTCAAAAAAAAACTTTTGTAGAATGCAACCTCGTATCAAACATAACCCAATTCCAAATGGGATCACGTTCCATATATCTAGGCTTGGGGCCATGTATTCAAGGTGACCTCATTCCAAGTTTAGGCTCGTGACCCCAATCCTAAATGTGACCCCTATTTTTTTGCACGACTTACTTTGTTGAGATGATTTTTTAGAATAACGACTAAGTTTAAAAGTTCCCCCATAAGTGGACTCAACTTCTTGCACTTACCCTAAAGAAATGGACACATGCACAATAAAACACTAGGATTACATGGAAAATCCAAGGGAAAAACAAGGGTGAGATTTAACTCACAATATTTGAAACAATTATTGCAATATGTGTTTTAGGCTTACTTCCAACGAAGCGCATTCTCCCTAAACTCACAAGCTAAGGCACACTACTCTAGGTAAATATATAAAAGGACTTAGAAACACTACATCAAGGCAAGATATAGGATTTGTAGGGAAGACACATTATCTCTAAGAAAGGTACATGAACATATGAATCAAGATGAGCAATCCTTCAATGCACTACCTCAAGTTAAATTTTAAACATAAATTTGTCCTTGAATTTTTGCCTCAAGCAACCAACTTCATAATGTCGTCATCACCTATGTATTCTACTATAAACCTATTACTCTTTACTCTAAAATATTCTATCTCCACACACTCTTGCACACTTTTCATCATCAATTTGATCTTCTATATATATCATGCACATACCATCATCTTCATTAAAAACATCAAGTAGGCTAGTCAAAGAAAATGACAAATATAGGTCCTATCAAGTTGGACACCAAAACATAATTTTGGTGAAATCAATCCAATCCAAGATATAGAGAGGACCTAAAAGTATCATAGCACATATTTTAATTCTTTAAAAACAATCTACACACTAACACACATCTTCCAAGGTCAGCAACAAGGTAATGTGTAGATACATCTAATAATACTTCACTAGTCAACCCAAAATATTTCTTCCAGATGAACAATGTTAATGTGGATCCCCACATGCCAAGGTAGCACCCAAAATCAATGTAACACAATATTCAATTTAGGCAAAGGCACCCAAGGATTTATTGCAAGATAAATAAAAACTCATTTCATTCAAACCTGATGTAGAGGAAGGAATAAAAATCAATCAATATACTACTTCTACATAAATATTTTCAAGGTGTGTTCCATTTTACACCACTTAGATACATTACTTATTTGGCCTATTGGCATGTTATCCAAACTTAATCAAGGACTTGCACTATTGGCCTGATAATGGCCTCTCACAATGACTATTTATGGAATACAAATGATCATTACATCAAACAAATCAACAATGCATTATTTTGTCAAGCCCTCATTTCAAAAATTGTAAACCATGATTTTGTAATAGACCTGTCTTCACCAAAAAATTTATAACTACCACAAATATCAATGAAATCAACTCAAACCAATTGAATTTAAAACTAGAAACATAGGAGAAAATTTTACAATTGATTTCAAGGTTGTATCTATCCTTAAAAATATGTACCATGTGTTTCTTTAAGACTATTATAGGAAACATTAGTCGTTCAAGAGAGTTTGTACAAAAAATGACATAACTTCCACAAAACTTAATAAAAGTTGATGAAATTAGTTGAAAATTAAAGTAGATTAAAATATATAACTTATCCAACAAGTATTATATCATTAGGTGAAATATAAAATTCATACAAACCAAAATAAAATTCTCCAACCCTCTCCAAAACCAAAATTCAAGTTGGAATTAAATATTTATGATGTTACAACCACTTCCAACTTAAAAACTAACTATTAACTCCTTTCTTAACACTATTGACAACATTTGCAAATTTTGATAACAATTTGACAACTTTACATCTATTTGCAGATGCTTAAACAAATTTTGATTCAAACGTCTGGTTATGTGCAGGATCATGGTATACCAAGCTATGGCCTTAAGTGGCAATGAAAAATTAGAAAATTAGGGTTAGTCAACTTGACGTAAAAAGTTGGATGTCTTATCAACCTTATGTGAAAAAGTGGTAAGAATAGAATCTGTAGGAAATTGAATGTAGTTTCTAAACTACTAGCCCTTTTCTAAAAAAAAAAATTTATCTAATTGTTGAAAATTTTAGATTTCAATGCAGCAATATGAAAATTTTAGGAAAAAGATAAAAAGTATGTGCATGTCTGACCACCTTAATCACAATCAAATGATGATATATTTTCAAAAGATTCTAGATATAAGTAGTAGACTCATGCCCGGATGTGACGCATATTTTTGTGTAATTTTTTATCAAATAATTAATTAATTATGAATTTTTAACTACGACTTTTTTAGAATAATAAAACTCCCGTGTCTGACCACCTTAACTAATTCTAAACTTTACAAAATTGTTTTTTTTTTTTTAAATTTTCTTATAGTAGGCGAAGCATAGAATGTGATGCATGTTTCGGATTTCAAAAAGGTTAAATCATTTGAAAGTTATAGTTGTTTTTCAATCAGTATATCAATCAGAACTTTAGAGGTAACTCAAATAGAAAATAAGTAATAAATACTTATTGAAATTGAAATTCAATAGCAATTATATTGATGGAAACTTGGTAATCTATTTAAGAAACCCTTTTCATTTCATCAATTTCGGGTGAAAAAAAGGTCATCAGCTACATCACTGAAGTCTGGAGATCAGAGGAAATATGATAAACACATTTTTTGGGTTGACCATCCATGTTTGGCATTGCAAAGCCAAAACCCGAGGCAAATAACAAGGCTAATTGGATATGAGATAATATTGGATATGAGATATTATCGAATATGAGAGACTAAATCAGATACGAGATATTAAATCAGATATGAGATAATATGGGATATAAGATATTATCGGATATCGGATATCTCCCACCAAAATTTCACTTTCCATTTGAAATTTCAACATTTTTAGTATTGATTTTAGTTTTTTAGTTTTTTATAGTTTTATAGATTTCATATTTTATAATATTAATATTATACAAATACTAAATGATAATAGCATTAGTATTAAATTATTATTTATATTAGTATTGTATAATAGTAGTATTATATTATATTATATATATATTTCATTTATATTATATAAATTCGTATTATATTACTATTGTATAATAGTATAATATTAGTATAATATTTATTATTATTTATATTATAATAATAATACCTAGAAGAGAGAGAGAGAGAGGATGTAAGGTGTCTTAGGGGGTCGTACAACCCATTAATGACTCCTATGACTCCTTATGAACCCTTACAACCACTTCAGAAGCCTAAGAGTACATCTTAGGGGGCGTAAGGTGTCTTAAGGGGTCCTAGGACCCATTAATGGGTCCTACGACCTATGAATGGGTCTGACAAGCCCTTATAACACTTTAGGACCCATTAGGAAGCCTAAGAGTACATATTAGTAGTCGTAAGGTGTCTTAAGGGGTCCTAGGACCTATTAATGGGTCCTACTACCCCTTATGACACCTTACAAACCATTAGAAAGCTTAAGATACATCTTAGGGGTTGTAAGGTGTCTTAAGGGGTCCTAGCATTCATTAATGGCTCCTACGAACCATTATGACACCTTACGACCCATTAGGAAGCCTAAGAGTACATCTTAGGAGTTGTAAGGGGTCTCATGGTGTCCTAAGACACTGTAATATGTCCTATGACCCCTTAAGATTTGTTAACATGTACTAGTAACCCTAATATGTATTCTTAGGGGTCATAAGGTGTCTTAAGGTGTCCTAAGACCCATTAATGGGTCCTATGACCCCTTACGACACCTTATGACCCATTAGAAAGCCTAATATTACTTATTAGGAGTCATAAGGTATCTTAAGGGGTCTTAACATCCATTAATGGCTCCTAAGATAGAGTAATATATTCTATGACTCGTTGAGACCCATTAATGTGTACTAGGAACCCTAATATATATTCTTAGGGTTCCTAAGGGGTCGAAAGGTGTCTTAAGGGGTCCTAGGACCCATTAATGGGTCTCACGACACCTTATGACCCATTAGGAAGCCTAAGAGTACATCTTTGCGGCTGTAAGGTGTATTAAGGGGTTGTAGGACCCATGAATTACTCCTACGACTCCTTATGAAGCCTTACAACCCCTTAGGAAGCCTAAGATTACATCTTAGGGGTCGTAAGGTGTTTTAACAGGTCATAGGACCCATTAATGGGTATAGGTCCTACAACCCCTTATGACACCTTATGTCCCATTAGGAAGCCTAAGAGTACATCTTAGGGGTCGTAACGTGTCTTAGGACTGATTATTGGCTCCTACAACCCCTTATGACATGTTACAACCCATTAGGAAGCCTAAGATTACACCTTATGACCCATTAGAAAGCCCAAGAGTACATCTTATGGGTTGTAATGTTTCTTAAGGGGTCCTAGGACCCATTAATGGTCCTACGACCCCTTATGACACCTTACGACCCATTATAAATCCTAAGAGTAAATCATAGGGCTCATAAGGTGTCTTAAGGGGTCCTAGCATTCACTAATGCCTCCTAAAAACCCTTATCACACCTTATGACCCATTAGGAAGCCTAAGATTACATCTTAGGGGTTTTAAGGGGTCTTCTGGTGTGTTAAAACACAGTAATATGTCCTTTGATCCCTTGAGAACCATTAATGTGTACTAGGAACCCTAAGATGTATTCTTAGGGTTCCAAAGGGGTTATAAGGTGTCTTAAGGGGTCCTAGGACCCATAAATGGTCCTACAAGCCCTTATGTCACCTTACAACCCATTAGGAAGCCTAAAAGTACATCTTAGGGGTCGTAAGATGTCTTAAAGGGTCGTAGGACCCATTAATGGGTCCTACGACCCCTTATGACACCTTACAACCCATTATAAAGCCTAAGAGTACATCTTAGGGTTCTTAAGGTGTCTTAAGGAATCCTAGGACCCATTAATGGGTTCTATGAACCCTTATGATAGCTTACGACCCTAGAGAGAGAGAGAGTACATCTGAGGGGATAGAAGGTGGCTTAGGGGGTTGTAGGACCCATTAATGACTCCTTTGACTCCTTATGAACCCTTACAACCCCTTAAAAATCCTAAGAGTACATCTTAGGGGTTGTAAGCTATCTTAAGAGGTCCTAGGACCCATTAATGGGTCCTACAACCCCTTTTAACTCCTTACGACCCATTAGGAAGCCTAAGAGTACATCTTAGTGGTCCTAAGGTGTCTTAAGGGTTCCTAGATTAATGGGTCCTACTACCCCTTATGACACCTTACAAACCATTAGAAATCTTAAGCATACATCTTAGGGGTCGTAAGGTGTCTTAAGGGGTCCTAACATCCATTAATGGCTCCTATGAACCCTTATGACACCTTACGACCCATTAGGAAGCCTAAGAGTACATCTTAGGGGTCATAAGGGGTCTTATGGTGTCCTAAGACACTGTAATATGTCCTATGACCCCTTGAGATCCATTAAAGTGTACTAGTAACCCTAAGATGTATTCTTAGGGTTCCTAAGGGGTCGTAAGGTGTCTTAAGGGGTCCTAGGACCCATTAATGGGTCCTACAACCCCTTATGACACTTACGACCCATTAGAAAGCCTAAGATTACATATTAGGGGTCATAAGGTATCTTAATGGGTCTTAACATCCATTAACGGCTCCTAAGACAAAGTAATATGTCCTATGACCTATTGAGACCCATTAATGTGTACTAGGAATTCTAAGATGTATTCTTAGGGTTCCTAAGGGGTTGTAAGGTGTATTAAGGTGTCATATGACCCATTAATGGGTCCTAGGACACCTTATGACACCTTACAACCCATTAGGAAGCCTAAGAGTACAACTTAGGGGTTGTAAGGTGTCTTAAGGGGTTGTAGGACCCATTAATGACTCCTACAACTCCTTATGAACCCTTAAAACCCCTTAGGAAGCATAAGAGTACATATTAGGGGTCATAAGGTGTTTTCACAGGTCATAAGACCCATTAATAGGTCCTACGACCCTTTATGACACCTTACGACCCATTAGGAAGCCTAAGAGTACATCTTAGGGGTCGTAAGGTGTCTTAGGACCAATTATTGGCTCCTACAACCCCTTATGATATGTTACATCCCATTAGGAAGACTAAGATAACATCTTAGGGGTCATAAGGTCTCTTAAGGGATCCTATGACCCCTTATGACACCTTATGGCCCATTAGAAAGCCTAAGAGTACATCTTAGGGGTCGTAATGTTTCTTAAGGGGTCCTAGGACCCTCTAATGGTCCTACGACCCCTTATCACAGCTTATGACCCATGATAAGGCCTAAGAGTACATCATAGGGGTCATAAGGTGTCTTAAGGGGTCTTAGAATTCACTAATGGCTCCTACAAACCCTTATGACACCTTACGAGCCATTAGGAAGCCTAAAAGTACTTCTTAGGGGTTTTAAGGGGTCTTATGGTGTGCTAAGACACAATAATATGTTTTATGACCCCTTGAGAACCATTAATGTGTACTAGGAACCCTAAGATGTATTCTTAGGGTTACTAAGGGGTCATAAGGTGTCGTAAGGGGTCCTAGGACCCTTAAATGGTCCTACAAGCCCTTATGACACCTTACAACCCATTAGGAAGCCTAAAACTACATCTTAGGGGTTGTAAGGTCTCTTAAGGCATTATAGGACCCATTAATGGGTCGTACAACCTGTTATGACACCTTATGACCCATTAGAAAGCCTAAGTGTACATCTTAGGGGTCTTAAGGTGTCTTAAGGAATCCTTAGACCCATTAATGGGTCCTACGAACCTTTATGACACCTTACGACCCTAGAGATAGAGAGAGTACATCTTAGGAGACATAAGGTGTCTTAGGGGGTTGTAGGACCCATTAATGACTCCTTTGACTCCTTATGAACCCTTACAACCCCTTTGAAAGCCTAAGAGTACATCTTAGGGGTTGTAAGGTGTCTTAAGAGGTCCTAGGACCCATTAATAGGTCCTATGACCTGTGAATGGATTCTACAACCCCTTTTAACTCTTTAAGACCTATTAGGAAGCCTAAGAGTACATCTTAGTGGTCGTAAGGTGTCTTAATGGGTCCTAGGACCCATTAATGGGTCCTACTACCCCTTATGATACCTTACAAACCATTAAAAAGCTTAAGCATACATCTTAGGGGTCGTAAGGTGTCTTAAGGGGTCTTAGCATCCATTAATGGCTCCTACGAACCCTTATAACACCTTACGACCCATTACGAAGCCTAATAGTACACCTTAGGGGTCTTATGGTGTCGTAAGACACTGTAATATGTCCTATGACCTCTTGAGATCCATTAAAGTGTACTAGTAATCCTAAGATGTATTCTTAGGGTTCCTAAGGGGTTGTAAGGTGTCTTAAGGGGTCGTAGGACCCATTAATGGGTTCTACAACCCCTTATGACACCTTACAACCCATTAGAAAGCCTAATATTACTTATTAGGGGTCATAAGGTATCTTAAGGGGTCTTAACATCCATTAATGGCTCCTAAAACAAAGTAATATGTCATATGATCTATTGAGACACATTAATATGTACTATGAATCCTAAGATGTATTCTTAGGGTTCCTAAGGGGTTGTAAGGTGTCTTAATGGGTCCTACAACACCTTATGACACCTTACGACCCATTAAGAAGCCTAAGAGTACATATTTGGGGTTGTATGGTGTCTTAAGGGGTTGTAGGACCCATTAATGACTCCTACGACTCCTTATGAGCCCTTAAAACCCCTTAGGAAGCCTAAGAGTACATATTAGGGGTTTTAAGGTGTTTTAATAGGTCATAGGACCCATTAATGGGTCCTGCAACCCCTTATGACACCTTACGACTCATTAGGAAGCATAAGAGTACATCTTAGGGGTCGTAAGGTGTCTTAGGATTAATTATTGGATCCTACAACCCCTTATGACATGTTACGACCCATTAGGAAGACTAAGAGTACATCTTAGGGGTTGTAAGGTCTCTTAAGGGGTCCTACGACCCTTATGACATCCTATGACCCATTAGAAAGCCTAAGAGTACATCTTAGGGGTCATAATGTTTCTTAAGGGGTCCTAGGACCCTCTAATGGTCCTATGACCCCTTATGACACCTTATGACCCATGATAAATCCTAAGAGTACATCATAGGGGTCATAAGGTGTCTTAAGGGGTCCTAGCATTCATTAATGGCTCCTACAAACCCTTATGACACTTTACAACCTATTAGGAAGCCTGAGAGTACATCTTAGGGGTTTTAAGGGGTCTTATGGTGTGCTAAGACACAATAATATGTCCTATGACCCCTTGAGAACCATTAATGTGTACTAGGAACCCTAAGATGTATTCTTAGTGTCCCTAAGGAGTCATAAGTTGTCTTAAGGGGTCCTAGGACCCATTAATGGGTCCTACAACCCCTTATGACACCTTATGACCCATTAGGAAGCCTAAGAGTACATCTTTGGGGTTGTAAGGTGTCTTAAGGGGTTGTAGGACCCATTAATCACTCCTATGACTCCTTATGAACCCTTAAAACCCCTTAGGAAGCCTAAGAGCACATCTGTGGGGTCATTGTTGGAGTTGATGAAAAACTATCAACCCTACAGCTCCCAAGAATCACCTGCATGCAAACACCTATCACAGAAAGAGAGAAGCAAAAGCTATGGAGGCCAAAAACAACAGATCTATGAAAGAGGAAACATCCTCAATTGATTCAATAAAGATGGAGTGGAATTACAAAAAAGATTATTTAATTACAAAGTGATCAATCCTTATAAAGGAGATCAAAACCCAAAGTTGGGTGAAGAAACTAAGGTTGGGTGAATAAACCAAGGTTGGGTGAAGAAACCAAGGTTGCATGAATAATTAATAGAAGAATCAATTATTGCATGCCTAAAATTTAGCTTAAGTGAAATAGAGATAAAAGGGACTTAATAATTAAATCAAATAATGATTAATTAATAAGTGAAAGGTGACTTTATAATTAAATCAATAATGATTTAATTAATAAGTGAAAATACCCTTTTAACTCTAACACCCCCCCTTAAGATAAAATTAGGGAAATGATAAAAAACCCTGAAACAACTACTAAAAGAAGGAAATGGGTCCCGCCAATAAGGCCTGATGAGGTAGCTGTGTGTAAGAAAATACACCATGAAATTAAGAATGAAAGCAGCAATTCTATGGAAAGATAAACAAGTTAATCTAAGAATTGAAACTAGCAAACTATATCATCTCATGGTTCTCTATCCAAGCTTTGTTAAAAGAGCTCTCAGGCTTAATCTCTCTCAAGGACAATCCTAGAACGAGATATGTATGGAATTTAAATGCTTAAATCTAGCTAGAATGCTCAAAAATGCTTAAAAATGCTCCAAGATCATAAGAGAAAATAGCAAATGCTCCTAAACATGATATGCTAAATGAAATGTAAATGCTAAAAACTCTCTCAAATATCTCAAAATGCTCCTTAATATGCTCTCAATATTTCTATAATAAGAATGCTTTTGGCTCTTGAATTCTTGGATCCCAAACACAAAGGAAATGGCCTGTATTTATAGCATTTTCCCAAGGGGAGGGGGTAGAGTGAGTTGATCATGATCAAAGCTTGGTTAAATCAAAAAGCTTTTAGGTGTTTTCAAAAAGAGGAAAGTTGGTTATCTCAAAGATATTTAAGAATTTAAATAACTCCATCTTTTAATTAAATTAGCCATGGAAGGGTGATTGGGTTGGATTTGATCTTTTGATTTAAACTATACAATTTGAAAAATCAATTGCATAATTTGATTAATCCCTTTTAGGCTTGATTTTAATTAATTGATTTCATGATTATTTAATCTTTTAATTTGATTTGAATTTTGTTTCTTTGATTTGCATTGATTAAATGTCCATTTGATTTGCATTGAAATGATATTTTGAAGCATTTGGCTGACACCTGGTAAATTTTAGGTGTCTACAAATGCCCCTCTTTGAATTGATGTGTGAAGCACATTGATTCAAAGAAAATTTGATTGTCCTGATCATTGAGATGATACTGATGAGCTTATATGAAAACCTGATATGAAAATCCCGATATGAAACTCCCGATATGAAAACCCTGATATGGAATCCGATATGAAAATCCTGATATGAAAATCCCGATATGAAACCCTGATATGAAACAATTTGAAATTTTAATGCCCCAAATTAGATATAAGATATGATGCAGAATCCTTGTTTGATGATATGAAGATGCCCCCTCGAAAATGGAATCATCTTGATCGTAGGTAAAAGTTTTTGATGAACAAAGTGAATAAGATAGATCAAAGATGATAACATTTTTGATAAACGATGATGTGAAAAGATGTCGAACAAATGCCCCAGTGAGAAAAATAGGCAAATTAGGTTTGACTGTATCAAAAATCTTAGAAAATAGGTTAAAATAGCTTAAATAGGTTGAAAAACCCAAATTTACTATTCATTTTCACTTTTCACTATTGATATTTTTCTCTAAGCCTCTAGCGATGGTGGTCCTAATTCGAGAGCATAGATTCAAGCGAGCGCATAGATATCAGAGACCACCTAACTAGCTACGAGCCTCCAGTGAGTGGTTCAAACCCTCTAAGTGCATTTATTGCTTTGAAAAATTGCATTTATTGCATCATTTACTTCTTTTTAGAAAAGTTTTAGCTAAGAGTCGCGTAGGATATGTAAAGTGTCATGTAGGCCTACTAAAAGCTACATCCGCACTGTGAAAAGCCATGTACATGCAATCCTTAGCCACGTAGGAGCTAGGGTAAAATTGCAACCCAAAATAGGTAATACGCTGCCTAAAAACTTCATGTTTTAAAAGTCGCGTATGATGATTCAAAAGTCGCATAGGCTTGCAAAAGGCCACCTAAGAGGTAAAGCACCGCCTCTGCGTAGTAAAGAGCCACTTTTGAAGTTTTAAAAGACGCCTAGCGTTAAAAGTTGTGTACACTTAGTGAAGTGCTGCCTACCATAAAGATGAAAATTTGATAGAGGAAAAAATCGATGAACTCAGTTTGATAGATCGTCTAGATGACTTAATTAGGTTCCAAGCTAGAAAATGTTCATCCAGAATGTCTCATTGTGTTTAGGATGGTAGAAAAGTCATAATGATGAATGTTTGATAGGTCAATCAGGTATGATTAAAAATGATTACAAATTGTCCTTGTGTCTCATGATTTAGAGGTTAGGAGCAATAAGTTGATACGCTCAAGTTAGAGAAAAGAGAGATTTAATGTGTTGTGATTGACTTAGAATGGTTCATCAAGAGAAAAACTAACATGATGCACTTTGTTTCTGTTACCCAAATTTTCCATTTTCTGTGCAAATTGGCCTAGTCTGCCCTGTCTGGCATTTCTCTGTCATGGTTCCCAGGTCTTGGCTCTGCTTAAACCCCCTAAACCCTAAGTCTTTCATTCAAATGAAAAAGATAAACCCTTAGGCTTTGGCACGTTATGTTTCACAGTTACTTTTTCCCATCACTTAGAACATGTGCTTATTTTCAGTCGCGTAATTGCTTTGCCCTGGGTGAATATTCCTTTTCTTCTCCCGACTCTGCGCTTCTCCTTTGTAGCGTAGTCTTGTAACACTTTGGAATATTCCCCAGATGTCTTCTGACTTGGCTACCTTTCTTCATGTCGCATGATCGCAAGATCCACATTATAAGCTTTGAAATGAACGGGACCCACTTCAGTCGGGTGATCGCGAGAAGAATTCAACAGTCAAAGAAAAGCCTTTCGACTTCGCGATCTACTTCATGTCGCATGATCGCTTGATCCAGCCGTGACAAACAGTTAAGCTTTTTCCTCAGTCGCGTGGTCTCGTGATAAAATGGCAGTTAAGAGATAACACTCCCGACCCCGCGACTAGCTGTTTGATGTTAGTAAATTTTCTCAGTCGCCTTGTTGCTAGAACAGCACGATGACTCAGCTTCCCCAATGCAAACAGATGAACCAGTGGCTGTGTGACATGTGTCATATGGTGGATGGATGCTGATGTTAGTCGGGTAATCGCCAGATGAAGGAAATGGGTTACGCGACTTCGAGACTTGGTATCTTTACCCTCAGTCGCAGGATCGCTGGATAATTTAAGGGTATGCCCAGTTTTCAAGTGATTAAATGCCAGCCGTCTGATGCAAAGATCAGATGATCCAACTATGGTCGCCAAGTCTAGTAATGAAAGTTCCCTACGTGAAAAGTACTCCCGACTCAGCGCCTTGGGGTAGTTGGGATGTCGCTAGAAAGGTCAAAAGGGCTCGGTGCTGGTTTCTCCCGACTTGGCGACTAAGTGTGGTCGCGTGGTCTCAGAAAGAAAAGATAACATCTGGCGATCAGGTGACAAGTCATGACGGTCTGAGGTAACAGTTAGGCGCTGGGTCGCTACAAGAATGATGAGTTAAGGAAAATGCCTCGCGACTTCAAGATTTCACAGTCGCCTTGTCGCTGGATCTTGGCTCGAGTTAAGCAAAGGTTAAAAAATGCTTTGTCGCCAGGTCGTGAGATTTAACTAGGGTTAAGGTCTAATGCTCACGATGAAGAGACCAACAGTCAGTCGCGTTGTCGCTAGACTTTGAATTTGAATATTTGGCGGAAGATTTGGCACTGTGAACGTTCGGCAGCCATGGTTCCTCTGTTCTCGTGTTCCAGAATTGATCAGGGGGTTTTCAATTGCAGAAGGTCATATACAGAGAGTCTGTTGATCCCAAATTTAGATTTGTTCGACGTCAGTGGAGAAACAGAAGATTCAGAGCATGGAAAAGGATGCAGAGCCCAATCATGAAGTTATTGCTCTCCAGGTGCAGTTGGCAAAGGATGTGGTCATGATCGATGGCTCATTGATGAGAATTTGAGCGGCAGCCATCAGGGGTCACTTCTCATCCTGGGAGACTGTGATCAGTTGGTGAGCATTCATGACAGAGGCTATCCGTAGAGTAGAGCTAATGGATCTAGGTTGCTTGTTCACAAGGCGTAGTCAAGTACAGGGATGGGTGCAAAGAAAGAAATCAAATCTGATCTGATCAATTCATTCTTGGTGCACATTTATTGCCAGATTAGATTTTGTCCTAGGGTCAATGAGTACATTGTAAATCTGTAACCCTAGTTAGGTTTTCTGAGACTCCTACCTGCGTGCATGGGAGTATTTAAAGTTTTTGAGAGCCTTAGTGCTCAGATTTTGGTATTTTGTAAAGAGAATTTGTTCTCTCTTGGAGTTATCTGAGGCATTCTTTCTGCCCTCTGACTTTTACATTTTGTAATCTTCTCATTGATCATGCAAGTTGTTGGAAGTACTTTGTGATAATCCTTCATGTCCCTATGCTTCCTGGTTTGTATTATCTCTTATTGGATCAAAGTTTATGAATGCTAATTAATGGATATTGGGGTTCCTAGTTCCTCTCATTTTCTGCAAATTTGTGTGTTAATGTGTCTGATCTGATTTAGATGTTTTGTGGGTATACTTCAGCCCCTAGCAGTCTTGTCTCATTCCTACACCTGGTTGCAAAAAAGGATGTTTTTTTGCAGTTCATAGGTCGAGTCTTATGTTCAGGCCTTCCTATGAAATACTTATGCAAGCCTATCTAGTGAGTTGTGACTTATTTGACCTGGTTCTTCCATTGATTTCATTCCTCTATACTGAGATCCAAGCCCTA
>MU225176.1:2995591-3010774 GCA_018584345.1 Thuja plicata | reverse complement strand
GATTGTTTAGGAGTTACTAAGAGGTTAGAAGTGTTTAGAATAGGTCTCCAAGATGTTGGAAGACATTAGGAAGTTTATATTTTATAAGTTTTAATTAGTTTTGAGTTGTTTTCATAGTTGAAAGATTTAGTTTTTCAAACATAATGGTAACATTGTCTTTTAGTGGGAAACACATGCATAGGAGTCTTTTGGTATTCCTCTTCAAATGTAACTGCCAAGAAATGGTTGGAGTAGAAGAGGAATCAAGTCATTAAATGATATTAGAGTCTATTTTTTGTGTATGCTGAAATGTACGAATTATTCTCTGAGATGTAAATAAAGTTCATATTTTATGCAAGTCCAGTCTTGGTTTTTTATCATAGAAAATTGGGTTCTGTTTCATGGGTCATATCTCCCAACTCAACCGTTGGATCTTTCACATCTTGTAGTATGTTTTAGAGAACCTAATTATTCCCATCCTCACTGGAGGGATTTTTCATATATTGTTTTATTCAAAATTTATTCATGACAGAGTATAGGTCTATGCAGAGGGTAGCGACATGACAGTTTTGGATGATTTTTTAAGATGCATGCACTAGTGCCTAGTGCCTCTGCATCAGAGATCTCCTAGATATTATTATTATAATATTAATACTAATGTTAATATAAAAACATTAATATTATAAAAAATGATATCTATAACAATAATTAAAAACTAAAAAAAAATTGAAAATAACATGGAATGAAAAAGTTTGAAATTGCAAATGTTGAAATTTTAAATGGAAAGAAAAATTTTGGCGGCAAAAATATGATATCCGATTTGAAAATCTAATATCTGATTTCAAATCTGATATCCGATTTCAAATCTGATATCTGATTTTAAATCCGATATCTGATTTCAAATCTGATATCCGATTAGGCTTGTGCATTGGCTTTTGGTTTGGCCATGTGTACTGACACCCAGGCATACTAAAAAGTCAACACGCTTTTTAGCGCATTTTTGGATGAGTGAAAAGAGTATTTTCTTCACATCGCCACTTTTTGGCATACCATGATCTTGCACATGCCCATCTAAATTGATTACCAAAGACTCCTAAGGACCCAAAATGACTCAAAATAAACTCCTAACAACCAAAAAAATGGTCTAATAAGACCTTATTACATTAAAGACACATAACTAAAACAAAAATAACAAAATTGCCTCAAAGGCATGGAATCAACTAGGTGCTCCTGCACCATACTCTCAGACAAGAAAGGAACTCAAGTCCAGTTGAGTGGAGGTCTTCTTTCTCTTCCTGATCTTCCAATTCTTTTGGAACTTTTCCTTCATCTTTGCAAATTTCCCTAGATCCTTTTTCTTCTTTTTGTACCATCGAAAACTAAGCATCTTCTCAATTTTTAGGTTCCAAAATTTCATTTCTTCTGCATATACCTCAATAGCATCATCATTTTTGTCTTCATCATACAATATAGTAGAATATTCACAATTACCATAATCTTCATAATACCCTTGCAAATATTTATATACCTCATTAATAAAAAAAATCTACAACATCTTCATTAACAACCTTATTATCAACAACTTGATCATTAATATCAATGAAAATTTTATTCCAGACTCCCCCAAACTGATCAACAACAATTTTATCATAGACATCAACATCCTTCACATCAACCCAACAACAATATACCTTTCTACTTGTTCAATTTTATTATTAGACTCAGACAACTAAAAATGAAACGGGGATTCATCCACGTCTACATCTATCTTGTCATGATAAGGAAACTCATCCCCAACCATATCTACCTTGTTCTTTTGAGTCTCTTCTATGTTTGATGACGTCAAATTATTCATAGGTGCGCTTAACTCTTCATTACTTGACACCTTTATTGTTATTTTTTTATTTGCATTTTCCTCTTCTAAATGATCCTTCTGATAGGTCATACCAATCTTCTTTTGACTGTCAAATACAAACTTGTTTCTTGTCCATACAACTGCTCTAACTCAGCCTTGAACTCTTCCATAACTTGCCTTAATTATTTGATCTTCTTATTAAACTCAATTTTTCTCTATCTCTGTTTTTCCTCTTTCCTCTTCTTCTTTTCTTCTTTCTTCTTCTTTTGTGAACCTTCAACCTGCAAGTACTTCTTCATTGAATTCATCCCTTCAACTTTGCATTTCCCTAACCTAGGTCTCTTCATCTCTCTACCTAGTATTTTGGCAACCGGGGTCTCTCCTCAACCTACACAAACACAACCACAAAACTCTTCTTTTCCCTGACTGTTTGAGCTCTAATACCAATTTGATGCAGAGGAATGACTAACAATCAATCAACATACAACTTCTACATAAATATGTTCAAGGTGTGTTCCATTTTACACCACTTAGATACATTATTTATTTGGCTTATTGACATATTATCCAAAATTCATCAAGGACATAAAATATTGGCCTGATCATGGCCTCTCACAATGAATATTGATGAAATACAAATGATCATTATATCAAACAAATAAACAATGCATTAATTTTTCAAGCCCTCATTTCAAAAACTGGAAACCTTGATTTTGTAACAGACTTGTCTTCACCAAAGATGCTATAACTACCACAAATGTCAATGAAATCGACTCAAACCAATTGCATTTGGAACTAGAAACATAGGAGAAAATTTTCCAATTGGTTTCAAGTTTTTCTATATCCGTACAAATCCGTACCATGTTTTGTTTCATACTATTACAGGAAAATTAGTCATTGAAGATAGCTTGTACCAAAAATGCCATAACTTCCACCAAACTTAATGAAATTTTATGAGATCAATTGAAAATGAAAGTATATTCAAATATATAACTTCTCCAACTAGTTTCAGTTCATTAGATGAAATATAAAATTTGTGTGCAAACCAAAAGAACAGTTTGCAACATGAGAAGAATTTAGAATAATACACAAAGCAAGGGTTTCTTCTTATTCATTCATTCTCCAACCTTCAACCCTCTACAACACCAAAATTCAAGTTGGAAGTACATATTCATGATGTTACAACCACTTCCAAATGAACTATTAACTCCTTTCTTAACACTAACAACAACATTTCCAAATTTTGATAACATTTTGACAACTTTTATAATGACAACTTTTACATCTTTTTGCAAATGCTTACAACTTTTAATTCAAACATCTAAATTGATTACCAAAGACTTCAAAGGACCCCAAATGACTCAAAAATAGGCTCCTAACAACCAAAGAAAAAGTCTAATAATACCTTATTACATCAAAGACACAAAACTAAAACCAAAATAACAAAATTGCCTCTTGGAGGCATGGAATCAACTAGGTGCTCCTACACCAAAACCAAAGTAGTTAGGTCTTGAAACATACATTCCAGACACAATGCACAAATACTAGACCATATAGAATCATGCAGAGCACACCAAGACTTTCCTTGAACATCTAAAGGCATTCTTAAAATTTTCTCTTCTTCCCACTTCAATATCATACTAAAATAGGATAATTGATAAAGAAACTTCATTTTGGAGAGTTAATCAACATAAATCATTACTATCACTTCTTGCAGACAACACTAGCTTCTGAAAATTGAACTGAGGCATAGCATAGATATAATAAACATGTCTTGCTAGTTGCAGCACTTGAAACATCAATGCAAAAAAATGTAGAGTATGTTTCAAATCAACTCTAACAAACAACCAGTGTGTCAATCAACTACAAACGTCAACTATATCAACTGCAACACCAAGGACGTGAAAATAATGTAGTGCAATATACACATACCACACACAATGTTCTCAAAATCACAATACCAAATTATCTAATTTGAAAGAATGCGGAGCATTCCTTTAAGACTATCTACAACATACTCTTTCGCATATACTCACTACATCTAATCTTCAAATACCAAAAGGTCTTCTGTATATATTCACTACATCAAATCTCCAAGGGCCAAAAGGTTCCAAACATAACATTACCTCTATTCTAATGTCATCTCATCTCGAAGCATCTAATCTCTCCTATTACATCTAGTACTAAGAGAGAGGAAAGCATTGTTCTTTCCTTCCATATCTGTTAGTCCATTCATTCATAGTTTTATTTTTCTATTTAATGTAATGTTCTATCCTTCCTTATCATGCAATGTTCTCTCCTTTCATATCATGCAACGATTTCTCCTTCCATATCTATTACTCCTATCATGCAGTGCTCTCCCTTTCCATAACAATAACCCTTGTCCAATATAACAGACAGTAATCTCCTACTATCAATTCCATTCACCTATCTTCATTCTCCAATCAACATAGATGTTCTTCAACCATCTTCATCATTAATGACCACAACATATATAGCCAAATATTAGGTTGTCATCAATGGAAACACATAATGCCAACATAAACACACTAATTTACATGGAAAGCTTGGTAAAAGTATATTAAAAAAAAAATCATGGGAAAATTTGTTTGAAAAAATGGCTTCACTAGAAAACGTCTTTGGTGTTGCAAAGAGGCTACAACAAGCCTCCCTAAAAAACCTTGACCTTCATGCCTTTGACCAATTGCACTAGGTGTAATCTACGACACTAAACAGATAAGTCTAACTTTATATAAATTGTACGATACTTAATTGTATAGATATTAGCTCAATTGATTGAGTACATTGCGTATTTGAGCCAGGTTCGATCTCTAAACATAACCTACATGTTTCCATAAAAAATTATTAAAATTTCACCATTACAATTAAGCATAAAAACTGAAAGCCCCAAAATGTTTCAAGTTTAAATTGAGAAAATCATGATTGACTGAAAAACATGGCAATAGCAAATTTTGGCATCAAGTGGTTAAGAGAGGTAAGAGGTGGTGGCTTCAATGAATCCCATTTCAATCTACTAGTTTCTTTGCCCCCACTCAAAGCTAGAACCACTGTCCAAAGCTAGTAATGAAGAACTTGGCTCTTATAATTTGTCGTGCCTACCGCATTACAACCAAATGCTGCAGACTTAACAATTAAGCCAGCTACAAATCCCAAGAAAAAGCTTGTGTTTTATAGCATAAATTTTGATGATATTTGTTGTAACGCAAGTTCAAACAGGATTCTTGTAAAATTCTACTTGCCTTTAAAAAAAAAGGGTAGAGGTTAATAAAGAAGAAGAATTTGAAAGAAGCTTCCCATAATTGAAGAAGAATTTCAAAAAGGTTTTTAATAATTAATGAGTAAAAAGAGAAAGCTTTTGTATGGTTTGGTTTTCTTGTATGAATTTTCTAGTCTATGTTTTATTTAAAAGATTTTTTTCGAATTAATTTTGTGTGCATTCAAAAGTTTTTATTTTCAATTTTTTAAATTTAGTTGCTGTGTTTTTTAGTTTGATCAAGAAACTTTTTTTTAATTAAGATTGAAAAATATATACAAATTGATTTTAAGAATATTTTTTTTAAAATATCACTATAGAATCAACTTTAATATCATCTTTTCATTCTTATTCATAAGTTATTTGATTTCTTTGTCACTAACTTCCTTATTAAATCTATATTTGTAATTTAATTTGTTTTTTTAATCTCTTAATTATTAGAAACAACTTTTTAATTAACATCTACAGCTGCTGCAAGGTAAAGTCAATGATCTTTGCGCTAATAGGCTGGTGGACTTTGGGTGAAGGTGATGCACTCGATGCACTAGGCGCCACGACTCTTTACCTCCTCCATGAGAACAATGGAAGACTTCGGCGATGGAGAAGGATGAGGGGAAACTGTTCCAGTTTCTGGGGGAAGACTGGTTCAAGTTGCTGCTTAATTAATGATGGGGGAACAGCCCCAAATGACTTTTTTTCTGTTTTTTATGCTGGTTTTAAACTCTTGCTGGTGGTGGTTGGCCTTTAAGGGCCCGTTAGTGTTTTTTTATTCTGGTTATCGTATTTCCAAGACTAGTAGTGGTAGGTGGTTTTACTCCAATATTTTGGTTATTTGGTACTCTGTGTTTAACTTAGCTAGAACTTTACCTGCTGGTTAACACTGTTGGTTTACCAATTTTGCTGTTAATGTTGGTCCTCTTGCTATTCATATCCTGTTTTTAATTTTGAAGAAAGGTATTGGCTGCTGTTGGTCATGGCACTTCTCATGCTTGCTCTGTTATTTTGTAACGGGTCTGCCCCCTTGTTATGGCGGCTTTACTATCAAAAACAGTCAACAATATATACAATTGATTCCAATAACAATCTTTTACAAAACATATCCTTTAAAAAATTAATTTTAACATTTTTTCATTCTTATTAAAAAAGAAAAATCTTTTAGAAACAATACCCTTAAAAAATCAACTTTGACACCACATTTTCATTAAAATTAATATTAAAATTTTAACATCTATGTTTTCACATGGAAGCAAACAAAGAATAACATATTTAGACATAACCTTCAAACTATTATCCTGCAAAGGATTCACAATCACTTCCCGACTATATATATTATATATACTATCTGATTGCCATGGACTCCGCTTACATCATGCTTTCCATTTTCTAATGAACAATCTGTTGCAGGGAAAGAAGAGTTTCAGAATCCTCACTAGGTCTGCTAATGTTTTAATGCACAATGGACTTATTACTGGAGCTTCGTTGTCTGAGTTGGACTAAATAGATCAAAGGTCATACAAATAGACCATCATTTAAATGCTGCCTGTGGCACCTGACGGTAGTATTGCTAGAGAATAATGATCCATAGAAGGCATTATAATTTTCCAATCCAGAGAGCCCTTCTCTTCTCAAAGGCTGCAATTGCATTGGTTCATTTTCAAGAGCTTCTGAATTGCTGGACATGGCAGAACAATTATTTCCAATTGCTTCTGATTCTTTCTCCATATTGGAATTCTTGACCTCTGGCAGCCCATTGTTTTCTTCAACAGTGTCCCTCTGCTCTTCAGCTACACTGTTGTAATGGGCTTGTGGGGCTTCTTGTACACTATTGATGAAAATTATAACAGAGGAGTGTTCTAAAACAGGGGAAGGAGCGGGAGGTGGAGGAATGGTTATGGACATATCAGAACCCACAACATTAGATCGACAGAGAGGGCAGTTGGCATGAGATTTCAGCCACATATCAATACAATTTATATGAAAAGCATGGCTGCATTTGGGCAGAATTCTGAGGCACTCATTCTCCTCAAACTCTAATAAACAAACTGCACACTCTGTTCCTTCTATCAGGGTTAAGTGTTCCCCCTTTCTGTACCTGCAAATGGGTATTTTCTTCAGAAGAGCCTCGTCCAGGCCGAAATTCTGTGACCCAGAAAGCTGCAGGCCATCAGAATCCTGCACAACAACTTCATTATGGCTGCGAGAGGGAATTGTCCACAAGCATGGCTTGCAGTACTTGAGAAAGTATCTGTAATAGGTCACAATTAAGAAGGCAGCTGCTATCGCTGCTACAAGTCCTATGGCAGGGGGACTGAAGGCCGAATTGGGCTTGGTTGAAGGCTGCCACACACTTGATTCAAAACGGTCATTTGACCCTCTAGGATCCGGACTCATTTTTTACGATTTGAAATTTGAATTATTGGGGCTCGGGGCTAAAAACCCTAACCCTCACTTGTTTCAATCCTAAGCGTTTAAGCTTGAATAATCTCAATCTTCAAATACAGTTGCTCACATGCAGCAAGGGTAGTGAGCTAACTTGGCAATGGAACAGAAGGATTCGGAGGTGGAAAAAAATGTAATTCAATTGAGTTTTGTAATGGCACTGAGCCCTCTCTTGAGCTTACCTAATCTAAACATGTAATTCAATTGAGTACCTAAAGGTCCAGTGAATGCTCTTCTAGTCAAGTTACAATGTCCCAAAATCTACCCACCACAGAGCAACTGAACTGTATTAATAGTAAAGCTCAAATAGTCTCTCTGCCTATGGCCCAATCAACCCTGCACCAATCTAAAGATTCAGCGAAAAATGTAATTGAATTGAGTTATACCTTGATGGCTGCTCTGTAATGGGACCAGCTCTGTAATGGGACCAGACCATTTCCTGAGCTTACCTAATCTAAACATGTAATTGAATTGGGTACTTAAAGGTCCAATGAGTGCTCTTCTGTCTGCCTAATCAAGTTCCAGTGTCCCAAGATCTGCCCACCTCAGAGCAACTGAACTGCATTAATGGTAAAACTCAAACACACACTCTCCTCTGCCTATCAGTGTTTTACTGACCCAATCAACCCTGCACCAACCTCTGTGCAAATAGAATTTGCATTTAAGTTAATTGAGAGTATGAAAACCTTCCTTTTGTAAGAAGGTTTACTCTATCCAATGAAACACAGCATACCTTAATCTAGTGCAGAAAGAAGGCTCAACCTCTTCAAACCAAAGTGTTTGGAGGCCTTTTCAAATATCTTCTATATTTCTTAGCTCTCTATCATCCTGATGATGTATCACAGAGTGCGATACAAAACATTGATCAAAAAACTTGCACACAATCTAATCTAGAAACAGCATCAAACATTTATGCTCTCAATCAGGAAACACTCATGCCCACATATGGAGCCACATTAGAAACACAACTTCCTATATACAATTGCAGGTGTAATGAACCCTGCATTCTAAAACCCTTCTGACCCTCATATTTTGAAAAAGAAGCTTCAATTTTCTTATATAATATGATAGCAAGTGGTGGCCATATTTGCATGACAAATCTTCCTGCATAAAAAGGAACGACTTTCATCTGTGGGATAAATCTGGGCTGCTAGCTTTACAAAAGGAGAAAGACAATGGCTGATGGCTAACTCCAATAGCTAGGCGAAGATTTCCAATTATTTAATATTATGAAAGAATAAGTAGTTAATCATCTGACGTTGAGTATAATTCAGTGCAAGGGATTAGGCAAGTTCAACAACAACAATAATATTCTTGTGTGGTTAAAAAACCACATCCAAACCTACAATATTTATTAATTTAAAATATGTCTGACTCAAAACACAACAAATAGCAGCCTTTCTCAGATGTTATCTCAGGCAATAAACTACTCAATATCTAAGGTTGAAATAGTTGTCAATATTATATAATTGTAACATCATAGTTGGAAAACTTGGTTTGCGGGACTTGTGGGATTCGATTTGATTCACGAAGATTCGATTTGATTCACGAGTCTGTTGGCTCATCAAATTGATTCATGAGTTCTAAGTTCGTCAAATTGACTCACGAGTTCCAAATTCGAATCCTATTTTAAATTACCAAGTCCGTGTCGAATCCAAGTTTTCAAACTGTGGGTAAGACACATAGAAATGGCAGAAACTTAGTTTGCAGGCATTGAGACCAAATAATTATGCAATTAAAACATAGTTTGAGTGGTAATTAAAAAGTTATTATTCTTAGTTAGAAGAGCTATTATGGAATGTTGATAGCAGGTGGGAGTGCTGAGGTTAAAGATGATGCAGAGATTGAGTATAGTGGTCGCTTATGAAAGCCATCAAGATGGAGTAGAAGTCAATCTCACTCAACTTCTTTTAAAAACAAACTTCTTGTTTAATGTATAGCAATGGTACAACCAACCCAAATGGACTCTCTACCACCTTCTACCATAACCATTATAACCAATGCTTAATATTTCTTTTAAAGCCTTGACGTAAGAGCTATCTTCTGTTTTGTCGTTAAGAGAACTATTATCTCAATAAAAGGAATATTTCATATATTTAATGAATGCATATGGACTCCGTAAGGATATTAGAAAATAAAAAGTTATAAAATTGTGACATGGGGAAAAGCAATATTGATGTTGACTTTATAGATTTAGAATTTATAATAACAATTGATAAAAATAAAGACAGGTTTAGAATGATAGAAATAAAATTGGAGTTATTTTTATAGAGAATTTAAGTATTGATGTTTTAAATATATTTGTAAAAACGATATTTAGTGAAATCAATATAATATTTTAGTCATATGATCTAAATTATTAATTTATTGTTTTGTTGAATTAATATATGCGTGTTATTTTCTAATTTAGTTGTATTAATTCTCGTGGAATGTTCTTAATTCAATATCTATCAAAATGTGGCATATTTTTGTGTTCGGTTTGGTATATTCTTTTGCTGGGTTTGGCTCATGATTTGATCCTTATTCATGTCCATTTTACCTCTTTTTACACATACCCACACATTCATCATTTATTTGTTGTTTATCTATTCTCATTGTACCTATTTTCACATATTTGTTCTTTGCCTCAAAATTAGCCATTTCACCCCAAGGTTCATTTGCATGCCAATCGAGTTGGCCAAGTTCAATCTTCTGATGAGGGAAAAATTAGCTATATTTCATGCTTTCTTATGTCTATTCCATTTATCTTTCATAGTTCATCCATGCCATTAATTACCATAAAAAAATGAAAATTTATTTTAAATGTTAAAATAGTTAAAAGATACTTTATATTGCTAGTTTATAGGGATACTTATCTCTATTTGGTGGCTAAAAATCAAGGTAAAAACCTATGCTGCAGGGGCAATATCGAGCTAGGATACATTTGGCAGTTGTGTGGTGAAGATTGTCGAAGATCTTTTGATTTCTTAAAATTATCTATTTGTTGCAACAAGAAAAGATTTTTAACATGTGGTTTTAAACTTGTGGTCAGTGGCCAAGTTTTTTATTGCTATTATATTTCAATTTGTTGGTTGTAGACCAAAACAAACACTTCAGTCTTTTTATACACTCGATAGTTATATGCTACATGGTATATCACCTGCAGTGTAGACTATATTATGAATGATATATGTAACTAAGTTTATGATAAATACACAAGACTCTCTTCTAACCAAACAAGAGTAAAAAGTGTTTTTTTGTTTCATTACCTGGCTAAGGAGACAAGGCCCACTTCTTGGAATGCCTACTGATCTTTATCTTTTATAGTAGCATGTTTCTTATTTCTATTTTGATTTGTTGGAATTACCTATGCATTATCTATGAGTTTTGCTAGCATTTTTTGTTTGTATAGTTTAATTATGAAATCATGGTGCTAAATAGAACTAGTTCAGAAATCTTATTGTTCCTTCTTTATGGCTGCACTTCATCATTATTCTAAGTTTCAAATTTATTGTTTGCTAGAAATTGCTTCATGTTCCCATCCTGGGGCTCTGCTATTCTTGTAGCAAATTGCCTGTGTTCTTGTCGCGGAACTAAAACATAAACATTGTGTAGGATCCCACCTAGGTAGTTGATTAAAGTTCACTTGCATTTCATTCTTACCCAACCTACTACTCTTAGCGCTTAAACATACAACTATTATGCTTTTCACAAGATTACGCCTTAGATTGACATAGGAGCAAATTAAAATTGTAAACTTGAGTTGCGATCATAACCTTGAAATTAATCTTCTTATTTTTGTCCCAACACTTTCTACTAGTTCTTATGATCCAACTTGATACATGTTTGTGTGACAAGTTGTATCTCCTCGTATATAAATACATTCTTTTGTGTAATTGAACATCATCTAAAAATAGGAAGTTGCAGTGAAATTATTATAAAACACTTGTATTTTCTAAAGGGACAAAGAACCACTTCTACAAAGGATGTTTTTATGTTCATAAATATTTCCTTTGGTCTTTCTCATCATCATTAATCTAATTTCTAAAAGAATTGAATAAGGCGAGAATGTGTGAGTATGATTACTTGTTAATTAATTAGTCTTCTCAAAGGTGTTTGCAAACTCTATTTTGGTACTTTTAAAAGGTAGAAAGAAGAAAAAAATAGTTTCTTAGGTACACATTCTCAAAGTTTAACGCAACACTTATCAAGTTAATGCAAAAGATTGGATCTACAAAACTCATGATTGAACCAATGAAATTTAGAATCAATTTGTAATTTGTGTAGAGCAATTGAGTTCAAATTTTTTCATTCTTCTTTCATTTCATATAAGACGTTATAAATCTAAGTTATAGTTAATAAGTCATGATCAAAATAGATGACAACTATCTAGCAACTACAAAAATTAATTAATTATTTTTTTTATGCTATTTCCAAATTTCAAGATTTTATTACATGATCTATCACAAATTGATTGTCATATTCATTGAATCAAAACTTAATCATATATTTCATTTATTTCTTACATTAATATTTAAGAATTTTGATGCTCTATTTTCAATTATTACCATTACATTTATTTCTTTATGGTTTCAATTTAAAACTCATTTACACTTGAAAAAATTTCCTTATAATGAGTAAGGTTTGCGTTTTAATTGTTGAACATAATATTTTCATTGTTGTCAAAATTTTGATGACAAAAGCAATATTTGAAAGTAATAATATTATCACATTATCTAAGAAAGATAAATTTTAATTACTTGTCATTGCATAGATCTACATTTTGATTCATGAGATTTTTGGCAATATCATTCATTGATATGAATGCAAAATCTGTTGAGACGTGTCTATAAGTGATGGAATTGATCTAAGATTTTATCTGGAAAGTTGGTTTGTTACCCAAATAGTGAGCTTTCTCTAGCAACCCTATTTCTCTCTACATTCATTAATATTCAAGGATGATGTCTTGCTACTTGAATGGAGAATATGCCTACACAAGATCATGCACAAGATATATCTATATTTAGTGGTTTTGGAAGATATGAGTGGCAAAATATTATGGTTTCTTTTCCTATTCAAATCCAAACTTATTCTATTTTACAGATTAATGAGAAAGGTTCTCTGTGGATATTGTGCCAAAAATTGAGGGTGGATGCTCCTTGGGATTACATTGATCTCCTATACGAACCACATGTCATACTTCTTTGTGTGGAACTGTGTGTGAGCTTTTCAGGCCAAACCTATTTCACATTTTATATCAATGACTTGAAGAAATGGTGTAATGTGTATACATCTTCTATAGATCACACATAAATAATCGGTGGAATCATATAAGGCAACATTAGGCTACACTTAGTTCACTATGTGTGAGCTATTGGACCTAACTTACTACACATTTATATTAGGACCTATGTTGGAGTTCAACTTGAAGATGTAGTTTTTTTAATACTATGTACTTATAAGGGTTTGTTGGATCCTTCCCAAGTAGTTTTTTGGTGGAGTAATTTTGAGGATACAATCTTCTACTTTGTGAACTAGAGATTGATAATGTAAGTGTGTCTTAATAATAATATCAAAGGAAGTGAAAGAGGAGAATGGGCAAAGTTAATTAGCATATTAAAGTTCCACATTTTATGGGTTTTGTTGAGATTGAAGTCTTGGTTACTGAATTGTTTCTCAGAACTGGGCAAAGGAAGTTGATATAATCAATAGGTTGGTGCTCACATTTACAATATGAGATTGGTGTCTCTAGTAGGTTGGTACCTATCTAATTGTAAGTGATTCATCATTTTTGAGGTTGGATTTGAATAATAGATCCAAGTAGCTAATTTTTACCATAGTTTTTTTCATCTTGGGTTTCCACGTATATCTGGTGTACTTGTGTACTCATGAATGTGTGTTTACTATTTGATACTCACATTTCATAAATGTTGGTAAGATCTAGATTAAAGTTACAAGGTAGAGACTCAAAGAACTACACTAATGTTGAACCAAGTTAAAATTGCATATACTAATTCAGCCCCCAATATATTGTGTGCCCTAAAAGGCTTTAGAACTTGAGGTAGATCCAAAATGGAACACTCTAAATTTCTCTAAAAAGTTCTCAAAAGAGCTCCACTTTTCAATGGATCAAGAATGAAGGAAGATGAGAAAATTGATGTCTTTCTGCTTCAGGTAGATGAAATTAATTGTTCAACCAGAGGACTTAGTGAGGAACTAAAGGAAATGGTGATAGTTAAGAAGATCCTCACAACAGAAAATGGGGAATACACATTGACCAATAGATGAATAGGCTTCAGTCATATAGCTGAGAAGTTGGATAGATTCTTCTATAAAGGTGATTGGACTGATTTTAACTACAACTTTAAATCTTCAATTCTTCTGACCTCGGGTTTGAACCATTACCTGGTAATGTTGTCTATTGAAGAAGAAAAATGACCAAGAAGATGTTCGTTTAAGTTTGAAAAGATGTGGTTAAGAGACGAAAACCTTTTGAAGATGATTGAGCAATGGTGGGAAGAAGAACATTTTTAAGGATCAAAGCCATTTATTTTTATGGAAAAAATAAAATCCATATAAATGAATCTTATCCAATGGAACAAAGAACATTTTGGAAACATCTTTGAGACAAAAGATAACCTGGAGCAGGAAACAAAAGAATTGAATGAGAAGGTGATGGTAGAGGGAATGAATCAAGAAATCTATCTGAAATAAAAGGAACTATTAAACAAGTATGAGGACATCTTGACTAAAGAAGAAATATTTTTGTGTCAGAAATCTATAGAAACATGGCTTGCTGAAGGAGATAAGAATACAAAACAATTTCACAATAGCACAAAAAATAGAAAGAATTTGAATCAAATCATGAAAATTTCAAAATTAAACTGGGAAACTATCGAGGATCTGAAAAATATTTCTAAGGAAGCTATAGCTTACTTTGAATACATTCTTAATAACAAAGAAGGTTCAAATTGGGAGGCTCAAAAGACAACTTTAGAAAACATTCCTAGCATTATTACAAATGATCAAAATAAGATGTTAAATGAAAAATTTAGGAAGGTAGAAGTTGTGTGCTATAATTGTGTCACACTTTTATGAATCCTTACATTCAAGAACACTCAAGAATGAGGTCTCAAAAATCGATCCATAGCTCCCTAGGCATGGAGTGCAAGGGTTTTTAGAATGCTCTCAGCTAGAGCTATCAAGCCTATAACCTTGCTAGTAAACCATGCAATGGGAGATTCAATGAAGACAAGGGCAAGAATGCCAATATCCTCAAGAATCAAGAATGAAATGCAATGGAAGCTAGATTAAGATGAATATGCAAGCTAAGCTATGAAAATAAAAGAACAAGTATTACAAAGCCTCCCAGTTAAGCTAGATGAATTAATCTAAAGCATAAAGGAAATCTATGCTAAGAATGCCATGATAATGCAAGAAATGAAACTATGATAACATGTAGATGCAAAAGCCAAGAATGCTCCAAATCTTCAAAAAGCTCCAAAGTGATCTAGAAAACCTGCAGCATATCATTAGCATCAAAACCTAAGATGTGAAAATGAAGGAGAGAGCTCTCCTTTTATAAGAAATGAGATGAAATGGACCATTGAGATTAAGAGGCAAAAGTCTTAATCAAGGGTGGAGAAAAATGGAAGCT
>MU225176.1:2946745-2969807 GCA_018584345.1 Thuja plicata | reverse complement strand
TGATTTGACTCTTTTTCCTTTGAGAAATGAAAACATTGATGTAACAAAGATGGTAAATTGCAAGAGTTACAAATATGTAAAGAATGAAACAAAATTTGGGAAAGAATCCAAAAGGTTAGAATATGTTGAAGAAGAGATAAATGTTGGAGTATTTRTGGACAAATTTAAAAAATTGATTCAACCCTACATTCATCATGCTTTTTTTGCAAAGTGGCAAGCACAACAATTCCAAACACTAAGAGACAATTTCCCACTTGGAACTATTGTATCAGTTGTTGATTTTGCAGAGAACTATTCATTTGTTCATCAAAAGGCAATTCAATCAGAATATTATTTTTCAGAGCAAATTATTATTATGGTACATGTGTGTTATCGACACGCACAATTAGATTTGGATGGTATTCATAGCACATCTGAAGCATGGGTCATCAAGAAGGAATATCATTTTTATATAAGTGATAATAGAGAGCATGACATTCATTATGTAGAACACTTCTTCAAGATGTTTTTTGCAAATTTGAAAGAAAGAGGTATAAAATTTGATAAACATTATGTTTGGTCAGATGGATGTGCTGCACAATTCAAATCATCTATATGTGGTAAATTTGGCCTTGTTAACTCACCATACACTTCAACATAGTCCTTCTTCATCAGATACACACAAGATTGAATATGAGATGTCTGCCTGCATGATTCGACCTGTTGCCTTCTATCCAGACGGGGTTTTTGAAATAGCTCTTAGAAAGAGAGTCTCACAACCATAGACCAATCTAGGAACGAAGGATTTTTCTCCATGAATGCAATGATTATTCTAAGAATTGAAAGATGAAAGATTAATCTAAGACATGATTTCAATGCAATTATTCTAAAAATTAAATGTAATCTATTGCAAAATGAAATTATTCTATATGGGATTATCAAGAAATGTGGCAATAATTCAGTATTCTAACAATGCATGAAAGTAAGTGGGGGTTTTGAATGAGGAATGAGAGTTCTTTTATATACTCAGAGGTGATCAGAATAGAAACTTTCATCTTTGAAATAAAACAGATAGAAAAGCCAGTTTAAATTAGAAAGCTTTATTTAAAAAAATATAATAAATTGTTTTCTCTCCGCTTTAACTATTTTCTTTCTTTGATTTTAACTATTTTATTTGATTTTAATTGTTTTCTTTCTCTTTAAAGCACAATTAATTCAAAGATTCTATTTCTGAATAGAAGAAAGATTTTTGAGAGAATATCCAATTAATTAAATAAATATGACCTCAAGGTTTTTCTCAATTATCTGAATAATTAAATTCAATTATTGAAATGAGGAAATTTATTTAATAATTAAATATTATTTAATCCCTTTTTTCATGTGTCTTAGATAAAGAGGGTGAATTTAATTTAATTAAAGTGCTAGGACTTTATAATTAAATTAATTCAATCATAAGGTTTGTTTAGCCAATTGGTATTTATAAATTAAATATGATGTATGATTAATGCAGATTTAGGATTTTCTACATTTTGACACTTAGGTCGAGTAGAGTCAGTCAAAACTCAGAATTGCCTAGTACAATAGGACTTTGATGATCTAGAAGAATGACAAATGCAACAAAATTGGTTAGGGTTGCAAGATGTCAATTTTGGGGTGTTACATTTTACCCCTATTTGAATGGATGTGCGAGCAGCGCATTGATTCAAAGAATAGTCTGATGCCTGAAGCATAGAAGAAGAGATTTGAAAATTGATGATGCAAAGATTTCAGAGCCATCTCCAGAACAGAGCTTGACTCTCCGAAGTCTAGGTTAGGTTGCCAAGACACCGGTCAAGTAGAGTTTTCGAGGGTCATCTTCATAATGAAGCTTGATCCCCAAGGATTCGGGTTAGAATGCCCTGATAGCTAATAGATTAAGATTTTGAGAATCATCTTCAGAACGAAGCTTGATCCTCAGGAATTCAGGTTAGAATGCCCTGATACCTAAATAGATTGATATCTTTCACAAGGCTGTCCCTAGAATGAGGCTCAACCTTAAGGAGTCAAGATTAGATTGCCCCGATACCTGTCCAATAAGATAATCAATAGAGATTTTAGGACTATCTCCAAAATGAAGTTTAGTCCCCTAATATCTAGGTTAGATTTCCAAGACACTGGTTAGATAGATATCTTTCACAAGAATGTCCCCAGAACGAGGCTTAATCTTCAAGAGTCAGGGTTAGAATGCCCTGATACCTGTCTCAAAAGATAGTCAATAGAGATTGAGAATCATCTCCAGAGTAGAGCTTGATTTTCAGGGGGTCGGGGTTAGAATGCCCCAATTCCCAATAGATGAGTTTTTGAGGATCATCTCCAGAGAAAATCTTGATCCTCAAGAATCTGAGTTAGAATGCTCAGATACTTAATAGATGACAAGATGTAAGGAACAAGGATGCTCCTATTGATTAAAAGTCGTGGAACACCCAATTTTGACTATGAGGTACGAAAAACTGAACATGCCCTAAGTGACGAGATGCCCCTATCAATGAGGACTTTTGAAAATTAGATCATATTGGAATAGATTTAATGATGTAATCATCCTGCCCCCTCGAGAGAGAAATGGAAAGATGATACGCCATAGTGATGATGGAGAGCAAAAAATCACAGATAGGTGTTGAATCAGAGATCAAGAAGAACTCAAAATAGATTACAGAAGAATTCAGAAGATTCAAAATCAATTTTGAGAAATTTTGAGGTCTGGTTGACAAGTTTGACTAGGGTTGACCAGAGTTGAACAGAGTTGACTTTTGAGAAAAAAGTTAAAGATTTAAGAAAATGATGATATGATAAGATTCTGATAAGAAAGCGATGTCAGAAGGCCAACTACACAAGCGTCTAATCGCGTCAGTCCCAAAAATTTTAAAATGCAATTTTGAGCTATATAGAAGTGTCAGATTTCAATTTTGATCACGAAAATAGATTCAGAGTGGTCAAATTAGGTAGTGGTGAATTTTTCCTGTAAAATGGAGCACTTTGAAAAATTAGGTCAAAACCTATATAAGGACGAAAAGGTCTTTTTTGAAATCATTTCAACCTTTTGACTTTTGAGAATTGAGCTTTGAGTGAAAAATGGTGGTCCCCTACAACACGCACCAATTCGAGCGATCAAGGAGGCACAACACGCCTGCAGCATACAGACCTCTAGTAAGTAGTCGATAAACCTCTTTGCATTGTAAATTTTGTTGATTTCTGTCAATTTTTCTCATTTTTTCTCATTTTTAGGAAAGTGTCCGCGGGTTTTCGCGTGAAGAAGTAGTTTCTTTGCGTGGCCTATAGGAAAATCTCGCGTGATAAAACAACTTTTCGCACCATTTAGTGTAAAAGATCGCGCAAGAGAGTACCCATGTTCGCATGAGAAACCCTTCCATAGGGTGTTTTCTCATGCGACAGGTCAATAAAGTTCGCGTGAAAGGCCAATGTCGCGCAGCCCAAAAAACTTTTTCGCGCAAAAATCTGCTTCTTTGCATGGGAAAAAGTGGACAATAAGAGCATGAAATCAGTCTATGTCACATCCAATGGCTTTTACGTTAGCATTGTTACTGTTTGTAGGATGTCTTGAATGCTTTATTATCTCGTTATGCTTTGATTATCTCCAATTACTGATCGTGTACTATTGTTTGCATGTCTTGCAGGTTGACTTTCCAGACATTGCTTTCAGATCACACCACCTGACCATTAGAAGATTAGTATTATAGCTTGATGATGTAGAGACAATGCATCTAGGTACTCTGGGTTTGAGTTCTCTATGTGATGTACCCGAGATTCGGGTAAATCACAGATTGTTAGGAGCATTGGTTGAGCGTTTCCATTCAGAAATGAACACCTTCTATCTACCACAGGGGGAGATGACTGTGACTCCCGAGGACATCTACTAGATTTTGAGGATACCTTTCCACAGTGCCAAGGTAGAGTATAAGGCACAACCCAGATTAGGGACACTAGCCTTGAGAGAGATCTTACAGGATGATCTGGTTATTGGGAGGGCGATCCCATGGGAGGATGTGATCAGTTAGTATAGTCTGACACAGATTACCAGTGGTGTTAGCCTGCTTCCTGGGTTGTTAGCTGATGCCCGATCGTGGACAGCACAGTCTAGAATGTGGCTGGGGTAGGATGCTTCAGCAGATGTTAGCACAACCTCGACATTACATATGGGGTCAGTGTATTCTAGCACACATATATCATGAGATGCATGAGATCGCCTATCGAGAGGCGAAGAGTATGGCCACTGGAGTATTTTTATTATAGGTATGGGCCTAGGAGCATCTTCCCATGATGAGGCCAATGTGTGAGGACATGAGGAAGCCTCTAGAGCCTTATATTTGCAGATACAGGGGCATGATTACCCAGCTAGCACTGGGTAAGGTAGATAAGTTGTGAGCCCAGCTCGATGACCTAGCTTCAGTAGTCTGGAGGCCATGGAGACTCACAAAGGCCTGGGATGATGCTACAGAGTAGCTGAGTCACATGTTTTGTTCATGAGAAATGATAGGTCACACTATTACAGTCATTGAGAGATTCCCGTAGAAGCAGTTATAGCGGCAGTTCGTCCGTCCTCAATACATATCTCAGGAGTACAGAGCATATGTATGATTTATAGATGAGACTCAGAGGGGCTGGCTGACAAAGCTAGACTAGGGATGCACTATGATCGATATTTAAGCCTTGGCCCTAGTTCAGTGGGATTATCTGCGAGACGTAGTAGATGGCGGTGTGACCGCCGAGTACAAGGAGCACTTTGTTACACATCTGTTCCCTAGGTTCATGGATCCGATTGGCATGGCAGGCCGAGGGCACATAATACAGCCATAGGTGGTATAGCAGCAGATGCAGATGCCCCCACCTCAGAAAAGTGTACAACCAGGATTACAGCAGGGTCCCCGACCCTGGACAGTACAGGTAGACATCCCCGCCTGACATATGGGGATGGATGTAGGGGCCAGTGGCAGCTGTAGTACAAGGAAGTCCTAATGCTGGACTGTTGAGCCGACAACTGAGGAGCAGTAGGTACCATTATAGGAGGAGGTAGAGCAGGAGGATCCCATGTAGGAGGATCAGCCTGTGCAGGATCTCGCACAGGATCCACCACGACGGTCACGGGAGAGAGCTCGACAGCTCTCAAGACAGGTTGGGGATTTGACTATACAGGTGGTCGTGCGGGATGCATGATTATTGGACAGAGATCGGGAGATACTGGATCTCTGGGAATAGCTCTAGGCAGCATAGGAGGAGGTGCGACATCAGACTGCTCGAGCGGCATATTACCATGTGTCGTATATAGGGGTGGTGCCTGATGAGGCATCCTAGGTGGCAAGATTCTCAACTTATGCCAGAGGGTCGGAGGGAGCACAGGTGCCACCTCCACTAGATAGGGCCCCACCTACACCTCCTCCAAGTGATGAGGGAGAGGGCTAGAGTTAGGTTCTGATAGATATATAGATGAGATCATAGGATATATCTGATGTGTTGGCATCTCATCCAGGATGAAAAATGCTAAACAGAAGAAAATGTGAAGAATCGAGAGCTAGGATCGAACACTTGTGCAGTCGTGATGAAACTAGGACAGTGAAGAACTCCCCAATGCACAAACCCAGGAGAATGCAATGAAGATACCACTGAATCACTGCCACAATGCAAGTCTAGAATGAAAATTCAATCCTATGCTAGATGCACTATGAAAGTGAAATTCTAGGACATGGTTGTGAGACCCATCATAAAATCATCATCATTGAGCATTTTTTTTTTGGAACATCAAAGTCAATACAACCCTTACTAGCACCACAATGCAACCATAAGGATATAAATATGACTCTTCATCAGATAAAATGTAGGAAACGAATGTAAGCACCAGAGCACAAAAGCCAAGATGACCTGAACATTGTTTTTAGTTAATTTTGCAAGAGTACACCAGTATCAAGGCATTCAAAGCCAAGATAACCATGAGTGTGATCATGCGTAAACAAACAGATCAATAACGAACAAAACAATAACAAACAGAGCAATAATGGGCAAGGAGATAGTACCAACCTCACCATGGCGTACAAATAAACAAGATCGAGGGATGTGAGACTTTTCCAACTTAGTGCAGGAGCTCTTATTACATACACCCTATTTATTTGACATTGCCAGATCATCAGGACTACACCAACAAGTAGTAGACAAAGAAAATTTCAATGAAATCCATAAGAACAGACAACATTCAAAGAAAGATTCAAGCATAGCTCAGCCAGTTTCAAAGTTTGTGAATGTATATATGTATGATGTGCTGAGAAACACCGTTGTGCTAGTGAGTGCATTATGTTTGATTGTTATCGATAGATATTTACATTGTGAGATATCCGATGTGTGTTAAAAAAATATAGATGTGTCCAGAGATAATGTTAAAAAACACTGTTTATGTTGGTGTTGAAAAACACCAGTTTGTGTCAGTAGCGAGTTATCCTTGAGAAGTGACAAGATTACTGACTCAAGTGTAAACCAAAGGTGCGATCAGATTGGGGACTCATGCCCCCAAGTAATGATGACTGACTTGACGTATGTTGTGAGGATGAACTAGATTTGATTTCCCCCAGACATATGGCATTGAATCAGTGTCAAGTCAGAAGGGTTTGCAAAGGAACTAGAGTGTCACGAAAGTGACCGAAAGATATGTACAAACTAAAGAATAGAATCATCAAGACTGAGCATCGATAGATAGAGAATTTGAATATAACTCCAACTGGAATGGATGTGATAATTCTTAATAGAGCAGCGACAGTAGGAAAACACAGTGAGAACCACTGGTGACTGATGTGAGAGAGATTATCAAGTGAAGATCGTAGTATAAGCTAGACATCAGTAGGCAGACACAGTGAGAACCACTAGTGACCGATGTGAAGAAGATCCTTAAAATATAATAGGACAGTGCCCCCTAGACCAGGAGGGTTGCCCTGAAAGTATGACCAGTTTCAATCCATGTAAGTTGGTGTCTTGACAAGAATTGAAAGAAAATTGAATGCAGGAAAGCAACCATGTAGGAAAGAAAATACGTAAAGCCAAGTGGTGTTGCGATAGATATAGCAATGTGGAACAAGAGGCACCTGTTTACCAGGTTTTCACCTTCTTAGCAGAATTTATATTTTATTTTTTTTTTTAATTTTTTTTTTTAATTATTAAATTTTTAAATTTTTTTTAAATTTTTTAGAGATACATCAAAGCGCCTATTGCTAGGTTTTCACTAAGATGATCACTTTTTCAAGACTTTTTCAGATTTTTAGAATTTTTTCAGCACTGTACTATATACATGAGCACACTGAAGATGTCTCAGCTATAGAACCACTTTAGATGAAGAGCGTTGATGGGCTCTTTGAGTTGTTCTCCTTTAGTAGTAGAAAGTTGATAGGTACCAGACCCAAACACTGCAGTAACAACATACGGACCAAGCCAATTTGGTTCAAACTTCCCTTTCTGGATCCGATGTTATTGATTCTTAGTTTTCTCCCTCAGAACAAGGTCACCCGCTTGGAAATCCCTTGGTCTGACCTTCTTGTTATAGCTCTTGGACATCCTTTTTTGGTATTATCTAAGGTGATTGAATGCCACTTGTTGATGTTCATCAATTAGTTCTAGCTCTTGTAGCCGAGATATTCTGTTATCTTCATCAGTAATGAGGCCTTTTAGAGAGACTTGCAAAGAAGGAATCTCAACGTCAATCAGTAACACAACATCTGCTCCATAAACCAAAGCATAGGGTGTAGCCCCTGTTGGTGTTCTTATACTTGTCTTGTATGCCCAAAGAGCTAGATTGATCCGGAGATGCCAATCTCATCTGAATTTATGCACTGTGCGATGCAAGATTTTAAGGATTGTATTGTTGGATGCTTCTACCTGTCCATTACCCTGAGGATAATAGATGGAAGACCAATGTTGAGTAATTTTAAACTTAGAGCATAGCTCTGTCAAATCCTTGTTTTTGAATTGTCCCCCATTATTAGTGATTATTGTTGAGGGTACACCATGCCTGCAGAAGATGTAGTTGAGAATGAACATAGCTACTATTTTTTCATTGGCAACGGTGAGAGGGACTGCCTCCACCCACTTGGTAAAATAGTCTGTAGCTGTGATTATGAATTTATGTCCATTTGAGGACGAGGGGTAAATTTGACCCACCAAGTCAAAGGCCCATTGTTGAAATGGCCAAAAAGTAATGAAGGAAATAAGCTCCTTGGCCATAGCATGAATCAGATTACCATGTAGTTGACATTGTTTGCAAGACTTAGCAAACTATGTGGCTTCTTTTCCATATCTGGCCAATAGTAACTAGCTCTAATAAGTTTATGGGCCAATGTCAGGTCATTAGAGTGAGACCCATAGATGCCTTCATGCACCTCTACTCACGCTTGTTTGGACTCATCAGGTTCTAAACACCTAAGGAGGGTACCGTTTAGACCACGTATATACAATTTGTTAGCGATGATGATGAATCATGAAGCATTGCGGATTAAGTGACGTTTCTCATTCCGGGTGTAAGTGTCTGGAAGAATCTAGTCTTGAAGGTAGGAAAAGATATGATGGTAGAAAGATGAGTCATGTCCAATAACATAACAGATCATCTGGGAATTAGGGGAATCATAGGCTGGGTGGCGTAACATCTCCACTAGGAATTCATGTCAAAAATAATTTTCTGACATCTGTAGCATGGAGGCAAGAGTAGCCATGGCATCTGTTGCTTTATTATTTTCCCTTGGAACCTGTTGAAATGTGATGTGAGTAAAATACCTTTTGAGGTCATCAACCAACCATTTATAAGACACCAACTTGTCGTCCCTTGTTTGATAGATATCATTTACTTGATTGATGACTAATTGTGAATCTCCAAGAACATTGAGTTCGTCTACTCGCTACTCAAGCGCGATCTTCATACCATTGATTAGGGCTTCGTACTCAGCAATATTGTGTGTACAAGGAAACAACATCTTATATTCTTTTGGTAAAGAGTACCTTTAAGGTGTAATGAATAGTATACCTGACCCCTGTTGGGTAAATGAACCATCAAAAAAATAGTCCATGACCGATGTGTGAGAAGTAATATGGACTCATCTAGAAATTCAATGTCCAATGGTTGATGATATACTAGAGGTGCTTCTGCCAATTGATCTGCTATTGCTTGTCCCTTAATGGCTTTCCTTTCAACATATTCAATATCAAATTCAATGAGAAGCATGACCCATTTAGCTAGTCTACCTGTGAGGGTAGCTTTACTTAGAAAATATTTCAGAGGGTGAATTTTAGCAATAAGACGTGTAGTATGAGCCAGCATGTAGTGCCACAATTTTTGTGAAGAAAAAACCACTGCAAGGCAAGCCTTTTCTATAGAAGAATATTTCATTTCATATGAGACCAGAGTTCTACTAATGTAATAGATAGCCCTTTCTTTCTTGTGCTAATCTTCTTGAGCCAATAGGATACCCAATGATGCATTTGTAGCAGAGATATATAGTATAAGTGGCTTCCCATGAATAGGAGGCATCAAGATTGGTGGGTTCACAAGATACTATTTGATTTGTGTGAACCCTTCATCACATTCCTTGTTCCATTGGTAAGTCACACCTTTGTGTAGAGTCTTGGTGAATGGTTGTGACTTGTCCGCCAGTTGTGAGATAAAACACTAGATAAACTGTAGTCGGCCTGAAGTCCTCTCATTTGTCTGATATTCTTTGGTGGTGGCATTTTCATGATAGCTTGTACTTTTGCAGGATCCACTTCAATGCCTTTGGCAGAGATGATATAGCCAAGTAATTTTTCAAATGTTACACCAAATGCACACTTCTTAGGATTGAGCCTCAGACTGAATTGTTCCATACGATCTAGTATAGGATCTAGATCTGCAAGATGCTTTTTTCGGTGCATACTCTTGGATAAAGTGTCATCCACATAATCTTCCATTTTTTTATGCATCATGTCATGAAATATAGTAGTGACAGCTCTCTGATATGTAGCACCAGCATTTTTGAGTCCAAAGGGCATGAAATTCCAATAGAAGGTGCCCCAGGCACATGTCAAAGCAATTTTCTCTTGGTCCTCTGGCACAATTTTTATCTAGCTGTAACCAGAGAAACCATCCATTAGTGAGTACATTTCATATCCTGATATCATATCTACGATCATATCAATATTAGGCAATGGAAAATCATCCTTAGGACATGCCAGATTCAAGTCTCTGAAGTCTGTGCAGACTCGCATAGATTTATCATGTTTTGATACTGGAACAATATTAGATATCCATTCTGCATAATCAATTACTCTGATAAACACTGCCTTAAGAAGTTTCTCTAATTCATCTTTGACAAGTAGAGCTACATGTGGATGCATTTTGAGAAGTTTCTGCTTGACGGGCTTAACACTTGGTGTAATGGACAAATGGTGCATGATTAGATTAGGGTCTAATCCCGGCATGTCTGAATATTTCCATGCAAAGTTAATCTTTTTGCTTCTGAAGAATGTAGTGAATTCCCCTCTTTCTGCCCCTGATAGTGATTATGCCAAGTGAATGATCTGAGATTCTGCCTCTATACCCAAGTTGATTGGTTGAGTTGGTTCAATAAGCACAGATGATCTCTCCTGGAAATGACTTGGAAGCACATCAAGTATCTCATCCTCGGGTGCCTCAGAGAGGTTTTCACCATTGGATACGTCTTTTATTTTGACTATTTTAGGCTCTGATGCTGCCACGATGTGGTTTTCACCATCAGAGTGCCTATTTTTTCTTCTTTTGATTTTTTGACTAAGATACTTGATGTCAGCCTCGATCATATTGCCACTTTCTTTGCTAGTTGAGGATGTTACAGGTTTGATAGCGTGTAGGTAACATGCAAGAGCGTAATCATTCTGGAATGTAAGGACTTCATTAGATGGGGAGGTAGAGTTCCAGTCTATAAGCTTGAGATGGCGAAGTGAAAGAGGAGTGACAGGTCCAAGTGTGTTCATGGTATAATCATCAAAGGCATGGACAAGCAAGTCAAGACCTAAAGCCATCTCATCCAGAGGTATAGCCGAATTCCTTTGATTCCTAGCGACCATAGTAGATGACATGTTAACATCTGGGGAGTCAGACTTGTTTAACCTGACACTAGACCTTTCACCTACTTCAAGAAGGTTTTCATATATGTTAGCTATATCTGTATCTCTATCAGAGGTGGCATATGACAAGCTATCAAACTCATATTCATGAGAGTCCATTTCATCATTAGGTGTCATATCAAGAACATGAGTGAAATCAACCCTTTGTCCCCAGTTGGGATGAGTTCTACCTAGAACCTCTGCTATGGTTAGATGAGCACCTTTTGACCTAGGTACCTCATTAGTGTTTGTAGCATCAGCTGCCTCTTGTGTAATGAGAAGTGACTGGAATTCTTGGTCAAACTATTCTTGAAAGTGTGATGGTATATATAAATCACCTTGATGACCTAGATTTGCAGTATGTATTTCTTTCCACTCCTCATAAGTTAATGGAGAAAAGGAAGTGGTGGTATCAGAATCGCTATCAGTGTCTATTGTACTGACATGCAGTATAAAGTTATCTAGCCCAGCAAAGAATGCTGCCAGGTCTGGAGGAATAGGATAAGGAAAAGTATCCTCATCAGAGCTGTCTTCAGATTCTATAGTTTTAGATGTTTCTTTAGGCGTTGGTTGTTTATCTTCTCAAGGTACAAACTTATTTATTTCTAGTTGAAATGTGAGTTTCTGGAAGCCTATACCTGTAGGGTCATAAGTTTTATGACCAATAGCTTCAAGTGGTGCAATCAAGCCCTTATGATTCACACCTCTGGGACCATCTCCTTTGTAGCCAAAAAATTGCATGATGGATAGACCTTTGCCATATTGCTCAGGTTTTATGTCATAAGGAGGAGTAGTTTGTTTAGAATTGTCTTCTCCTTTATAGATCCAAGCTTTGATAGCTCTATTTTCAACTTCTTCTTCTAATGGTATTGTGGCTTGTACAAAGGTACCACCATACTTTATTGGAGGAGGAACTGTAGAAGGTTTACTGTTCTCAGAAGGTCTCCCAAAAGAACATGGAGACAAAGGCAAAGATGTAGTAGATAGCACAGGTTCAATTTGATATCCTCCCATGTTAGTTTCTTTGAGTGTCAAACTCTTTCCCATTTCTTTTAATTTATTCTCAAGGAGTTTAATAGATTCTTTGTTGGTAGGCACAAAGATGTCAACAGATTTTGTGAGGGCATTGCAATCATAGCGTGTATTAGCAGGTATAGTCACTTCAGATCCTTGGAATGGGAACTTAATGCCAAAGGAATGTCAAGCACTTGAAAGATAACATCTCGTTCAATAGGACCAACTCTTATTGGAAACACAACTAGCCCCTTGGATTTACATTCTTCCTCATCATAGGCTTTAATGGTAATGTTTTTGCGAGCATCAATGCAATCTTCACCATAGCCTAACTCAGTAAGGAAACTAGCAGAGAAAATATTGAGGCCAACACCGTTATCTATGAGAAGCGAACACACTTTGGACCTATCATGACTTCAATGTGCAAAGGGTTATTATGGGGGTGACTCAAAGAATGGTCATCTTCCTCAGAGAAAGACAAGTAATGTGAGGAGGTCAAGTGACCTTCCATGGATTGAAATCGGTCGAGATCAAGATCTTTTGGGACATTTTCCTTAGTGAGGGCTTTGTCCAAGATTTCCCTATGAGCAGGGGAGATTCTTAACAGCTCAAAAATAGTTATCTGAGCATTAGTATGTTGCAATTGATCAAGAATGTTGTAATTGGAAGCATTAGATGAGGAACCCACTTTTGGATTCTTATTAGTAGAGTCAACCTTAGCTTTGTCTGAAGGTTGAGTTGATGTAGATATAGAAGGCTCAGGGCCTTTGAGGATGATCTTAGCGCGAGATCGAGTGACAATGTTAGCACTGACTTGAGACTGTCCTTGTTTAGAAGACTGATGCATAGACCCTCGCAAAATGAAAGGTGTTTTAGACTTGGAAGTATCTTCCCTTCCCTTGAGAATGATGACATTACAATATTTAGCGTCAACAGGTTCAACCATATTAATGACATTATCATTATTGGTGTATGTATAGTTGACCTTAGCATCAGTATTATTTCCTTTAGATGATTCACCTTTTCCATGAGGAGGAAATGGATCTTTGAAAGCTTGGTGATCAAAATTTTTTTTGTGACCTCCCACAAAAATAACCTCACTATCGATGAGATCCTAGATTTTATGCCACAATTTAAGACAAGTAGCTATTTTATGACCTTTATTTTGGTGAAAATCACAATAAGCGGATTCATTCCACCAAGAAGGTCTTGGTTGCGGATCATAAGGTCGTGAATTATCCAATGGAGTGAGTAAATGGTTGTCCACAAGAGTCTTTTAAACCACCTCAAGAGGTTCTCCTAAAGGAGTGAACTCATGCTTGGGCCTAAGAGCCCAAGGTTTAGGTCCATAAAATTGTGAAGTACTCAGTTTTGAATCTGTCACAACCTGTCCAGTGGCTTTGGCCACTTGCATCATAGTAGTGAGATTAAAGGAAACCTTGGAAGGATTAGGAGTCACATTTTCTACAATGCCATCATTCACAACATTTTGGTTCTTTTTGGGGAATTTGGGTTTATCTTTTCTTGAGGAGGAAGACCCTTGTTTATTTTCCTTGTGTAAGGTCAATTCACCTTTCTTGATCATAAATGTCTCAATTCTTACAACTTGTTTGATCATGTCATCAAAGGTTAGAGGACCTTGTAGCTGTACTTGATACCCAAAGTTGGGGAGAAGATTATCGAGAAAGATGTCCAACTTTTCAGACTCGGGTATCTTATGAGAATATCGTGTATAGAGTTGTCTCCATCTTTGGAGAAATGCCAAGAAGCATTCCCCATGATTTTGTTTCAAATTGAAAAGATCTCAGATATGAGCTGGATGTTGGATGTTGTGAGAATAGTGTTGTAGAAATAAATTGGAAATTTCATCAAAAAATTTGATGCCAGTTGGCAGTCTAGAGAACCATTCCATAGCTGACTCTCCCAAACTACATGGGAAAAGATGCATGAGATAGGTTGTGTCATGTATGAATTCCATGGAGAGAGCACCAAATTCTCTCAAATGATCTTGAGGGTCAGATGTACCCAAGTATTTATTGTATTTAGGAAGTTCAACTCCTTTGGGAAAAGGAGGCATGTAAAGATCTTTGTCAAATGGGAAAGGACAGATGCTTTCCAGCGTGACTTGTGTAACAGGTTTGTCTTTCTATTTCAAGAGTTGAGAGAGTTTCTCTTGCATAATTTGCATTTATTTTTGCAAGTGGGAATTTTTAGTTTCTTCCTCTTTCTCAACAAGTGTTTCTACATCATAATTGGAGGGTAGCTTAGCCCCTTGATTGGCTAGTTCAAGAATGTATTTTTCTTTCTCCTCAGCTAGAACTCCCATCATCCTACAAAAATCTTTATTAGCATGAGCTTGTGCAATCTCTTCTTGAGTTATTTCTGCTTCTACATCATTAGGGGGGTTTTGAGAATGGGACTTACCCCATATTTTAAAGAGGTCAGCTCCGCTAACCTCACTTGATTGGTTATGATCTACCATCTTGCTAGAATGCAAGGATTCAAGGTGTAAAGACTTGATATGAAAATATTGAGTGTTCTCAAAATTTTGGTCTTCTTGGAACAAAGGATTTCAAACCTAACTAAAATCCATAGGAAATGACTGTTTATTGTAAGGTCAATGCACCGGAGAAGGAGATCGAGATGATTCCTCACTAGATGTAACTGGTAATGGTGTGGAAACAGATTCATCTTGATTGATTAAAGGAAATGTTTTGTCATTTCGAGTTGTGACAGTCATAGACAAAGATTGAACAAGGGATGTGAACTAGGACCAAACTTGAAACTGTCTCAAAGTAATTGCATAGAATGTGCCAAAAGGTGAAGTATCCTTGGTGCAAATCATTGGAGATGAGGCTAGAACAGCCAAGAGATGACTATTGTGACACAAGGCATGACAACACAGATGAAAGAGACCAAAAAGATATGAGATGAGACTAGTTTAAGCAAGAATCCCATAATTCTCAACCCAAGAAACCAAGTTTTAGACTGTGTGAAGATAGAGGGTAGAAAAATAGACCCATATTAGAGACCAGATTTGACAGAACTACACCTGACTAACAGATTTTAGCTTGCTGTTTTGAAAAAAAAGACTCCAGATTCACGCGAAGAAATGCTCTTTCACACGAAGATTCTCATTGACGCGTGCGAAACTTTGCAGTATCACACAAAGAATGACACTAGAATGGCAAAATAAAAAATGACAAAATAGCAACACTATTGCCAAATGTTACCTGATAGTTTATAGCGTATCACGTGAAGATTCTCAGAGAATGATGCGAAGATTGGGAAATGTCGCACGAAACTATGCAAATTTTGACAAATGAACGTTTACAGAATCAAATAGTTGAGACCAGTTTGTATTTCCTGAGATAGAATTGTACTATTTTTTGACAGATAGTTTGAGTGACAGATTGTTTTGGACATGTTCAAGATTGACAGTTTGTGTGTTTTGACGATAGTTTTGATTGTTCAAATGATACACCCATGCAAAACACATTAAGTAGAATGTTTGAAGTAGCAGAGCAAGAACATCACAATCACCGGATACCCAGGACAGTATCTGTTGAATCCCCACTTGAACCAAATTTCAGCTATTCTTACTCTTAGCGAACAACTTAGAATCTTGGAGGCACGGGCTCCTCCTTATATATGCACTCACTTCTCAGGCACACCAAGCTTCGAACCCCAAAGGAATTGCTTCCCAAAGGGTTGTTATCTCTACTAAAAGCCATAAAAATGTGGGGCATCTTAGTCGGTCTCTGACCTTCCATGCCAATAGATAGAGGGTTTTTGGAAACTAGAACAATAGTTTGTAGTAAGGACATCCGTTCAGGTGGTTGTGATCAAGTCATTTTCCCAATTAAGGGAGATCTCCCAATCCATTCAAAGCAAGGATTTCACCTTAACGATGTCAGGAATTTAACGCACCACTAGGGTACTGGAGGAGATTTTGGTTGCCACAAAAAATTCACACCTGTCTATTGTGACATTAATCACAATAGCATTTTTTGTATACCAATTTGGAAGGGCTTGGCTTTAGCCTATTACCGGTTGGGCATCCACTCTCACCGGCTCTGCTAAAGCTCTTGGGAGGTAGCCACTCTAGAATAATCACATGAATTTCTCTTACACCCAATATCCATAAAGATGAGGAGAGAGGATACGTTGATGTAGTTCTCAAGATTATAATCTAAAAAACACTTCAATCATGCAAGACAATGATTCATTTTAAGCACCAACTGAAGTGTGTTTTAACTACTAAAAATAGATATAAGAATTTGTGAAAACACGCAAGGTATTTGAAAAATATCCTGCAATAAACCCATTAGTAGTTTGTAATGCCTTTCTTCATATCAACGTCCTGCAATAAACACGTTAGAAGTTTATGATGGCTTTTTTTTATCTCAGCGTCCTGCAAACCACTATTATGCTGTTTCAAAAGATAAAATCGGAGAAACACAGATGTTAAAAAACAATAGGTGGTAAGAAAATTGAGGCAATAAAATATCAAAATGAAAGCTTTGGTATGTAATTTCGCGCGATGATTTATACTAGATTGCGCGAAGAAGTACAAAAATTCACGCAAAGAACTAGAAAGTTTACGCGAGACGCTCAGAAAGTTCACATGAGATTAGAACAAAGTTGTACAGAAGTATGGACAAAATGTAAAAAAAAATGAAAAAAATGAAATGAAATGTGGCCAAAATAGAATGTACCTGCCCCACGGTGGGCGTCAGAAATGTATGTGGTAAATTTGGCCTTGTTAACTCACCATACACTTCAACATAGTCCTTCTTCATTAGATACACACAATATTGATTATGAGATTATTCATCCTGTCTACCTACATGATTCAACCTGTTGCCTTCTATCCAAATGGGGTTTTCGAAATAGCTCTTAGAACGAGAGTCTCACAACCATAGACCAATCTAGGAATGAAGGATTTTTCTCCATGAATGCAATGCAATGCAAAGATTATTCTAAGAATTGAAAGATGCAAGATTAATATAAGAATTGAAAGATGCAAGATTAATCTAAGACATGATTTCAATGCAATTATTCTAAAAATTGAAAGTAATCTATTGCAAAATGAAATTATTCTATATGAGATTATCAAGAAATGTGGCAATAATTCAGTATTCTAACAATGCATGAAAGTAAGTGGGGATTTTGAATGAGGAATGAGAGTTCTTTTATAGACTCAGAGGTGATCAGAATAGAAACTTTCCTCTTTGAAATAAAACAAATAGAAAAGTCAGTTTAAATTAGAAAGCTTTATTTAAAATAATACAATAAATTGTTTTCTCTCTGCTTTAACTATTTTCTTTCTTTGATTTTAACTGTTTTATTTGGTTGTAATTATTTTCTTTCTCTTTAAAGCACAATTAATTCAAAGATTCTATTTCTGAATAGAAGAAAGATTTTTGAGAGAATATTCAATTAATTAAATAAATATGACCTCATAAATAGGTTTTTCTCAATTATCTGAATAATTAAATTCAATTTTTTAAATGAGGATATTTATTTAATAATTAAATATTATTTAATCTATTTTTTCATGTGTCTTAGTTAAAGAGAGTGAATTTAATTTAATTAAAGTGCTAGGACTTTATAATTAAATTAATTCAATCATAAGGTTTGTTTAGCCAATTGGTATTTAGGAATTAAATATGATGTATGATTAATGTAGATTTAGTATTTTCTACATTTTGACACTCAGGTCAAGTAGAGTCAGTCAAAACTTAGAATTGCCTAGTACAATAGGACTTTGATGATCCAAAAGAATGACAAATGCAACAAAATTGGTTAGGGTTGCAAGATGCCAATTTTGGGGTGTTACATCATCCAGACCATTTTATGCAATATGTAGATATCATCGTAGTGAAAATATACCACATGTCTAGAGTTTCTTTGAGAGTAGACACAAAAAAGGTGAACATGATGGTGCTGGAGCTTGCATCAAATGTGCTATATGAAAGTATCAAATGAATTATAAGGAAGTTGATATAAAAAATGCACATGATGTTGTTGAATGCTGCAAGACACATTTCACACCAAATGAGAATGGCATGTCATTAGGAATGGCTCAAGAGGTACCTGTCATGCCCAAAACTAGGGCAAAACACATATATTTTTTTTTGAAACGCAAGTGCATACCACTAACAAGGATGTATTTGAGGTAATATGATATCATGGTCAAGTTAGTCTTTGAGTTGCAAGGTATATACATAGGCTGGATTAGGGTCACACCACATACAGATGCAGGAATTAAAGCATCAATTAGTCATACGGGTTACGTGAACACCTGGGTCAAGTTGATTTAACTCTGGTTTCATGTTTTAATCTATATGTAGTATCATGATGATAGTTTATTGCTAAGAGTCATATGTTGAATTAGATTGCCCTGGTAATCACTTTATTTCTTAATCTTGGTTACAACTTATTCATTTCCTTCTAGTCCCAAATCTCTTTCGACCATTAACTACTAGTTTAAAATTTGATAATAAAAAACTAATCTAATCCTTATCCTTCTAAAAATAATTAAATTCTCCCTTTCAAATTCTCATGCAACTATAGTCCTTTAATTTCTTAATAGAATATTAAATTAACCTCAAATAAAAAATTTACATTGATCTCTAACCTCTTGAAACATTTGGGCAACATAATTCAATTTATCGTAATAAAATTAAATTAACATCTATCTATATTTGTTTTTACATAAAAACTACATCTATTAATCAATAATTAACTACATAATTAAATAAACTATATCTAAATGAAATTACATGATTTTAATAAAACAATAAAAAATTAAATCCATAGCATATTAGCAATTCTATATATTTCACATACAAACTAAGGTTTTAAATCTAATATTTAAACTTCACAATTTAAATAGAAAGTATATCTATTAAATGAGGCTACATAATTCAAATAACATAAATAATAATTAAATCTATTTAACTAACTTAATCTATCTAAATATAATGATCAATTTTAATTATGTACCTAATGGATAGAGTAGAATATTATTTAAATAAATTATTCAATACTTGATTAAATCTAATTATGTTATTAAATCTATTAACTATCAACTAACTACCTATAACTAGCTATAATCTAACCTACCTACCTATTTATCAACCTACCACCCTATCCCTTTTAGCCTATCGAACTATCACATCCTATCCCCATCCCCCATGGCCCACTTGCCAAGTGGGGGGTGTGAAATCCCAAAACCTCTCATAACCTGCAAATTTTTTTGGAGGGAGAATAGCCTTAGCAAAGGAATCATGTGGAACAAAGATGGTGGGGGCCACTGCAAAGTCTCCCATCAAATGTGGTGAAGCCCAAGGTGAATTCAACATGTAAATTCACATGGGGAGAAGGGTATGTGGCATCAAAACCAAGGGAAAATGGGAGCATGCAAAATCTCTAATGCTGAGGTGGGTCCCATGTAAAATCTCCCCTATGCTAAACTATAATAAATCTCTTTGTCTTAGGGAAGTGCACTAATCCTTATGTCAACTCAATTTGCAATGAATGGGAAGGGGTTTAAATTTGGGTAAGTGATTAATATCATGTCAGCTCTAAAATTTTGCATGGTGAAGGAAAGGTAAGGGGAAAGGTTATTGTGGGGCCCACAAAAATGGGTGAAGAACATTAAGCCTTCCCAATTAAAAGACTATTCATTAGCATAAAAAGGGTAATTAAAAGGAGTGTTTATGGGGGGGTAATAAAGGGGTTTTAGAGAGGGAATCTTTAGAGGATATTTTCTGTGTAACGGGAGGGAATTACATCCCTCCCCATACATTTTTCAGAGAGTTTTTTGCTCTATATTCTAAAAAATGACATGGTAGATTTGGTTGTAGTTTCTACACATTGACATCATTGATTTTTATTTTTTTTTGAGATACATGCATGAATTTGATTTTTTTTTTGTTTGCCATACATTATGCAACGAGAATTTGATTATTAATATTAGGTGATTATTTTTATTAATATATTAATTTCTTTGACTTACTATAGTTAGTAAGCTAATCTCTTCTTTTTAAGGATTGGAAATATAATTATTTTGAAGATGAGGTATTGATCTAATTGAGATAAAATTCTAGAATTTCAAAAGAAACATGTAGTGTTCTTGACTTGAAAATTTAAAGTCACATACAATAGAGGTTTCAAGATTTAACCATTCACAAGGTTTACATGCTATGAATATCATTACAAAAGAAATGAGAGTTTTTCACATTTTGTTCAACAAGCTTACACAATAGAATTTGCAACACTTAACAACAATGATCCTCAACACAAGGAGTAATCATGCAACCTTAAAGTTTCTCTTTCACAACAATATCAAAATGAAGACTCCCCCCAAACTTTTCCACATCCAAATTGATTTCAAAAACTTACAAAAAAAATATGAAGGGAACCATGGGAGCTCACCTCCCAACCAAGGCCTCAAAGAGACCACCCCTGAGCTTGGAGAACCAAGAATAAATAAGGTAACACATTCTAATTTTCACAACTAACATATATGCACAATACAATAATTTACTCCCAACCAAGGTTTCACAAATGGGTTTTTCAAACCCATTGAAGTAGGGTGAAGGTGAGCTTTTCCAAGGAGGAGAATGCCATTACATTTTCAAATTTCTCATCAAGAATTTTATTCCATTCCTTTCCAAGGCTAAATTGACATTCCTTCCATATCCATATTTGGTCATTTCTATACCAAAATAATATTTACCACATGGCTTCATGGAGCCCATACTCCATGAAATTATCCCTCTTCTCCAAGAGAAGAGACTCTCACTACAGTGGAGAGCCCAACTAACCCCTTCACCCAAGGCCACTTCTTCCCTTCCAAAAGGGTGAGTAATGCATTAAAATCCCATGAACAATACTTCCAAATCCAAAAAATAAAGAGATGAAACATAATTTAAATACATCCCCAACCCAACACATAACATCAATATCTATATACAACAACACTTTACAAGATTACATATAAGAACACCATACAAGATTTACATATTCATTTAAACAATAACATGCAAAGCTTAAATGCAAGAGAATTCCTCCATGACAATAATCCACCAACCTTGGTCTAAGAAAAATGGCAAGAATGTGGTTGAGAAGAAGCCCTTATCCCTTTTTCCTTTTCTTCCTCTAACTCTAGTTATCTCCAAAATTGGAGAGTGGGTGAACACCCACTAAGTTTCTCTAAACCCTCTAAAAAGACCCCTAGAAGTGTACTCAAGGCTTAGCAATTAATGAAACATGACCTCTAGTCCTTTTTCCTTACCTCTTGTCTCCCCTCTTAATTGTGAATTTAGTAAGGAGTGTAGGACAAGTTAAATGCATGTGGCCATCTTCATTTTCGCCACTTTTGAAAGATAGGCATTTTAGAGAGTCATAATGGTGATCTAGGTTTGCCCCATAGGTAAAAATTAGCCCTAACCCAAGGTACCCCCTTAGGGTTAACTAATTTGGCTAAAAATTACACTCTAGGGTCACTTTTGACCCTTCCAAAGTACCCCTAAAGTTTAAATCCGAGTTCCAACTTGATGTGATCCCTACACGACATTTTTATGAAAGTGGGATTAATATAACATCCTATAAGATTTACTGATTCTTTCCAAAGCCCTAATTTGACATGTCACCATCCACATGGACAACACAAGTGTCAAGTGACACCAAAACAAAATACACATCACATTCACAATGACATGTCCAAATAACAACATGAATTTTAAACTATTAACACACATTCAGATTACATTTATAATAAAGATCAAATTACAACAAGGTTTCAACCCCTTATTGGATCAAACCTTGGGTTACTCAATTCACACGTGTTTAGCCTTGATTCTCTGAATAATTCCATGGTTCTCTTTCCTGCACACTAAACTTGAGCATCAGTAGTCCAAGATAATAAAATCGCATGCAATATACATTTTTAATTTATAATTAGCAACATTAATCAATACGCAGAATTAAATTTCTAATTGCAATTTTCATACAGAAATGTTTAAAATATAATAATTCTATAATCATCATGACATAACATCTATGAAATAATCAAGTCTAATCATGATTCGATCTTCTCATCAATTTACTTATCTAAACATATATAATCAAAATCAACCACCTGTTCTAGGTTTAATCCATATCAAAATGTAATCCACACAATATAATCATCATCATAACATAATATCTCGAGTCTCTATCAAGATAATCAAAAAGTGTATCAATGTATCAAAACATAAAGTATCAAAGTGTGATCGAGTAGTAAAGCTATGATGGGTCGGGGTGAGGCCTCACAGTACCACAGAATATTTTGGGAGATAAAAGGTATGCATGCATTTTTAAATTATTCAAGTGTTTAAATTTTTCATGTACATTCTTTATTCAAATTATATTTAAATACAACCATGTTTAATATATATATATATGCTTTTGTTCAGGTGTGGATAGAAAAATTATGCATGGTTGTAAGCGGATAGAAAGGACACAATCTTTGCATTTAGTTATGAGTACAAATTGTCACAATTGGATGTTGAACACTAGGGACTACTCGTGCTTTTTTTGTCACTGCATTGCTGACAATTATGAGGAATGCATCAATCAAGACCGTGGATATGTAGGTGCATGGAATCTAGTGCCAACAGTTTTTACCGATACATTTGATAGAGATGAAGATGAAAACTTTGATGATGTTCCTTTGATTTCTACTGATTACGATCATATCTCAGGATTGGTCAAAATTGGTAAGTATATATTTCACATTATATTGTCCATTGAGTTGCACATGTATCTATATAGATAGATAGATCTATAGATTTAATTGCATGTATCTAGATAGATGGATAGATCTATAGATTGAACTAAGTAAATTTTAATATCTCATATATATATATATATATATATA
>MU225176.1:2926809-2941050 GCA_018584345.1 Thuja plicata | reverse complement strand
AATTTTCTAATATTTTCTAATGTATACTAAGTTACAATTTGCTAATATTTTCTAATGTATACTATGTTACAAATTTCTAACATTTGCAAACATAAATATACTATGATTTTTTAATGTTTTCTAATATTTTCTAACATTTTACTATGATTTTCTAACATACTACTATAATTTTTTGACATATTCTAAAATTCAACTATCATATTCTAACATTTCTACAAACTAAATATTATTCAAAACAAATAATTAACTAAAATAAATATAAAACATACAATTTACAATAAAAAATTGAGAAAAATGTGTGTACTTGGTACTAGTAACAATGACAAGAAATCAAAGAAGATCGGGAGCTGCCGACATCGTACTGGTCGTCATTGGTTTGCTCTAAGCCCCGGGTCCACAAAATCTAGAAAAGTGAATAGTAAAAATGAAATGAGTAGTCAGAAATTTATACAAATTCTGGCAAAAAATGGCTTCACGTGAAGTATGGCTTTGCGTGAAGTACCCTGTGTGGGGTACTTTGAGCGAAGTCACCCACGCAGGGTAGTTCGCACGAAGCCTATCAGTCACTTCGCGCAAAGTCAATACTTCGCATGAAGCCATCAAATTTTTTTTTTTGGAGCAAGTCTGAAATCCTTCGTCCCAAAAAGTGGGACACACTATTGTGGGATCACCCCATACACTTGGCTTCATATCACATATCTCTATGTCCAATTTGAAATTTACCGACCATGCCTTTCCATTTTCAGATTTAAGAAAGAATTAAATTATTTCATCAAGTATTTTCCTTCTTGACCAATCATCTTTCTCAAATCATCTTTACAGGCTCATCTCAATGATATAACCATTAAACAATTATTTCTAGCTATCCATGCACATTCTCCAATAAATTTTGACTATAACAACAATTTAAATCACCAATACCGATCAAACGGGTAGCCATTTATAAACTTAACACTTTTGAAATATCATTGTTTATCCTTTGAAATATCTCATATCTTTTATCAAAATGAATCCCAGTTGTAGGATTAGCATCTAGAATATTTAGATAACCTCCATAAAACAACCAAACACAAAAACAATCAAACATATAACCATAGTGATAGAATCATCTTATTCCTATTAATTGTTGTCTTAACAATTTCATTGTCTCTAATCATCTTCGCTAAAATTGTCTCACCGGTCATCCCATTAAGTTAATATTTTACATGTAGCATCCAAAAATGTTTCAAAACACTTATGTAGAACCACACCTTAACATATTTCAATTAGCATGATGTATTCCATGATCATCATCAGCAACTCATAAAGTTAATAGTTTACATAAATGACAATACCATAACTGATCATTGCTCAACCATACCTATCATGTCTCATCACCAAATCATACTCTAAACCACTTTACCTTACACATATGATCAATCAATTCCTTCACTCCATTGCTCTGCATCATTTATATCAACAAATTCCCCCTTTGGCATTGATCGCAATACAACAAATCAACACACACCTCTTTGTCTCTTCACATGTATGTCCCAAAGAAATTTGACTAACCAACCGATCACATCCATAGATTCTTCAGGTTAAGCTTCATCTTCAACTTCTCAGCTTCCAATCATTATCTTTGTAGAGTCCAATCTGTGTAGTGTCTCCCCTTAGGATGTAAACTCCATTAAGGTCACTACATGTACCAATGTGTTGATGGTACATTCTCCCCCTTTGACAACAATGCCAAAGTTTCCAATAACCAACATCTTCTCTATGATTTCCCGTTCGACATATTTTTACAACTTAACTACTACTCTAGTATTTGTCACTAATACATCAATCCAAGTTAAGATACAACAGTAAAGTTCTAGGATTGATGCAATACAACATCTTCTTAGTTAAGTGCAAATAGGGGAGTGACCCCTAACTTACTTCTGAATTATTCAAACCTATCGTTAGGTAGAGGCTTAGTAAAGATATCATAAAATTTTTCCCCTGTTGGAATGTATTCCAACCTTACCTCTTTCTCCATAACTTGTTCTGTAAGAAAATGATATTTTATAGTAATATGTCCAGTCTTAGAGTGCATCACTAGACTCTTAGAAATGTTTATATAACTAGTATTATCATAGTGAATAACAATAGGTTCAATCACCTTTTCTTTTATACCTTCAAGTGGTTTCTTAATCTATATCACCTAAGTGTAATTGATGGAAGCAACAATATATTGAGCTTCAATAGTAGATTGTGAAATACAGTTCTGCTTCTTACATGTCCAAGCAATAAGTCTTTCACCTAAGAATAATGCTCCAACACTTTTACTTTTCCTGTCATCCACATTTCCATCCCAACAAACATTAGTATAAACACTTAGTGAAAAAATATCCTTTGTAACCATACCAAAGTCCATAATCTATTGTTCCTCTTAAATATCTAAATATCCTCTTTACTGCAGTTAAGTGTGATTCCTTAGGATTTGCTGAAAATATTGCAACCAAACCAACTGCTTGTGCAATGTCCAGTCTACTATGCACTTAATATTGTAGCTTTCCAATCATAGATCGATACATATTCTGATCAAATTCATCAGTTTCATCATCCTTAGGAAGTTTGCAACCTATAACCATTAGGGTTCCAACATGTTTTGATTACTCAAGTCCAAAGCTCTTCAATATTTCTTTGATGTATTTAGATTGATTGATGTAGATATCGTTATCAAGTTGTGAAGCTTGCAATCCAATGAAGTATTTGATCTCACCTATCATTCAAATTTTAAATTTTTTTCTCATTTATTAACAAAATTCTCTACTTAGTTCATCATTAGCTCCAAATATTATATCATCAACAAATATTTCAGCAAGTAGTAACTTGTTTTCTTCATCAATCTTTAGATAAACATTGTTATTGTCATTTGTTCTAACAAATAAAATATTTTTAAGATATGAGTGTAGTCTCTCATACCATGCTCTAGGTGCTTTTTTTAGTCCATACAATTCCTTCTTTAGTTTGCACACCAAAATTTTTCCATCATTCTTCTCAAAACCTTCAGGTTGCTCAATATAAACCTCCTCTTCTAGTATACCATTTGAAAAGCAGATTTCACATCCATTTGATAAACCTTGAATTTATTGTAAGATGCATAATAAATTAGTATCCATACTCCTTCTAATCTAGAAATAGGTGCAAAGGTCTCACCATAATCCAATCTTTCCTCTTGTGCATATCCTTTGCAAACAAGTCCTGCCTTGTTTCTCACCACTTCTCCTGTTTCATCCATTTTATTTCTAAATACCCATTTAATTCCAATCACATTCTTATCTATCAGTTGGGGTACTAGAGTCCATTTTTCATTCTTCTCTATCGATTCTATCTCTTCTCTCATTTTATTCAACCAATAATCATCTTTCAATGCATCCTTAATAGTCCTAGGCTCAAACTTAGAAAGTAAGCAGGTGCTCTCTCTAGCTTTCCTTCTAGTTAAAACTCTAGCATTATTATCTCCAATTATTCATAGAGAAGAGTTATTTAACTTAAAATACCTTGGTAAGATAGGCTTTGATATATGTTCCTCATCTTCATTCCAAACAGGTGTATCATCCTTTTCTTGTTCCTCTTGTCTTTGTTCATTATGTTCAGTGGGTTCATCTTCCATCATTGGTTGCATATATGTTATCCCATTGTAATCTTCAAGTTTCCTCTTGCTTGCTTCATCATTTTCATAAAAAACTCATCCAATTTTACATTAGCACTCTCAATGACCTTATTTTTCTTCTTGTTTAAACACTTGTAGGCTTTACTCTAAGATGGACACCCCAAAAATATTCCTTCATCACATTTAGCTTTAAACTTTTCTATGTTATCATCTTTCTTAATAAAGAATCTATACCAAAGATTATTAAATAACTTACATTAGGAGTGTGTCCATACCATATTTGATAAGGTGTCTTTCATGTTCTTTTCTTGATCAAAACTATGTTCAAAGTATATACGACAATGCTAACAACTTCTCTCCAAAACATTTGTGCAACACCCTTTTGCATCATCAAAGTCCTAGCACATTCAACCACTAACATGTTTCCTATTTTGGCTATTCCATTCTACTATGGTGTCATTGGAGCAGAAATTGGCCTTTTAATCTCTTCTTCTTCACAATAGGAAATAAATTCATGTGAATTAAATTCTCCACCTCTATCTGACCTTAAGCTTTTTAAACTCCTACTATTTTCCTTTTCCACTCTTTCTTTGTAAATCTTGAACATATGAAAATATTTTGATTTCTCTTTAATAAACATAGTCCACATCATCCTTGAATAGTCATCAACGAAAAACATAAAGTACTTATCTCCATAATAACTTTGAGTTCTCATAGGACCATATAAATAAATATGCACCAAATCAAGTATATTCTTAGATGTGTAGCCTTTACTATTGAATATAGAACTAGTAAGCTTCCCAAATTGACAATATTTACAAACAACATTATCAGGTTTTAGGAGCTAGGGAAGACCTCTAACAACCTTATTTTTAATAACTTTGATCAGGTTATCAAAATTAACATGACAAAACCTCTTATGCCATAACCAACCATCTTCTACCTTTCCAATCGAGCATTTATTAATAGATAGATTTAAGTCGAATAAGTTACCTCTTGTCAAGCCTCTAGTAGCAATCAACTTTCCTTGTTTTTTCTTTATCTTGTATATTTCAATGAACCCTAGATCAAATCCTTTCTGATTTAGTTGAGAAACACTCAACAAGTTGTAGTTCAGTCCCGATACCCAGTAGACATCATCATATTTTTTATTTTCATTCAGTGCTATAGTGCCTTTACCTTTTACCATACAGGGCATGTCTTTACCAAACTTAACTAGTCCTCCATTAAACTCTTCAATCTCAATGAATTTACTCTTGTCACCAGTCATGTGATGTGTGTATCCACTGTCAATAATCCACTTCTCTCTCTTATTCATAGTTGATATCAATGCAGTCTTGCTACCTTCTATCTTGTCTTCCTTCACTCTAACAATGAAAATCTCCTCAGCATCATCTGATTTATTATCTGTAACACCTTCCTCAGCTAGATAACATGCTTTCTTTCCTTTATCCATGTATCTCTTGTTCTTTTGTTTCTTATTGTTCTCCAAGCACCTTTATTCAATATGTCCAATCTCACTACATGCAAAGCATTTCAAGGGTAATTTTCCTTTATATTTTCCCTTTCCTCTAGGTAACCTTCTAGGAAACAAAGCTTCCAATTCCTCTTGTTCTTTTTCCTCAGATATGATATGATCAATATTAATTCCATAAGATACTAAAGCATTTTGACAAATAGGCTCATAATTCCTTCTAGAGTTTAGATGGGCATTAAATGTTTCATTAGTTCTAGGCATGCTATTATCATAATTTCTCAATTCAAAGGCAATTAACTATCCAACCAAAGAATCAACAGTAACTGGTAGGCCCTAAAGACCCTACTTCTTGTATAGTAGAAACTCTAATTGCATAATGTGGCAATAAAGTTCTCAGGATTTTTCTTACCACATCATCTTCACTAATGACTCCACTAGCTCTTATAATTGTATTCACTACCTCCTTGATTCTCTGACTATATTTCTCAATGTTCTCTCCTTCAGTCATCCTCCAAATTTTCCCTTTAAGCTATCTACCTTAGTTTTTTGCACATGCGAATCTCCTCCATAGACTATTTTCAAATTATCCCACATATCATAAGCAGTGTCAAGATCTTATGCATTGATATATTCTGCATTTTATAAGGTACTTGCTATTGCTTCCATAGTTCTAGTGTTCTGTTCTTTTGTTTTCAACTGATCAGCGGACATGGTTCCATTAGGAAGAACATATATTATAGTCAAATGTTCTTAGTACTGATCACTCATTATTTTCAAGTACAACTTCATCCTTCCACACCATACTGTGTAACTATCCTTGTTGAACTTAGGACCTTCCTTTATCATCATCTTGTAAGGATCTTTCCCTCAAAGTGTTAAACATTTTCTCCTAGGACCAAAACTCATATAGCAATTGTTAACATTACTATGATGAGATTACTGAGAGGGGGGGTGAATCAGTAGTCTATGGATTTCAACATTTAAACACTTTTCACTTATCCACTAAAGCAGCAACTCAAAAATCAAATGCAAATGTGCAACCACAAAACATTTGACACAAAGACACAATATTTTGTGTATCATGGAAACCCAAATTAGTGAAAACCCATGGTGGGGATGACACCCAAAAATTTGTGCTCTTATAAATTATTCCCTATGAAAGGCATTACCCTATGAAAGGCATTTACATATACATGAAAAAATGTAACCTTGTGAGAGGCTTTACCTAAATCTCATAAAAATCTTGTACCTTGTGAGAGGTAGCCTTGTGAGAGGACTTATAAAACTTAATAAAGTGTTACCTTGTTAAAGGATTTATAATAAAATAAGTATATGTAAGGATCTACCTCACTTGAGGATTTCCAACACTTTGTTGTAGCTTTCAGGAAACAACGTGGAAGAATGATCTGTGAAATAGAAACCTCCTTTGCTTCATGAGGTTCTCTATATCACAAATAACATTCTTCTCTAACACTTGGTTGGAACATTCTTCTCTAACACTTGGTTGGACCACACCCTCTTTCTCTTCTTCCTTCTTCACTAACACATGATCAACAACATATTCACCATCTTTTTTCTTGTTTATACTTCTTTCCTTTTCTCTTAGGTTTCTACCACCATAGAAAACCCTAGAACGTATTACCTTTTCAATCTGACCATACACTTGGCTTCATGTCACATATCTCTATGTCCAATTGGATATTTACCAACCGTTCCTTTCGATTTTCAGATTTAATCAAGAAATTAAATTATTTCATCAAGTATTTTTCTTCTTGACCAATCAATTTTCTCAAATCATCTTTACACACTAATCTCAATGATATAACTATTAAAAACAAAATTCCAGTTGTCCATGCACATTCTCCAATTAATTTTGACAAATAACTTTTGAAGTTATAACAATTATTTAAACCACCACTACCAATCAAACCGTTAGCCATTTAGAAACTTACCACTTTTCAAATGTTTATCCTTTGAAATATCTCATCTTTTCTCAAAATGAATCACGGTTGTAGGATTAGCATCTAGAAGCTTCAGGTAAACTCTAAAAAATAACCAAACATAAAAACAATCAAACATATACCCTAGTGATGGAATCATCTTATTCTTCTTAATTACTGTCTTAACAATTTCATGGTCTCTTTTCATCTTCCCTAAAACTATCTCACCAGTCATCACAACAAGTTAATATTTTAGATGTAGCATCCAAACATGTTTCGAAACACTTATGTAGAGCCACAACTTAACATATTTCAATTAGCAGGATCATCCTCGACAACTCATAAAGTTAATATTTGACATCAATGATAATACCATAACTTATTATTTCTCAACCATACCCGCAATGTCTCATCACCAAATCATTTTCTAAACCACTTTACCTTACACATATGATCAACCACTTTCTTCACTCCAGTTCTCTGCATCAGTTATGTCAACAATGTTTAGTTTGTTAATTGACATGTATGCTTAACCATGTTAGGATAGAGAGAGAGAGAGAGAGAGAGTTTCATCTTAGGGTTTTAAGGGTTGTCAAGGGTCCTAACGAGTCATAACAGCTCCTAGGAAACATTAATGTATCCTAGGACCTGTTATGACCCCTTAGGACACCTTAGGACCCCTTATCATACATCTTAGGGGTCGTAAAGGTTCCTAATGGGTAAAAAGGTTTCCCTTAAGACCACCTACAACTATCACCCCATAGGACCCCTCACCATTCATTAGTGTATGGTAAGGGGTCTTAAGGGGTCTAAGAAATGCTAGGATAGACCTCTTAACAACCTTTACGACACCTAATATGTAGAGAGGGGGTTCTTCAAGGTCCCTAAGGGGTCATAAGGGGTCCTAGGACAAATTAATGTGTCTTAGGACCCCTTATGACCCCTTAGGACACCTTAGGACCCCTTAACATACATATTAGGGGTCATAAAGGGTCATAAAGGGTCATAAGGGGTTCTAGGACACATTAATGTGTCATAGGACCCCTTAATACCACTTACGGCCCCTTCAACACCCTTACCACCTATAAGATGGAGAGAGAGGAGTCCTAGAGTGTCTTAAGGTGTCATAAGGGGTCCTAGGACACATTAATGTGTCTTAAGACCCCTTATGATACCTTATGACCCCTTACCATACATTTTAGGGGTTCTAAATGGTAATTAGGGGTACCAGGACACATTAATGTTTCCTCAGATCCCTAATGACGTCTTAGGACACCTTACAACCCCTTACCATACATTTTAGGGGTCCTAAAGTGTCTAAAGGGCTCATAAGGGGCTCTAGGACACATTAATGTGTCTTAGGACCCCTTAAGACCTCTTACAACCCTTTAGGACCCCTTACCATACATTATTGTATGGTAAGGGGTCATAAAGGGGTCTTACAACACATTAATGTGTACTAGCACCCCTTATGACCCCTTAGGACACCTTAGAACCCCTTACAATACATATTGGGGGTCTTAAAGGGTCCTAAGGGGTCATAAGGGGTTATTTTTAGTATTATTAGATCCAATATTACTAAGAGTGGGGTGAATCAGTAATCTAACAAATTAATCTTTTCATAACCATTCAACAACTTGCAGCAATTAAAATCCATTGCATGAATAAAAAAACCAACGAAGATAGACATACACAACCATGCAACACAAAAACACCAATGTTTTTCTCATGGAAACCCAACTGGGAAAAACCACGTGTGGGGATGGCACCCACAAATAATTATGCACTCTTCTGAGGTATGCCCAGTTAAGAGCTTAGTCATGTTAGGAGCTTACAAATGCCCGATTAAGAGAAAGATCCTATTAGGAGCCACCTAGTTAAGGGATTTACCTTTATCCCTACTAGGAGATTTACCCTATTAGGAGTAACCCTATTAAGGAATTTCAAACCCTAATTAAAGAGTCACCTAGTTAAAGAATTTACAAATATGGCATGTTAGGGTCTACCCGGTTAAGGGATTTTCTCAAAGAAACTATTAGGGATGAACAAGTACAAATATTTTTATTTAGCATGCCTCCTCCACTTTTTTAGATCCAATTAAAGAACAATACTTTTGTTTCTTTCAGACTATCTTTACTCTTCACTCAACTGCACCTCCTCATACACAATCTACTCTTGTATTATACAACACTTTGTATATAAATATATTACAAGTTCATTAGGGAATTTAATCACCTTACAAAACATATTACAATATTTTTTTCTCAATCCTTAAACCCTAAAATGTATCATCAATCTATAACATTTGACAACAACTTTAGGTCAACCTTCAAATTCATAGCACATCGATTTGACAAAGAAAAGTAAAACCACAACAAACTTTTCAATGTTCTTGCACAACTTTAAGAAATTTGATTATAACTATCATAAAAATGCCAACTCATCAATCCATGTCTATCTGCAACATCACTATGATCCCTGGAACACATAACCGCTTAATGCAACATGATACATTGTCACTGTTGCGGATCTAATTAACTGATTTTTCTAAGAACTTCTTTTAATTTTCATTGAAATAACTTATGTTTATGAAAACTTGGTCTTTTTGTCATCTAAACATGATGTGGTCACAATGGAAACTCCATAACATAGTCAAGATAACATATCTTGAACCAAAACATCTGAATCCAAACCTATTTGACAAAATCAGCAAATCATTCCTCCTTGTCTACATCATGTTCTTCCTATTGAACTATCAACCTTCAATTAATAATAAGTCACACCATACATATAATAAACTTGTGTGGTCATAGATATAGCATCTAGAGACATCACTTAGTCTTTCATTACGATCACACATTCCAACTATTACCACAGTGAAAGATCCAACGTCTTGAACATACATCAACATAACAAGCACACTGTCAACCAACAAATACTTAGTTGACATAAATAAAAACATAAGAACTAATCAATCTATCATCAGATCTGCATCAAACATATACCATAACATAATCAACTCTCTACATTAGTTATGTTAAAACTAGGACACATTAATGTGTCCTAGAAATCCTTAAGACCCCTTATGACATCTTACTCTACAATAGTGTATCATAAGGGGTCGTAGAACACAATAATGTGTCCTAGGTCATGTTAACAACCCTTACCACACCTAATATGTATAGAGAGGACTCCTAAAGGGTACTAACAGGTCATTATGGGTTTTAGGACCCATTCATGTGTCCTACGACCCCTTATGACCCATTTGGACCCCTTATCCTATATCTTAGGGGTGCTAAAGGGTCGTAAGGCATCATAAGGGGTCCTAGGACACATTAATATATTTAGGACCCGTTAGAAACCCTATGACCCCTAAGATATAGAAAAAAGGGTCTTCAAGGGTCATAAGGGGTCCTAGGACACATTAATGTGTCTCAGGACCCCTTTTGACTCCTTAGGACACCTTAGGACCCCTTACCATAAATCTTATGGGTTATAAAGGGTCCTAAGGGATCATAAGGGGTTATAGGATACATTAATGTGTCCTAGGACCCCTTGAGACCACTTACAACCCCTTAGGACCCCTTAACATACCTTACAACCACTAAGATGTAGAGAGAGGGGTCCTAGAGGGTCATAAAGGGTCATAAGGGGCCCTATGAAACATTAATGGGTCTTAAGAAATATTAAATGTCCCAGGACCCCTTATGACCCCTTAGGACCTCTTACCATGCATCTGAGGGGTCCTAAAGGGTTGTAAGGGGTCATAAGGGATCCTAAGACACATTGATATGTATTAGAACCCCTTAAGACCACTTAGGATCCCTTACCATTCATTAGTGTATGGTAGGGGTCCTAGGACACATTAATGTGTCCTAGGACCCCTTAAAAATCCTTACGACCCTTAATATGTAGAGAGAGGGGTCCTAAAGGGTCATAAGGGGTCCTAGGACACATTAATGTATGTTAGGACCCCTTAAGATACCTTAAAACTCATTACTATACATCTTAGGGGTCTTAAAGGGTCCTAGGGTGTCATAGGGGGGTCTAGGACACATTAATGTTTTCTAGGACCCCTTAAAACCACTAACCATATGTTAGTGTATGGTAAGGGGTCCTAGGACACAATAAATGTCCTAGGACCCGTTAAAACCCCTACAAAACCTAAGATGTAAAGAGAGGGGTCCTAAAGGGTACTAAGGGGTCCTAGGAAACATTAATCTGATCTAAGACACCTTATGACCCCTTAGGACCCATTAGGACCCCTTACCCTACATCGTAGGGGTACTAAAGGGTCCTCGAGAGTAATAAGGGGTCCTAGGACACATTAATATGTCCTAGGACCCCTTAAGACCCATTATGACCCATGTGTTTCCCTTACCATAAATTAGTGTATGGTAAGGGATTCTAAGGGGTTGTAAGGGGTTTCAAGGAAAAGTAATTTTTCCTAGGACCCCTTAACAACCATTATGACCTGTAAGATATAGAGAGGCAGGTCCTAAACAATAATAAGTGGTCAAGACCCTTTAAGACCCATTACCATACATCTTAGGGGTCCTAAAGGGGCTTAAGAGGTCATAATGGGTCCTCAAAAAAATTAATGTGTCTTAGGACCCCTTACCATTCATTACTATATGGTAAGGGCTCCTAATGGGTCTTAAGGGGTCCTAGGAAACATTAATGTGTCCTAGGACTCCTTAACAACCCTTATGATCCCTAATATGTAGAGAGAAGGGTCCTAGAGGGTAATAAGGGGTCACAAGGATCCCTAGGACACATTAATGTGTCCTAAGACCCCTTATGACCCCGCAGGACCCCTTACCATACATCCTAGGTGTCCTAAAGAGTCATAAGGGGTCCTAGGATACATTAATGTGTTCTAGGACCCCTAATAATCCCTTAGGAAACATTACATCCCTTACCATACATCTTAAGGGTCCTAAAGGTTCATAAGGGGTCCTAGGACCCCTTAAGACCCCTTACGACCCTTTAGGACCCCTTACCTTAGATCTAGAGAGAGGGGTTGTAAAGGGTCATCAAGGGTCATCAAGGATCCTAGGACACATTAATCTCTCTCTCTCTCTCTCTAATGAATGGTAAAGTTTTCTAAGGGGTTGTAAGGGGTGTTATGTGTCAAATGACCACTTATGACCCCATACAACCTTTTAGAACCCTTAAGATGTATATTAATTGGTTGTAAGGGCTCATAAGGGGTTCTAGGACACATTAATGTGTCCTTGTACCCCTTATGACCCCTTTGGACCCTTTATCACCCCTAAGCTATAGAGTAAGGGGTCCTAAGGCATCCTAAGCTATCGTAGGACACATTAATAGGTCCTTTGACCCATTATAACCTTTGACGACCCCTCTCTCTACATCTTAGGTTTTGTAAGGGTTATTAATGGGTCCTTGGAAAAATTATTATGTTCTAGGAAACCCTAAGACCCCTTAGGACCCTTTACCATTTACTAATATATGGTAAGGGGTCTTAAGACACATTAATGTGTCCTAGAACCCCTTTATGACCCCTTAGGACCCTTTAAGAACCCTAAGATATATGGTAAGGTGTATTAAGGTGTCCTAAGGGGTCATATGGGGTCCTAAGACACATTAATGTGTCCTAGGACACCTTATGACCCCTTAGGACCCTTTCAGACCCCTTCTCTATATATCTAAGGGTTCGTAAGGGTTGTTAAGGGGTCTAGGACATATTAATGTGTCCTATGACCCCTTAGACTCCTTACGACCCCTTAGGACCCCTTACCATACACTAACTAATCCTAAGGGGTCCTAGAAGGGCTTGTAAGGGGTTTTAAGGGGTCCTAAGACACATTAATGTTTCCCAGGACCACTTATGATCCCTTATGACCCATGATCGCCCCTAAGATGTATGGAAATATGTCCTGAGGGGTCATAAGGGGTCCTATGACACACTAATGTGTCTTATGATTCCTTACGGCCCCTTAGGACCCTTGAAGATGTCTCTCTCTACATCTTAGGGGTCGTAAGGGTTGTTAAGGGGTCCTAGGATACATTAATGTGTCATAGGACCCCTTAGACCCCATCCAATGCCTTAGGTCCCCTTACCATACACTAATGAATGGTAAGGGGTTCTAAGGGTTCATTGTTGGAAATCTTATGAATTAGAGGGGGTAAATCAGTACAAATAGGAAATGAACAAATTCAACCACCGAGATGAATAACTGCACTATTAACTTCCAAACCACAAAGCATATAACTAAAGTAAACAATATCAAGTATCCACAAGCTCAACATGCATAAAATGGATATTTTATCACGAAAACCCTTGTAAGAGGGAAAAACCATGGTAGGGATGACACCCATAGGCCCACTACTGCGGTAAATGACTTTTTCTTGTTAGGAGCTACAAATACCCATTTTGAGGATTCACCCTATTAGGAGTGATTAGTACACTGTTAGGAGTACAAAAAGATCAGTTATAATCTACCTCGCTAGAGGATTTTAAACCTCAATAAATAAGTTTTTGATTATGGTAAAAGCAGGTTTTGAAGGGAACCCTGGAACCCTTTAACAAAGCATAGAAAGGAAAGGCAAAAAAGCCCAAAGAGAAACAGAGTGTCCCAAGGAGGGGAGCGGTCTACAGTGGGTCAAAACCCAGATTTAGCAATAGTTACATACAAGACAAAAAGCAAAAGAAACGCTGGAAAGAAAACAGAAAGAAAGACCGCCAGCACCAAAGTCAGAGCAAAGACTTCAAAAAACTTTCAGAATCCACCAGCTGAGTCTTCATTGTCATCACGTTCTCTCTTAGCTTCTGGAGATCCAGATCCTCGGTCTTCTGCTTCTTGGATCTAGTACGTGTTCCAGGTCCCAATTGCTTGGAAGTAACAGGATGATCAACATTGTCTTTATTACTTTCCAGCCAATTGCTCAGAGAGATCAGGTTCTCGAGAGTAGCCTTCATACTAGTATTTACCAGCGTGAGCAAGTGTTTCAACATTTCTTCATTCCCATTGATTTTCTTCTGAATGGGGATCATAGCTAACTCAACAGCATTTCTGATTTTTCCATTAATTTTAGAACTATGATCATTAACAGGAACATTGGAATTATGGGAAAGATCTTTTCTGATAGTAGTCATGGTTTCATCAATCAAGGAACTCTTGTTTTCCAGCTTGATGCATCTATTTTTGAGTTCAACCAGA
>MU225176.1:2913489-2923591 GCA_018584345.1 Thuja plicata | reverse complement strand
CAAATGTAAGAACCCTTAGCTCTATTGTCGTTGTTTAAGAGATCCTTTAAACTGTTTGAGTTGGTAAGGTACTTGTTTTTTATTATGCTGTTCCATTGCTTGGTGTCACCAAAAATTATCCAAACCTTCTTTGCCATAAGAGCCTTATTTGTAGTCTTAATAGGTCTAATCCCCAGACCCCCTTTATTTTTGGGTTTGCAAACTTTTTCCCAAGCGATCAAGTTGAGTCTTTTTTTCTCTTCAACTCCAGTCCATAAAAAATGTTTTTGAATCATTTCCAGCACCATTGCAAACTTATGGGGGATATTAAAAAGGCTTAAAGCATACACAGGAAGATTTTGCAATGTGGATTTCAATAGCTGAAGTTTACCAGCACTACTCAAGAGAGCACCTTTCCAACCAACCAACTTCCTATTGAATCTATCAACAATTTGGTTCCAGAAGATATCAGGAGGTTTTGAGCAAAGGGGAAGCCCCAAGTAGGAGGAGGGAAGGATACCAATGCTGCAGCCAAGAATTTTAGAAATCTTAATTTGTCTCTCAAGAGGAGTATTGACGAAGAATAATGAGCTCTTATCCCAATTGATAGATTTTCCAGTAGCCGAGATGTATATAGATAAATAAATAAGTCCTCAATAAATAAGTTACCTTGTTAAAGGATTTACAAATAAGAACTTGTTAAAGTTCACCCTATTGGTGCTCAAATCAACAGATTGGATTTCCTATGGACTTTCCAATCCAATGATGGGAAACCCAAATGACTTGGCCAGCTAAGAAGTTTCATCCAAGGTATGGTTGAACCTTCTACAATTATGGCTTTGCAAAACCAAGGCTGGTAGGCCTATACCTTGACTTATCTCTCAAGTATGGAAAGGCACTTGAAAGAAATCAAATTGTAATCAATACAACATAAAAATATAAAAACTTAATGCTTTGTGAGATCTGTAAGAATGCTTTATAATAATTTATATATAGAATAATACTATAATATCTCATCAACATAGAACAATGAACTCAATGACTATATTCGATATAAATTAGATCAATGCCTATATCAACTTGGGCAATAGATTCACTTCAATTCCAATCCTATGTACAACTTTGCAAGACAATATAATATTATCAACTATCTGAATGCTATAGATGTAGAGAAATTAAGTCCATTTATATCTTTGTTAGTTCAAATGAATTTAACTCCTATGGTTAGGAGACCAGTTGAACAAGAAGTTAGAAACACTAACTTTTCACAAACTCCTTGATGATCAAACAATTATATAATACATATAATATCTACACACAAGCATATCCAAAATAACAATTGAAATTCCTTCAATAATTACAAAGGAATAACTGAAATGAATTGAAACCTTTTACCACAAATGAGATAGAAACACTTATCTTTTATTGATTTTGAAAAATAGTACATTTGAGTCCACGTTGCAGTTGTGATCAAAACTAGAAAAAAATAATATCATTATTATATACTATCTCCTCCACATTGTCTTGGTATCCCTCTTAATATAAAGTCCAAGGGATGCATACAAGCTTTAGATCGATGTGCCGATTCATGACTAATACCTAATCCTAGGATCAACAACTGAACAATTATAATTACATCTCAGGAATGATTAGTCATCCTTGTTTGAAAATTAGTTATTGACCAAAAGAGATCAGAATAATGGTCACTAACAGATCACTTGTGATTTGTTAGAGACAATTCACAATAATTATTATATATTAGGATATCATGGTACTTCAACCATACTTTCATCCACATATTTCAGCTTCTATAATGGATATTATTTCTGGTGTGTCAGAGAGCTTTATCATTGAGAACATGAATGTTGATGTTGTTAACTGTTAGAATAGTCCCAAAGGATAACTGAGAGGGGGGTGGGGGGGGTGAATCAGTTATCAGTAACTTCATTTCCTTTTACTTCTTTAACTTTTGTATACAAAAAATTAAATGCATAATCAGATAACATAGTACTCAACACACAATTTGATAACGGGGAAACCAAATGGTAAAAACCCCGGTGGGAATTAGCACCCACAATAAACTATACTTGTTTGTAGTAATCCCTGTTAGAAGATATTTCAACCCTGTTAGGATTTGTACAATATAATGCAATAAGTATAGTGACCTGGTTAAGGGTCGGGCCCTATTAGGAGTCTTTTACAAATAACCCTGTTAGGGGTGGTGGACTCACTGTCCAAAAGCTCACTGCTTGATGGTGAAGGCTAAAACCTTCTGAATAATAGATATGCACTATATATGATGATGAATTGTAGAGTAGACCTATTTTTTTTATCAGTTCCAGTGTATTACAATCTTTCACTTCTTCTTCACATAGACCCTAGATGAATGAACCAACTCTGATGATCTGCTCTGTACATCTTTCTTCACATTTTGTATCATTCACACTTAGCGTATCATAATTGAACTACTATAAGTATCTTCTCCAAACTATAAGGTCATTTTGGCTCTTAGAAACACTTCATCAATATCTTAGTCGGCTTAACTAAGCACGCAAACAATATTAAGTTTGCGCAAGTCAATGCTGAATAGACGTGACGCTTCACTGAGTCGGCCTCACCAAATTAACCATAACTTTGCAATCTTCTTGAAACATGTTTGGCACCTTTGGATTTATATCAACTCATAATTAATCATGCATATACACATGCATATCTTTAAGATAGGCGCAACTCATGAAACACGTTATATACGTCGGCCCTAAACCGTTATACTTCTAGAACTGTAACTGCTAACAACATAATTGCATAAATTTATTGAAACATCATATCTGGGTCTACGTGTATGAAAATAGCATAATAAACATTTCAAAAACATGTATCTATCCATGCAATTATTCATGTCATCATTTAGATAAGTTCATACAGAATTACTACTATGTATATGTTGTCATCAATGACAAACATACAAACAAACAACTCTCAGAATCAAATCTCCAACAATTTCCCCCTTTGACATTGATGGAAACATATGATATCAAAAACATCATCTATTCATGGTGTCCTCTTTCTTTTACAATCTTCTCAATATCCTCATCAAATATTTCTCTAAACTGTTGCAGTTCCTCTAACTGTGTTCTTTGTTCAAGGTATATACTCCCCCAGAGTATATGCTCCCCCTTAGTACATACTCCTCCTTACTATATACTCCCCCTTTGACATCAATGGAAAAGGGCGCCATAGTATTTTTAGGTACAGGTACTACTCCAGAAGTAGAGTAGTCAACCATTCATTAGTCACTTAATGACTGATGTCTTTGCTGCTTCTTCTAAATAGATTTAGGAGAGGGAATTACTCCCAACTTCTCCTTGAGATACTCAAAATTATCCTTTGATAAGGGCTTTGTGAAAATATTTTCCAACTGTTCTTTGGTGCTCGCATAGTCCAACTTAACTTCTTTGTCTGCAACCTTCTATCTTAAGAAATGGTACTTGATCTCTATGTGTTTTGTCTTTGTGTGCATGACAGGATTCTTAGACATGTTGATAGTGCTAGTATTATCACAATGAATGAAAATAGGATAATCAACCTGAATGCCAAAGTCTTTAACCATTTTCTTGATCCAAACCATAGTTGAACAATTCAGTGCTGCTGCAACATATTCAGCTTCTGCTATTGACTAAGAAATACAGTTTTTCTTCTTTCTTATCCAACAAACCAACCTATCTCCAAGGAATATTTCTCCTCCTGAAGTGCTCTTTCTATCATCAATACAACCTGCCCAATCTGCATCTATATATACATGAAGCTTTACATTCTCTGATTTAGGATACCATAAACCATAGTCTATAGTTCCCTTTAGATATCTGAATATCCTTTTGACTACCATTAGGTGACTCTACTTGGGTTTAGCTGCAAACCTTCCAATAATGCCAACTACATTAGATATGTCAGGTCTAGATTGAGTTAGATAAATAAGTTTACCAATCATAGATTTGTATAATGTCTTATCAACTACTGTGGAGTCATCATCTTTTGAAAGCTTGCTTCCTGTTATCATGGGAGTGCATACTAGTTTACAATCATCCATCTGAAAAGTCTTCAGTATTTCCTTCACATATTTAGACTGATTGATGAATATACCTTTATCTATTTGCTTTACATTTAATCCCAAAAAGCATTTTATAGGACCAATCATACTCATTTCAAATTCATTTTGCATTTCTTTTGCAAATTCTTTACTGAGCTTATCATTACCCCCAAAGATAATGTCATCAACAAATATAGCAACTAACAATAATCCATCAGGTGTTTCTCTTGTGAATAGGTTATAATCTGTTGTTCCTTTCTTAAATCCAATCTTGGTAAGATAACCATCAAGTTTCTCATACCAAAATCTTAGGACCTGTTTAAGACCATAAAGTGCTTTCTTCAATCTGCATACCATGTCTGATTCATCTGAAAGACTAAACCCTTCAAGCTATTCAATGTAGACTTCTTCATTCAAATCTCCATTCAGAAAAGCTGACTTTACATCCATTTGATAAACTTTAAAGTCTTTGAGTATTGCATATGCCAAAAATAATTTTATGGCTTCCAATATGCTCATAGGGGCAAATGTATCAGTGTAGTCTATTCTTTCTCTCTGCTTATATCCCTTGCATACCAATCTTTCTTTATTTCTTACTACTGTACCATCTTCATTCATCTTGTTTCTGAATACCCACTTTGTTCCAATCACATTTTTGTCACTAGGTCTGGGGATGAATTCCCATGTATCATTTCTGACTATCTGATCTAATTCTTCTTTCATTGCATTCTTCCAATCAGAATCATTACAAGCATCTTCAACACTTAAGGGTTCAATCTGTGAAAGTAAACATACATCTTCATCCATTGCTAGACCTTTTGCTTTTGATCTGGTCAAAACACTGCTGCTCTGATCTCCAATGATGTCATTTTTAGAGTGGTATCTAGATATGGATTTTGGAACCTTAGGTGTGTCTTATTATTCTATAGTCTGTGATTCTTCTCTTCTTGATTGAGGGTCATTGCATGAGACATCAATGCAATCAAACATTTCTTCAATAACAGTATCTTTGTTGCTCGGTCTGGATTCATCCTCAATCATAGGTGCATATTCATAGTATCTTATTTGAACCATAAAATTTTCATCAATCTTAACATGCGTGCTTTCAATTATCTTCTTTAGTCTCAAATTGAAACATCTATATGCTTTTCTTTTAGTAGAATAACCAAGGAAAATACCTTCATCAATTCTAGCATCAAACTTTCCAAATCCATCGTCTCTCTTCATGTAGCACTTGCTGCCAAAGATTCTGAAATACTTTACTATAGGTACATTGCCAAACCAAAGTTCCCAGGATGTCTTATTTGCGCCTGGCCTCAATTGGGTTCTATTGATGGTATATACTATTGTGTTCACTATGTCTCTCTAATAGGTGTCCGTAACTTTTCCTTCAATCATCAAAGTGTGCGCTATATCAAGTATGATCCTATTTCTCCTTTCTACAATTCCATTCTACGGAGGTGTTCTAGGTGCACTCAACTATCTTTTAATACCATGCTCTTCACAATAGTCATAAAACTAATCAGAGGTGAACTCTCCTCCTTTATCTGATCTTAGACATTTCAGTTTTAATCCAGATTCATTCTCAACTTTAGCTTTGAATATTTTGAACTTCTCAAAGGCTTCAGACTTCTCCTTTAAGAACACAACCCACATCATCCTAGAAAAATCATCAACAAACAAAATGAAATACCTTTCTCCATAGTATGATCTTGTTTGAGTAGGACCACACAAATCTGTATGTACTAGGTCCAGTTTGTTTTCAGCTAAGTTCTGCTTTCTTTTGAAGGAACTCCTTACATGATTTCCCATAACACATTCTGTGCATATTGTGTCAACTGGTCTTGTAATACTTGGTAGGTCTCTAACTTCCTTAACATTTCTGATCTTTACTATATTATCAAAGGTGATATGACAAAGTCTCTTATGCCATAACCAACTGTCATCCACTTTTGCAACAAAACAACTTACATCAGAATTAAGCTGAAAAACATTACCTTTTGTTTTGGATCCTGATGCAATCATGTCTCCATCCTTGTTTTTAATGATGCACTTGTTTTCTTTGAACTCTAAATGATAACCTTTGTCAAATAGCTGTCCAACACTTTGCAAGTTATGATGTAATCCATCAACATATAGAACATCATCTGTCTTATTCTTTCCATCCAAAGTGATAGAACCTCTGCCTATGATAGGTTTGGGAGTGTTATCTTCAAATATAACCATACCACATTTGTACTTGTCTAACTGAACAAATCTATCTTTGTCACCTGTCATGTGATGAGAGCATCCACTGTCAATGATCCAATCAGTTCTGACATCTGCTTTGGAGATTAGGGCTAGTTTCTATTCTTACTTTTCATCTACAATGTCCATTTCCTCAAGAAACCTCTCCATGTCTCTAAGGGCAACGAATCCAATTTCATCTTCTCCTGAATCTTCATCGGTTACACATTCTTCAACATGATAACATTCCTTCTTACATTTTGGTTTGTAACCAGATCTAAACTTCTTGACTCTTGTGGGACATTTAGATGCAAAGTGACCTATCTTATTACATGAAAAACATTTGAATGGAAGTTGTCCTTCATATTTACCTTTCCCTTTCTTTTCTCTTCTAGCAATCATAGCTATGATTTCTTCAAGTTCTTCATCAACTTCTTGTTCCTCATCATGACTGGATGTGTGTAAGGATTTCTTGCTATGGACTGTGGATTTGAAAGTTGTTTCACTTTTAGGTTCAGTCTTTAGTCTTGATATCTCAAACACAAAGATTTTGCTAATTAGAGTCTCTCTCTTGAAGTTTTGTGAGAATTGCATAGTTTCCTCTAGGATGCTGATCTTGGTTTCATAGTCTAATGTCAAAGTAGTTAGAAATTTGTCCATTATATCTTCTTCTTATATTTCACCACCATTATTTCTGATTCTGGATACTGCTTCATTTATCCTTTGATTGTAATCTCTAATGTTCTCTTCAGGCAACATCTCAAGGCTGTTCTATTTCTTCTTCCATGTCTTCCTGCGTGCATTCTTTGCTTGAACATCTCCTTCAAACATGTCTTCTAAATACTTCCATATGGTATATGCTTTGTCAATTTTCTTGATTTCAAAAAATTCACTGTCAGATAAGGCACTGATTAGGGCTTCTTTGGAAATTGCATTATGTGTAAATATGTCCTTTTGTCTGTTGGTAGCATCATCCTTTGCAAGGTCTTTCAGAGATGGAATTACAACCTCTTGTGTATCAATATCAAAGATCTCAAAGCCAATACACTATAGATGTGTTATCATTTTGTTTTTCCAATCCAAATAATTTTCTCCATCAAACTTAGGGCTTTCTTTTCTAAAGTAAGACATATGATCTACCTTGAGCTGTTAGGCTTCTTCTCCAAGGAACTTGGCTCTGATACCAATTGTTAGAATAGTCCCAAAGGATAACTGAGAGGCAGGGGGGTGAATCAGTTATTAGTAACTTTAGTTATTTTTACTTCTTTAACTTTAGTATACAACAAAGTAAATGCATAATCAGATAACACAGTACTCAACACACAATTTGATTACGGGGAAACCAAATGGTAAAAACATTGGTGGGAATTGGCACCCACAATAAACTATACTTGTTTGTATTAATCCTTGTTAGAAGATATTTCAACCCTATTAGGAGTTGTACAATACAATGCAATAAGTATAGTGACTTGGTTAAGGGTCAGACCCTGTTTAGAGTCTTTTACAAATAACCATGTTAGGGGTGGTGGACTCACTATCCAAAAGCTCACTGCTTGATGGTGAAGGCTAAAACCTTTTGAATAATAGATATGCACTATATCTGATGATGAACTATAGAGTAGACCTGCTATCTTGATCAGTTCTAGTGTATTACAATCTTTCACTTCTTCTTCACATAGACCCTTGATGAATGAACCAACTTTGATGATCTGCTCTGTACATCTTTCTTCACATTTCATATCATTCACACTTAGCGTATCATAATTGAACTACTATAAGTATCTTCTCCAAAATAGAAGGTCATGTCAGCTCTTAGAAACACTTCATCAATATCTTAGTTGGCTTAACTAAGCACGCAAACAATATTAAGTCCGCGCAAGTCAATGTTGAATAGACGCGATGCTTCACTGAGTCGGCCTCACCAAATTAGCCATAACTTTGCAATCCTCTTGAAAAAAGTTTCGCACCTTTGGATTTATATCATAAACTCTTAATTAATCATTCATATACGCACACATATCCTAAAGATAGGTGCAACTCATGAAACATGTTATATACGTCGGCCCTAAACCGTTATACTTCCAGAACTGTAACTGCTAACAACAGAATTGCATAACTTTACTGAAACATCATATCTGGGTCTATGTGTATGAAAATAAAATAATAAACATATCAATAACATGTATATATCCACGCAAGTCTTCATGTCATCATTCAGATAAGTTCATACAAAATTACTACTTTGTATTATATGTTGTCATCAATGACAAACATACAAACAAAAAACTCTCAGAATCAAATCTCCAACATTAACCACCCTATGATATTCCTTTATCTTCTTCATACTATCAATGAATGTCTGCATGTATTATCTTCCAATATTTCACCTAGTTTGTATTTTTATATCAAAAGATAGATCCATGTTTCACCACCTTTGAAACCCTGCATGTGAACATCGACGACATATCAAACAATAATCTAAACCCTAAGAAAAATGAAATATGATTAAAAGTATTTAAAATAAAATAACTAAATCCATGTAATGATGTCGCTCAAGATTTCTGCCCTTTTGACCATCAAACACACATGTCAAGATCACGTTATGCCTTGAAGAGTAAAAGCCTTGCATCTTTCCATCGAGGAAATATTCCCACCATCAATGCTTTCCATGCTCTAAAAAATGGTTACGTATCTCATAGTCTATGGGTCCAGGATGTGTGTCAACACATTGTGATGCATTAATGGTTAACCGTCGCACATCTATAGCTTTGAGGCATAACACCCATCATCGATCATATGTAGACTTTATTGTAGATTAATCCTCTAACCCTGGTTAACAATCGATCACCTTTTCAGCCAGGTTAAAAGATCACCATTGATTTAAAACTTGTGCTAAATGAAATGAAATTTAGTAGTTCACTTTTTAATCCTTCCTTGTAATCTCACATGAATCCTTATCACCTCACTCGACTAATCAAAATGCTACAATTTGTATCCTAGTTTTCATACTTCCTCTAGCCTCGGTGGGTTTCGGAAACATGTCAACATTGCGCGTTCCTTTGAAGACTAAAGGTCATGCATCTCTTCTTTAAGGGATAGTGCTAGGCATAGGTCCTCGTCAAGTTTTAATTGCCGATCATCGCATCTTCATCTTTAAGAACCTGCAGGCGTGGGACACACATCATCATTGTGTGATTCCTTGAAGATTAATTGTCATTCATCTTTGGCTTTGATGCATCATGTCAGCCACAGATGAAATCGGATCTCCATTGAAGATTAACTGTATATCTTTCCTTCTTCATCACTCCGTGTTTAGTAGGAGCGGGACATGCATCATTTTGGTGTGATGCCTTAATGGTTAAAATACCTTCATCTTGTCAATCGAGGCATAACACCATCCATTGATATTTGGAAAAATGCTAGCCGTTTAAGTGGATCTACAAAAAGGTGAAACTTGTTAAATAACCCTCAAAAACACTTACAACAGCTAGTTTATGAATTCAAAAAAAAAATGCAGGCCACTGAATGTAAGATTTAAAACATAGAAAATTTAATAGGATAAATGCATGAATTAATAAGATGAATGTACAAGTTATAATATTTGCAAGCATAGACTATATATGAAAGGCATAAATAATGAAATAAAAGGATAAATAACAATGATAAGAGAATGAAGTATACTTCCTGTTAGGGATTTTTCTTGTATGAATCACAGTGCTTGAAATAACTACTTGAACACCATGCCTTCTAATACTGATTCAGAGACAAGAAAAGCCTAATTGCTAAGGACTGGATAAGGTCCTTCTTCAT
>MU225176.1:2891655-2905306 GCA_018584345.1 Thuja plicata | reverse complement strand
ACTATGATTGTAAATATAACAAATACCAGTGATACAAGGATTTTCATCCTTCTTCCTTTTCTTATAGGAGGGATAACCTAATGATTCACTCTCCAAGGAATCACTAAAATGGACACTGTCCTACTGACATAGGTCCTTATTGAGTTCAGTTTGTTTGTTCTTAGTAACAAGAGTATTTTGATTAAATTCATTTTTGATATTGGATGAGGAACAGACTGCAAACTATACTCTAAACCAGTGCCTATCCCTTGGGCAAAGAGTCAATGAAAACATGAATCAACGAAGATAAAATAATAGAGATATTGTAGAGTGCCTTACAAACTACATGCAGCTGAGATAGAGTGCCTTACAAACTATCCTCTCATATACATACATCTGCATCAAATCCTTATCACAATGCTTTGCTCTCTGAAATCATCTATGAAACTTAGTCCTCTCCTTGAAAGGAACTCATAAATAATTAGACAAACTACCTTGTAGCTGGTGTATTTCAAATGCCTTACAGGTGAAACACACTAGAGCACAAACAAAATGCAAAGAGAAAAGATAATATGAAAAAGGGAAAACCACACTGTATTCTATTATTGTATTCTACTTCAACACATCCAGACAATAAGCTTTGATGAATATACAAAGACATAAAAGTATAACTTAGAATAAAATTTCCACAAGACCAACAGGGACCTGCTCTGGGCATCTGCAGGAAAAAACCAGAACAGAGCAGAGGAAAGGAACCCTTACAACTGAGAAAATTAAAAAAGATATAGAAGAGAAGAAACCCTGAAAATCTGTCTAGGCAAACACCTATCCTTCTCTCAAATCTGATTTGCATTCATCTTTCCAAAATACCTGATATATTCAATTAATAACTAAGTCCATCTATCTGAAAATATCTGCTACTATCCCTTTGCAAATCTCCTTCATTCTCCCACTGAAAAATTCCATCCAATATGATTCCATTTACAAAATATCTCTGAAATCCAGTCATATCTCTCTTTGAAAATCTGATTTCAAAATTCCTCTGGAAAGCTCTTTCAAATTTGAGTTGTGCAATTAAAATATTATGCATTTTATCTCATTTTCCTTTGTGCAAATCTGATTTTATTCTCTGATCTTCATTCTGTCCAAATCTGATTTCCAGTGTCTTTAAAAAACCTCCAGGTATAATCATATGGATATTGCAATAAAACTATTAAATTCCCTGTTAAAATTAACACTATGCACATTTTAAAGTCTCTGAAAATCTCAGATTTATGCATACACTTCCTAGAAATTGCCAGATTTTGACAAGTGGCACCTTCTTATTCACTGTCATAATTGTGCTTAACTCCTTTTTAACCTTAGTTTCATTTGGCGACCATGCGACGATCTTAGTCTCTAAGTCGCGAGCCTTTTTTAACTTATCTTTCATTCTTGGGTGACCTAGCGACTAGCACCCGATGACTTATTCCATCTCGCGACTGCGCGACCAGCGGCAATCTCCATGTCGCGACAACTATCTCTGGCATCTGGAGACTTTGCGACTAACCGCTAGCAGTTAGTCGCCAAGTCTCAGCGGTTAACTTTGATGTCTGGCGACTATGTGACTGATTGCTAGCGGTCAGTCGCCAGGTCTCAGAACTTTGGCGGTTACCTGCGATTTCAGTCCCGACTGGGCGACTGGAGCCTTTAGCGACTGGGCAACCAAGTGTATCTCACGACTTCGCAACCAAGTGCCACGTCATCACTTCTGCAAAATTTCATCTCCTTCATTTTTAGGCATGGAAACTGAGGCAGTCGGATGAGGCCACACGCGTGGATAGCCTCCTCTTCATCTTCAAACTCATAAGTTTGTGTTTTAGCATATAAAGCCTTCAATTTGCTTTTGCCGGATGAATGTGGGATATTTCATCTCATGGTTTAGAAGCATTTTAAAATTTCACTTCAAAATACTATGTAGAGCCTCTAAACTTCGACCCCCAGCCCTCAAAGGCCTGCCAAGAGCCTCTGGGCTCTCATTCTTACCTCTAATGTTTGCCTTTTGGTATATAAATACCAAAAAATCCCTTTGCACAATGAATATGGGACATTGAAAATACACTATTTTTCATCTTCCTGGGACTTATCATCAAAACTGCTCTTTAATGTCTTTGTTATCTTGCAAACGAAGACCATGGTTTTCTTCCAGTAGTCAAAACGCCCCTTCGTGTGGAGTAAGATATACAAATTTATCTTTAAAAACAATGAAAACCCTCACTCTGCACAGTAAGATCTGCAACTCCCTTTGTCTATACAAGAAGATATTATGAAGTTTATGGTTTGCAACATTTTTTTTTAAAACTTTATAAACACCTTCCCCATGCAGCAAATTATACAATGAAGTTTTTTCCCCTTCACAAACTAAAACAAACAAAACAAAGGCTCCAATCTGCTATCGCAGCCTACTCACTTGCCTGGCATTTGAAATTACTCCTCCAAATGTGCAGGAGTCTTTTGGATTTTGAAACAAAATCCCTCATATTACTACTTATGCACATATGGCTGTGAAGTTTGGCTTTACACCTGCTGATTGCACTACCTTGGGAGTATTTTGTTGAAACAGTTCATATGCCCCCTTTCATACATTGCGTAGGTTTCAATGTTGAACTAGATTTCCACATTTCAAATTTAAGATGCCCTTATATCCTGCGCAGATTTCAATGTTGAAGAGAAGAAGCCTCCACAAAATCATATGAACTCCTCCTTTAATCTGCTGTTGCACTGATTGAATGCCAGAAGAATGCATTAAAAATTTCCCCCCAAAACAAAGTGCTGGTCTCTTCCATGGGCAACGTAGACTATGGATGCAGAGGTTTGCAGTTCAAAATAAAATTGCAATTTATAATGTTTTTTAAAAACTTCACCAATACCTGGTCTGCGCAATATGCTATGCAATACCATTAACAATACATTTTGTTTAACATTTCAAACTCCACTGTCCTCAGCGCAGAAGATGACAATGACTTCTTGTGCTTACTTTTACAAATACAAAATCAATTTAATGTTTGAAAAACATTACAACTTCCTCTGCAATGAAGTCAGCAACTCCCTTCCCATAATCTGCGCAAACAGCTTAGAATACTAAGCTTTAAGGAAGCATTCAAACAACATTTCACTTTCCCATTTGATTTATATGCATAATCTTTGCTGTCAATGATCAGAGTGTATTCACCTCCACAAGCTAATGCACAGATGATTTGACGTTTACACTTACCCAATTCTTTTGCATGAAAGTCTCGAGATCCCCTCGTCTCTATTTTTCCTTTTCTTATAACTCATATAAGAGTCTAGAAGTCATCTTCCTGACGGGGAAACATATTCAACCTCATAATGTTTAATATGTTAATAAAATTTCCCAATCCTATTACCACTTTGACAGTTTGCATCCACACTCGAGCATTATGGATCCGCATATGATAATCACATTCAAAACAATCGTTGTGAATACATGTTTGGTCTCATATCGTGTGCACTTTCCAATCTTGAGAAAAATTAAACTTTGCCAAGTATAATTGACTATGTATTTGTTGAGAAACTTTCAACCAATATAACTTGCACATTCTGAAACACAAACCACTATGCAAATATGATTATAAATTGCGGCCTTTATAATCACTTCTAACAATTTTTGCAACTTGACCATATAACTGCAACTAGTCTCAAAAACTGACTAAAACAGATAATCTGGCCTCATCATCTGGAAATAAGATTCATTCATCTATAATAAGAATGCATATGAAAGGGCTCCTTTAGATTCATTCTCCGGCACAAGATGCAACTGATGAAACTTTGCATTTCCATAATACTATGCAAGTGTGAAATGTTGAATCAACATAAATCTCATTTGGATCAGTCATTGCAAAATGAGTAAATCATGTTCTGAAACCTTGCCATTAGGTCACATAGTAGATTTATATGTAATGATGATGGTCCTACAATCAGATCCTGAAAACATCCTTCAAACAGAAAGTTATCATTTATGCAAAATGGCCACTCTGAAACTTAACACTTTTCCGCACTACAAACTGAATAAAATGCCTCCAAAACTGAATTCACAAATCCATCAAAAGGATCTTTCATAAGCTCAACCTCTGGAGCCTGATTGAATGTCATATGTAGAACATGACCCCTCAGTTGTCTTCCTCTGAAAATAAACCACTGAACTGATACCAATTTGCAAAAATAGCACCTTAACACTTTTCTAAACTAAAACACAATAAATATGCAGAAATCAGGTTCGGAATCGGCAAAGAAAAGTGATCTACCAGATTGGTCAAGGTTTGGGAATCTTCAAAGGATTTCATTCCTAGGTCTACAATGAAAATCCATATTCAATTATGTTTTACCTCGAACAGGGTGCGAATGAAGAAAGGACAAAGTATACCATTTACTTCTGAATTCTGCAATTTCAGAGAAACCTCATTAAATTGGAAATGGAAAGGCTCTGGAAAAGTGGATAAATGGATTGGTAGGAGTCTGTAAATATTTAGGTAGGTACAATCCTATGTTTTCAATATGAGGGATAAGCCAATTATCCAAAATGTTCACCCGGGTATATATTTTGAAAAGCTCAAAGTAGGTCACCTACCAATTCTGCACTTGAAAACACAGGAAATCAGAATTAATCACTATCAGAATGGTTCTTGAAAACTTGTCATCTGATTTCAAAAAGATCTACAGACTGGAAAATATGGAGTATGTGACCACTGGAACACAGTGCAAAAGGAATTTTCTCAATTGGATGGGCTGGTCAAAAGTTATAATGTGTCAAACTGGGCTATTCAGATTTCTAGGCAGGACAAAAATGCAGACAGTTCTGAGCAACCAACTTTGGGAAGTATGAAAAATTATCAAATGGATTTGGAATGACCTGAGATCTAAAACATAAGCTCTCTGATATGCATGCTAAACATTCCCAAAGTGGCGAACTATGAAACTCAACAGGGTGTAAGATACTCAAAAGAAAAGTAGGCTCCGTACAGCAAATTGACAATTAGCAAAGATGCAGAATTAAGTGACCCCCTTAAAATGACTACTCCCTAAACATGTCAGAATTGGAAATCAAGAGCTGGGACCCACTGTATATGTCAAATGAAAGGCATTAAAGCCTCTTTCAAATTTGTTCCTCATGAAAATCATCCGGGCATCTTTTTCAATCACTCCAACTGAGCCTTCTTACACAATTTTTCAAAGGTACTCACTTTGCTTAACTGAAAAACTTCAAATGGTCACTCCAAATTTGTTCCAAATTTAGGAGTACCAACACTTCCATGAATTGATTAAACATGTATTTTTTCTTGTGAATTCTAGGTTCCACCAGTGGCTCTTTCTGGGGATGTGTGTTCATACTTGGACACAGCAAGAGTTCAGTTATCTCTGGGGAAGCAAACTGAGTATCCTTACCAAATCCGATGCAAAACTTTGGGTGGCCCTAGGCCCCCAAAATTAAACATTGCTTCCTTCCTTTATTAAAAACATGATTCTGATCATGCAACACTTTGAATCTCCTACATATAATATTATATCGTTCTTCTTCCTTATCAACTAGAGTATTTGGAAATAAACAAATTTCAGAATTATTCAGCCCCAACATCTGATCTGATGCATCATCCTTACAGACCATATTCCTTGGTTTCACTTCATCAATACAGTCATTGGCTTTTGATTTATGTTTTTCCTTTGAGATATTATTAGGTGCACTATGGTCTTTATTAGATGAAGAATCCCCATGCATTTGACCAACCTCATAAGTAACCAGATCAAGCTCTTCTGCTTGGATGCTTTTAAGCATACAATCTGTTCTACACTCAAAATGTTGTTTCTCTTCACAAAAAGCTTTAAAGATAGCTCATATTTAAGAACTATTACTTCTCTTATATCAAGAATTTGATCAGGTAGGATACTTGGATAATTCTTAGTATTATTCTCCAACACATTCCCATCACTATGCTTGGTTGGTTTAATCTCATCTTCACAAGTCTGATACAGCTCCTGCTCAAAGTGTGAATTGAAAGATGTTTCACCTTCTAAATGCATATTTTGAATTTTATCAACTTCAAAGTCATCATTAGGCCTGCTATCTTTATCATGATATTGATGGATTTTATTGTATAGAAAATATCCTTCACATAATGGATTTATGAACATGAATATTTTAGGCATACCCTCATGAAAGTCTTCATCTAAATTTTTTTTCTATTCATATGTTGTATGCTGTTCTATTTCATCTTTGTCATCTGATTCTTGGAAATTATTATCTTCTTGATATGGTACCTCTTGAATATTTATTGATCCATTAACTTGTTTACCTTGGTGGATTGAGAAAAAAAATTCACCATTTCTCTGAACATGTTTTTGATATTCAATATCTAATAAATCTAAAATTTCCTTAGTACTAAGAAGGTTTTCTTCCTCATCATCATGATTATTTATATCTTTCTCTTGCATACAAATATCATCGTGTACAGATTCTGTTCCATGTTATTACAAGTATCATCATGGTTCTCAAATATGGATGTTTCTTTATCTCATGTATGACTAGTGCACTCATCTTCCTCACTATGTAATTTAGAAAAATGGTACAATTCTATATTGTCGGAGTCAAATTTTTGTGAAACATCCCCTTCTTGGTATTCTTCATTTATTTTATTGAACAAAAATTTCAAACTGGGGTCACCTGAGATTTTTAATTCATGAATTTTCTTTAAGAATTTCTTGCATGGAAGCATGATGTCTAGAGGTATTTCTTGATAAATTTTTCCCATTATTATGAACAAATGTGTTGCAGATTCTCCTTCATACCTTTTGAAATTGAAAAATGCATCCATTGGAGATATGTAAGGTTCTTCTTCTATAATTTAATTTTGATTTACTTCCTGTTCATAGCACATGTTTTGTTCATAACACATGTTTTCTTCTTCATCACTAAGATAATCATCAAGCAAAGGGCCTTGTTTAATCTGATCATAAGCCTCCCTTTTCCTATCTTCATCATATCCTTTTAATATATGCATAAAGAACATTATAGAAGGATCATTTGATGTGATTCCCAAATTTTTTACCGTTCTCATAAAAAAATTTTTGAAGGCATAATGTTTGAAGCTATCTCTTGAAGAATTCTCACCATCTTCATTAGCAAGTGTGTAGAAGACTCCCCTTTGAATCTATCCAAGCTGAAAAGGGAATTAAGTGGAGACATGTCAGGATCCTCCTCCATGCTGAAACTTTGGTCTTCATACTATTCACAACACATATTGTCTCCTTCACCATTGGCATTATGAAACATATCAAGAAACCATTGCTCAAACTGTCTCCATGATGAAATGGGTTGTGTAGGTAGTGATTCATATTCTTCTTATGCATTATTTTTTAATGACCATGCAAACAACTTCATGGCATCATCTTCTGTATCAACCTCATAATTATCAAGGAATATATGAAAATAATCCAAATGATCAAGATTTGATTCATCATAATCTCCATAAAATTTAGGAACCCTCTGTGAAAGGTGTGAAAACAATTTATTAGAACTGCATTGAAACTTTCTAAGATCCAAAGGCCTAATATCAATAGGGATCAAAAAAATAATAATAGAATTCTAGACATCATGTAATAGATCTTTTATTACTAATTAAAGGAAAAATTCTCATCCTTTCTAGGCTATCTCCCTCAGATACAGGGTCACCACCTTTTTATCTCCTATCAAGCCTTCTCCCTTAGTAGAGTCATTGACTGAAATGCTTTGTTAAATAGAGTCACCACCTTCTTACCAGAAGGAAAATACTTACTGCATGTTGAGTCCTTTCTCCTAGTAGAGTATTAAGTATACCACCAGAGCTTCTAAGTGATCTTCAATGTTTTCTTATATAGACAACTCCCCAGCAAAGTCACTAATATGTTGATGCTCAAATCAACAGATTAGATTTCCTATGGACTTTCCAATCCAAAAATGGGAAACCCAAGTGACTTGGCCAACTAACAAGTTTCAACCAAAGCAAAGTTGAACCTTCTGCAATTTTGGCTCTACAAAACCAAGGCTGGTAGGCCTATACCTTGACTTCTCCTTCAAGGATTTTTATAGCAAATGAGATACACTTCAAACTTCTCTCTCTCAAGTATGGCAAGGCACTTGAGAGAAATCAAATTGTAATCAATACAACATAAAACTACAAAAAATGAATTCTTTGTGAGATTTGTAAGAATTTTTTATAGGAATGTATATATAAATGAATGCTATAATATCTCAACAACATAGAACAATGAGCTTAATGATTATATTCAATGATAAATTAGATCAATTCCTATATCAACTTGGGCTATACAGTCAATTCAATTCCAATCCTATGCACAACTTTGCAAGACAGTATAATACAATCAACTATCTGAATGTTATAGATGTAGAAAAATTGAGTCTATTTATATCTTTGTTAGTTCAAATGAATTTAACTCCTATGGTTGGGAGACCAGTTGAACAAGAAGCTGGAAACACTGACTTTTCCCAAACTCCTTGATGATTAAACAATGATATAAGACATATAATATCTCTACACAAGCATGTATAAAAAAGAAATTTAAATTCCTTCAATAATTGCAAAGGACTAATTGAAATGAATTGAACCATTTTACCAAAAATGAGATAGAAACAATTATCTTTTATTGATTTTGAAAATTAGTACATTTGAGTCCATGTTGTAGTTGTGATAAAAAATAGAACAAAATAATATAGTTATTGTATACTATCTCCTCCACATGGTCTTGGTATCCCTATTAATATAAAATCGAAGGGATGTAAAGAATCAAACTGATGTGCCTATTCATAACTAATACCTAATCCTAGGATCACCAACTAAATAGTTATAATTACATCTCAGGAATGATTAGTCATCCTTGTCTGAAAATTAGTTATCGACCAAAAGAGATAAGAATAATGGTAACTAACAAATCACTTGTGATTTGTTAGATATAATTCAAAATAATGATTTTGTGTTAAGACGTTATGGTACTTCAACCATACTTTCATCCATATATTTCTACTTCTGATAATGGATATTATTTCTGGTGTGTCAGAGAGCTTTATCATTGAGAAAAAAAATGTCGATGTTGTTAATCACCCTATGATATTCCTTTATCTTCTGCATACTATCAATGAATTTTTGCATGTATTATCTTCCAATATTTCACCCAGGTCACATTTTTATGTCAGTAGATAGATCCATTTTTCACCGCAATTGAAACCCTACATGTGAACATCGACAATGTATCAAACGATAATCAAAACCCAAGACAAATAAATTATGATTAAAATAATTTAAAATAAAATAAATAAGTCTATGTCACATTGTCACTCAAGATTTCTTCTTTTTTGACCATCAAAGACACGTGTCAAGATCACGTAATGCCTTGAAGAGTAAAAGCCTTGCATCTTGGCATCGAGGAAACATGCCCGCCATCGATGCTTTTTTTGCTGTAACAAATGGTTATGTCTCTCATTGTTTGTTGGTCTAGGACGCATGTCAAAACATAATGATGCCTCAATGGTTAACCATCGCACATCTATAGCTTTGAGGCATAACGCCCATCATCAATCATATCCAGAATTTAGTGTAGATTAATCTTCGAACCCTGGTTAACATTCAATTGCCTTTTATCTAGGTTAAAAGATCACCATTTATTTAAACCTTGTGCTAAATGATAAGAACTTTATTATTTCTCTTTTTAATCCTACCTTGTCATCTCATGTGAATCCTTATCACCTCACTCAACCAATCAAAAGTTTTCCATATATATCCATGTTGTCATACTACCTCTGGCCTTGGTGGGTCCAGGACACACATCAACATTGCGTGTTCCCTCAAAGACTAAAGGTTATGCATCTATGCTTTAAGGTATAGTGCTAGCCATAGATCCTCTCTAATTGTTAATCATCGATCATCACATATTCATCTTTTAGAAACTACGGGCCCAGGACATGCGTTGTCACCCCTCGATGCCTTGAAGATTAACTATCATTTATCTTTGGCTTTGAGGTATCACAACGGCTGTAGATGAGATCTGATCTCCATCAAAGATTAACCCTATACCTTTCCTTCCTCATCACTCAGAGTTTAGTGGGACTGGGACACATGTCAATATGGTGCGATGCCTTAATGGTTAAAAGATCTTCATCTTGTCGATCGAGGGATAACGGTAACCGTCGATCTTTAGAAAAAGTCTAGTCATTTAATTGAATCTGCAAAAAGGTAAAACTTGTTAAATAACCCACAAAAACACTTTAAATGGCATGTTTATGAATTGAAAAAAAATGCAGGCCATGAAATGTAAGATTTAAAACATTGCAAATTTAATAGGATAAATGCATGAATTAATAAGATGAATGCACAAGTTAGAATATTTGCAAGCATAGACTATAAATGAAAGGCATAAATACTAAAATAAAAGGATAAATAAAAATTATAAGTGCATGGAGTATACTTCCCTGAATTATTTAAAAATTTATTTTTTCTTGTGAATTATGGGTTCCACCACACTCGATTAAGGGATTTAACCTACTGCAACTATTATAGAACAACAAGATATATTGATTTGTAAAATGGCATTGATTTCCTATCAGATCCTTTCTTCTCCTTTCCTTCCTAATGTTGTACTGATCTCTTCTCCTTCAATTTGTGATTGCACAACTTGAAAATATAATCCAACCCTAAACCAAATGATTTAGTGCTCCTTAAATAAAACTGTCATTAGGTCACACAAGACCTATAACTTTCCACCATATTCAGTTCAAAATATTAGCCAACCTCCTTGAAATTAGTGTCAACAACATCCAATATATCATCCTCAAACATATTATCAATATTTAGAACTAATATGTCAGCGTCATATCCACCGCCTTAACCCAATTATTATGAAACTCTGATCAGTCTTCTCATTCAAAACATAATTCATTCAAAAGTTGGTATAAAATGTTGTGATTAGAATCATGGATTCCAATTACCATATACAAAATACATCTATGATCGCAACACCTGAATCTTTCCCAAACTCAACCACTACCACATTATGTCCCTGCTACTTCTCTTCTTAAACACCAGTCAACATGCATTGTTGATCTTCCCTTTATCTATCATGTACAGTTCATACTGGTCACGCTAATCATGATAATTGAATACATTGTCATTAATGAAAACCAATTATGCATCAAATCATGACCAATCTTCATTTCTTCTCGAAAACTACCATAATGCCAACAGTAATAATTGGTCTTAAGGTGTGATAGTGTTGGAAAAATAGAATGGTGTATATTGAGAAGGGAGGGGTGAATCAACACCCTTAAAACTTTTTATCAATTAATCTTTAATCCTTTAGTAATCAATTCCTTGCATTACTGACCATAGATGCTTTTCTATCTTATGCATGTAATATCAAAAAATAAACTTAATTTCATGTAAACATTCATAGAAACATTCATGAAATGTAAGTACACATGACACAAGAATTGGTAACAAATAAAATCCCTGTTAGAAGGTAAAAATTGCAGTGGGGAGGAAACCCACAAAGCTTCACTATTTGCAGAATGGAAGGTGTCAGTTAAGGCTACAAGTTTGATCACTTCTGATGATCTTACCATGCTAGGAGTAACATTTTAGACTAGTTAGGTCTACTCGGTTGAGAGATTTAGCAACACTATTTAGTGTGCACTCGGTTAAGAGATTTACATAAGGATTGTTAAATCCACCTTCTTAAAGGATTTATTCTACTTGCTACACTTGTTAGAATGCAGTCAAAAATACTTATTGACCTGATTATATGCAATCTTGAATCGCTAAATATAGATCCTTTAATTTCACAATGTATGTGTATCACCTATAGTGATTGATTAATACCTTTTTTCTACTCGGTAGCCTTGAATATTTTTCTTCAAAACTGATTTCATCTTTTGTTGTCCTTCTGCATGAAACTCTCTATCTGATCCATACATGTCTGATGTGGCTACAATCATCATTTTCTAATTGATTTCTACATCTATTTATACAATCTATTGACCTATCTAGGTTTCATGCTTTACAATAAAAACTCTATGATCAAAGGTTTACAACTTGATCTTGATCTCCTAGTTTGCATGTTTCAATTAGTTATTCTAATTTAAATAATTACATGTGCTTTACTTGTACCTCAAGAAATTTTTTTAAAGATAAGAATAAAGCTAAATATAAAACTCAAGTTTTTTTTTTGACATGTAACTCAGATCCACATTTATCAAAAATAAAGTTGTCTCTCGGTAGACTCATGCTCAGGTTTCTCTATAGGCTATCTATTGGTTTATACTGTAGACTGTGTTTTCATTTTACACTATGACCATTCTATCGGTGAAGACTAGTTTTGGCGACCTATGTGAACTGTTGTGTCAGGTTGCACTATAAACCTGTCTTTCGGTGATCATGTTACCGACAATTCAAAAGCTATTTTCTTTGTATACTAATGTCAAAATATGATCATCAATATCTCCCTTTGACATTAGTATCAAAAATTGATATGTACAAAACTAAAATGTTTAGTATATACATCATGTGTTTATCTTGTCAATATGACTCCCCCTATGTACATGCCTTGGTATAGTATATGTACATATTTCTTCCTTTACCCATATATACATATAATTCCCCTTTTATTATTTCCCCCTTTCTCCTTATCATTTCCCCCTTTTTTTTTGAAAATAATGACAAAGGGGTAATACTTACCATTTGTCAAAAATGTGGGAATGGGATTTCTTTATGTCTTCCATCATCTTCTCCCATTTCTCTTTGAGGTGCTCAAGGGTCATGAATTCCAAGGTGATTCAGGCATGCATATCATATATGCTCTCTATAATAGACATCTTCGGGGTGGCAATCAATGTTCTTGCCGAAGTCATATGTTGTTGTAGTAATGTGAGATTTGGTAGTAGTAGATCTTGGAGCTCAGTTACCTCATCTTGGATTTTTGATTTTGCCTCTTGAATCTCTAGTCTCAACCATTTAGATTTTACTAGCTTCTCATAATGCAATTTGAATGCATTGTCATCAGTTGTAAGACCTTGCGCACTTGCCTTAAGATATTCATCAATTTTGGCCAACTTGTCACTATGCTCAGTAGTGAAAGTTTCTAAGGTGCACAAATTTTGAATTATGTTTACTACTTCTGATATTATCAGTTCTATAGTAGTAACTAATTCAGAAAGTTTTACCTTTTGTTCTGTCACTTCCTGCCTGATTTTCTTTGTAAGCTTGTATAGAAACTTTTGCTGAGCACATTCTTCTATTGCCTTGTTTATATCTACATTCTGTGATGTGATGGCATCGGTAATGGGGTAAAAGCACAATAATCTGTCACCCCTGAGGACAATTTTGGGTGCTCATTCGCGTCATACTCGGCCGAGTCAAACTCGGCCCAGTCTAACTCGGCCGAGTTTACGTGGCACCGAATGGCGCCTACGTGGCCAAGTCAGCTCGTGCGTGAGCCAATGGGAGGGCGAGTAGGACTCGGCCGAGTCCGACTCGGCCGAGTCCCACTCGGCCGAGTCTACCTAGGTGGCATGCCATGTGGCAGCCAAACCTCCAAAAACATAAAAAATCCAAAAGTTTGCACTTCTGCTGGTTTT
>MU225176.1:2879075-2891416 GCA_018584345.1 Thuja plicata | reverse complement strand
TAATATGTAATTTATTTTGTTTTTGGTATAGTTTTGATAGGATAAAAATGGCGGGAGACAAAAACTGTTGATTTCAAGTAGGTTCGACTTTGAATACTTATAACGGGCAAACTATACATCATAAAAATTTCTTTCTTTTTTCCTGCACTACCTATACATGTCATCTAAAACATATTATGAAATTGGAGGAAAAAACAATATTTTACTTATAATGATTTGGCGGGAGGTAAACTCCCTGATTTACAGTTTTTTTAGAAAATGAAAAATAGACCTAAAATTTTCAAAAAACATATTAATTTTAGTTCAAATTTCTTTTAAAAAATTATAGGCATATAATTCATCCTATTTGACACATTTCATCAGTTTACATCATCTTCAAATTCTCAATAGAAATGTGACTTTTATGCCCTTGAAGTTTTACAGTTTTGGTGTTGTTGTCCTTTTCCTTTGTAAAAGGGTGACAGATTATTGTGCTTTTACCCAATGACTATTAATTGATCAAGTATCGATGCACTTTGATCAGTATATGTGTCAGGTACAATCTACAATAGTATATCTTTGGTTATCTCATGGACTTGGGAGTTCTTGTGCTCCTTCTTGATCTTGTCCTGAGTTGCCTTTCTTTTAAAAAGTTCACCATACTTTGTAATTAACTTTGGATCTAATGTCCTAATATCACAGTCTAGTATGTCAATAATTTCATCCAATGTGGATGGATTTTTATTCTTCTTCTTCTTTGTAATTGTAGTGGAAGCACTTGTATGCAGTACCATAGAAATTTCCTTTGCTTGGTTTGATGTACTTGGTGAAGGATTTGGAGGTGTTGTGCCCTTATCCTATTGCTTGGTATTCACTTGTCGGTTGGTTGTAGACATCTCTACATCAACCTTATCATTTTCTAAAGCTTTCTCTTCCTTGGTATCCTTGGCATCACCTTTTTTTTCTTCTCCACTTGTACCTTTATGTTCATCATTTGTGTTTTTTTCCTCCTCATCACCCTTAGCCTCGGGTATGATTTCATTAGGGTCAGGTGTCTTCTCCTTTTCTTCTGAGATGATATTGATAGATTGTATCAATAATGGCATTTTTCCTGGTATATTGACATGTGTAGCATCCTGTGTTTCCTTTTCCTTTTCTTCTCCTTGTTCGATGGTCACATTAATATCTTCATCATTCTTTACTTCATCTACAGGATCACCTCTAGTGATATCTATTATAGTTATATCTTTGATTTTTTCATCTGTAGTATCCTTTAATGATTGTAAGATCTATAGTATGTCATCCATGGCCTTTCTTGCTTCTGTTTTTAGATCAACTAGATTGACATCCTTAGTGTCATTTAGAATGATGTGCTCTGGGCTCGGTGTATCCTATTTCTCTTCATTGTGAGGGGTCTCGGTAAGAGCTAATACCTTCTTCAGGATTGTATCCTCTTTAGGTAGATTAATTATATCTCTCCAAGCTTCATCACTTTCTTTGTCAAGCTCTATTAGGCTACCCTGTAGTACTTTTTAGGCTCTCAATTTTATTGAGAACTTCTTTGAGTGCTTCTTCATCATTTCATCAAATTTTTCCATCTTTGACTCAGGTGGCACAATTGTTACTAGGGATCTTTCCCTTATCTATTTTTTATTTTTTAGTGCATATGTCCACCTTTCTTATAGGTTGTTATTAAGTTCTTGTGTCATCATCTTATCAAACTGTATAGGTACATACTTTAATGCAATCATTGCCTGGATGATGGCTTCTTCTATCTTAACCTAATCCTTGACTTTTAGAGTTATCCATTGTCTGATCTTAGGATTTGATATGCTACCTGTCTTGACGATTGATGCAGAAATCTCATCAATTGTTGTAGGAACTTTTTTATTTTCTATTTGAGCTCCTTGTTCTTTCTCATCCTTCTCATTTTCATCCTTATCTTCTTTTTCTCGGATATATTTTCTTCTTTTCCTCAGTGCTTGTTTCCCAGTTTGAGGCTTTCTTTTTTAAGTCCTCACTCTTCCTTTCTTGATCGGTGGTGAGTTTGTATCTTTTGTATCTTGACTCCTCATCCTTGATGTAGCAGTAGTTCTTGGTTTCTTTGCAGGTGGTGCATCAAACTTAGTTTACTTTTTGTCACTCACTTGTTCACCTTCACCGATGGGTGACTGTCCCTCGATGTCATCCTTTTGTTTTGTTTCTTCTTCATTAACTGATAGCTTCTTCTCAAGTGTCTTTACCATATTAGTCTTCTTTCGGTCTATCTTTTTAACAACTATGCCTATTTTGATTCTGGCCTTAGCTTCTTCCTAAGTTCCAAATCTTGGTAATTATTTGTCGAGTGGTTCATTCAATAATGTTTCAATAGCATTTGTGGCCTGTTCAATGTTGATTTCATAATTAAGTGGTACTAACCTTGTTGTTCTTGATAAAACTAGTTTTATTAAAGTGGTGTCGGTATCCACTATGAAACATATATCATCTTTATGCTGTTTGACCAATTGTTCAGGTATCCTCATCCTTTTTTGCATTCTATCTTTGAATCCGGTGAAATATGCATCCATAACTGAAGTGAAATTATCACCTAGTGACTTGATGTGTTCACTAATTTGAGTTGTTATCAGTTGAGTAGTGTCCCAAGTGATATTGTTGATAGAGGGGAAGAATTATTGAAATTAGAAGAATATATAGATGATAAGTGAACCAAACTTACATGAATTAGATTTTGTTGATCTAATGGTCCTCATGTTCTCCTCTAGTTGCTTCAGTAGAAGCTCAGATAGGTCTAGTTGTACTCCCTTCTTCACAATCTTATGGGAAGTGTCATATTCTTTGCATTCAATGCTATTTATTCTACTAGATTGGAATACCTTATATCCTAGTATACATGCACCAAATTTTTGTTCTTGATTGGTGATGGAGTTTACCTTTAAACCTCTGCCATCCCATACTGCACCCGTCATCTTCTCTATATCAGGGCGAGGGGGATGTTTGAGTGTTTTGACCTTGTCGGTTATTGGATAACCAGTTACTTCATGTATTACATCCTTGGTGATTGGTTTTGGCTCATCCAGCAACATCTTTCGGTCATGTACCCGACTAAGAACTCTCCAGATCCAATCAGTCTTGAATTTTGTCAGGAACATTAGGGCATTTTTCAACCCTTTTACCTCAATATGTTTATGTTCATCCTTAATGTTTCCATCTATGAAAAGCTTCTTGTAAGCTTCTTCAACTTTTATATCTTTGATCTTTGTAACCTTATAGTTGATATATGCTCAGACATCCTTGACTAGAAAAACCCTAGGTGGTATGCTTGATAACGCTCCAGCATTTTCAGGTTGTGAAGCAACCTCAGGGAAGAATTTGTACTTAGGATCTTCACATGTAGAGTTCTTGATCAAATTATCCTTTTTATCCTTTGCATTCTTGATCTTGGAAATGTGCAATGTGGTTGCCATCTTTTTGTGAAATTAGGGATTTTCCTGTAAACAAATTGTTTGGTCGATGAGTCTTAGATTCTCACTTGATCTATTGTAGCTATTGTGAATCTATCAGAGTAGCTGTGAATGTTCTTGTGAGTTGCTCTACAATCTGGTCACTGTTGTTTTCTCTACTTCGCTATGCTCTTCGCTCTACTCTTCTCTCTTAAATGCATGGTGAATGAATGATCTTTCCATCACCCTTTTATAGATGATGCCCTAAGTGATGCAATAAATGGTTCACCTACTTCTCAGTGGTCAAAACCGGAGTCGCTTGATCATCATGAAATTTTTTTTGGCTTGGTGATTATACATTTATCGGGGTAAGTGTCAACTCAATTGACCTTTAATATGTTCACCGATGGCACTTGGTATGTAGAGAAGACTTCATTGTCTTTTTACATGACTACCGATGATACTTGGTTTACATTAACAACTTGGCTTTTATATGTATATCGATGATTCTCGGTATGTATTGACTAATGAGATTGGATTCACAAATTCATAACAAGTAATACCATAGTGCATCTTAATTCATGCTAGTTTGGCATTTTATCAATGTATATAGAAACTGATGTAAAATATAACTTTGTATAGTGAAGTTCATAATTACTTGTTCTTCTTAGGTGAGGGTGGTGGAATCACCAGATACATTGATAAGGTGTCACCAATTGTATTTCTTGTTCCAACATCATTAGTGTTTGTATCTTTCCTCCACATTTTTTTTCTCATCTTCCTAATGTCTTCAATGGTGTTTCCATTGGTAAAAGTGCTTGCCTCTGTCACTTGGTATTTACAGTCCTATCTTAGATGATCGACCCTATGACAGCGTAAGCATGTCATTCCAGGGTTAATATATCTTCTAGACCTTCTCATCCATTTTCTAATGTAGTTTGAAGCTATGTGTCCATATCTACCACATGTTGTGCAGTTTGTCCATGTGTTGTAATCCCAAACATATGAGTTACTGACTCTTCTTGGTTGATGAGCATTTTCTTGTTCTTTAGGTTTCCATGCTTTCTTTTTCTTCTTCTTGCATTCAAGAGAGGTGTGCCCATGCATTTTATAATCAGAACAATATTTTTCCATGTAGGTTTCCTTCTTTGGTTGTTTCACCTTAGATCTGCATTCATGTGCTTTGTGTTATTTCTTGTTATAGTTATAACAATTTCCTATGAATGTAGATGTGGATTTAGGAATACCTTTAGCTTTGCTCATGCAAATATTTGATATGTGGCCTAGTTTTCCATAGTGATTGCATGACTAATTCCTTGGTCTTGGATTTGTGTAGACATATTTTTGATCAGCTTGGTATGATGATTCTCCATGCTTGGTATAGCCTAGACCAGTATTGTTGTTGAGTCTCATTTGTCCATTCATAAAATCATCTATTCTTTTTGTGCTTTCTTCAGATTTCTTGATCATATCATTGTGTTGTTGAATCCTTACTTCATTCTTTAGTTTTTCATTTTCTTCTCTTAGCTCACCAATATCTTCCAATTTCTCATTTAGTTCTATGTTCACTCAGTTTTCCTCATGACTCATAAGAACAATTTGATTGGTAATATCTTAATGATGTTTAGTGAGTATTTGTATTCTAGTCTCTCTCTCTCTCTCTCTCTCTCTCTCTCTCTCTCTCTTATATCTTTTCAGTGATCTTCCTCCTGTCATCAATAGCTAATGTTCTTTCTTGTTCAGCTTGTCTAGCATTATTCATTACATCAATCATCCTTACCATCTGTGTCTCTTGACCGATTTGCAGAACCTTTACTTGTTCTGTCAGATGTTGATTGATTATATTGTTGGAAATACAATAATGGGAAAGCAAGATACTAAGAGGGGGGGTGAATCAGATCTTCAAATTTAAACACTTAAAACAAACTGATCCAGATTCATACATATATGAATCTAATGAAACATCAAATAACATCCACACAATGAAATAAATAACTCATAACACAAGAACTTGGTAACCCAAAAACCCAAATAGGTAAAAATGGGGTGGGGATGAAACCCACAAAATTCTTCACTACTGCAGCAATAAAGTGTGCCTGTTAGGGCTACAAAATTTGATTACAAAATGCAATCTACCTGGTTAAAGGTCTGCCTAGTTAAGAGATAAAGATCATTACAACCTACCCTATGAAATGATTTCAACTTACAATAAAGTAAGCACTATGTTAGGAGATTTAGAAAGGTCTACTAGAACCACTCTGTTAAGAGATTTCACCTGATACAATTATTAGAATGTTTCAAGTAATGATCCTACATTATGCACTCAGATGCTGATGACAGATCTCCTCTTTCCAGTACCTTCTATCATCTCACAATCTGATATGTCTTTACTCTATTGTTCACTGTTCTGTCACTCTGCTTGATCTATGCTTCTTAAAAAAATAACCCTCTGTGCATTTCACTTGAAAATGTAGTCACCACTTCTCTCCTCACACACAAAATAGGGTTAAGAAGTAATCTTATATATCTATTCAAGTCTGGTAGCGAGATCTCGATCAACGATCAAGATCTAATACTTATGCCTCCAAGGTATTACAATTAATAATTACTATAGGTCATGCATAGGATAAAACATTTAAATGCATATTTAACTCTGTAGGAAAATATTAAATATGTACATAAGTTGGCCCAAAAAACTTATACAATTTGGCCTGAACACTTATCCTCAAAGTTTGAATCAATCCAGACATGTATACAAAAAACTGTTCTTCTCGGCTCTTAACATCTTTGTTGCTCAGCACTAAGTATCTTACTCGGCTCAGCATGATGTAACTTGGAAACTTGAATACTTCTCAGCAATGTTGCTTGGCCTTGGATAGTTTTATCTTGGCCATAGTGATAGCCAACTAAAACTGCCTAAATAAATGACTAAGTGTTGGTCACTAATCATCAAAAAAACTTAGATATTAACAATCTCCCCCTTTGATATTAGTGACAAAAACACACTTATCATTTCTTCATTTCATTCCATCAAAATGTTGCCTAAGTATACTAAGTACTCCCCCTAGGAATATACTTGAAATTATACATAAAAAAAGTTACATAGAATACATGCCTTCAAAACATATACAAATGTACCTTTTCTGTACTGATTTATCATACTAAATCCTTACCAACTTCTTATCATATTGTATCCTTACCAACTTCCCCCTTTTTTTTGTCACTGATTGCAAGTGGGGTTAAGTTATACTTGTCCAAAAATTGTTTATGAAGCTGTAGGGTGGATGCAAATGTAGTGTCCCAACTGTCCTTGGCAATCTTCATAACTTCCAATTTTATCTCTAGCTCGACAGCTAGACTCACTAAACTTTCTACAGTTGAGAGATGTGAATTTCTCTGTGACAATTCTTTTGTAGCTGAAAGTTCCTTCTATATTACCTCCAAGTGAGGCAATGGGATTATTTGAATGGTGATCATTATGGCCCCAATCTAACCATCTTCAGCCATAAGCTTGGAAATTCTTCATTGTACATTGATCAACTTAGTAGAATGTAAGGAGCTAGAGGTAGCATCCTTACCCAAAGTATTACCAGTTGATATCAAATCTAACTGTAGCTTCTCAACAAGCTGTAGATTATCCTTTGTGAAGAATTCAACATCACATAGCTTCCTGTAAAAAGAATAAATGTTTGCTGTAACTTCCTCCAAAATTCCTACAAGAGTATAAAGTTCAACCTGTTTCGTTGCAATCTCTTTTGAGATTTTCTCTAGAACTTTGATCTCAAATCTCCTCTCGGACCATCTTAGAAGTTTTTCATTTCTATTTATATCATCATCAGTTACCTTCTATACAATGTGAATTAACTGATCAATAATGGGAGCTTGAGGAATTTCATCTTCAAAGTCAAAAGCCTTTGCAAATATATCCTTGATATCATGTAACACCTGCTTTTGCTTCTGTTCTATTTTCATTTCTTCCTGTCTCTTCTTCCTCTTAAGTAATTCCTGAAGAGTCCCTATTTGTTCAAAAGAGAATTCATTGGGATCTCATTGTGGAATCACAATTACCTCATCTAATGTGACATTGAGAATTGGAGACTTCTTCCTCATAACTTTCCTCCTCTTCAATTCAAGTGAGCTGATGCTCGGCTACATCTTATCAACACCTTTTCCTGTGTCAGTATCAATATCCATTGCCTCTTTCAATTCTGTCAAGATTGTCTGGGGATCAGACATACCTCTAGTTTTAGGAGTTGTGGGAGTGGATGATGCAAAGTGTGGTAAATCAACCAACACTTTCACTACCTCTTGTTCCTTATGCTTGTCATCATTATCCTTCATCACTACACCACTATCTAAAACTATTTTTACAACCTCTATAATAGGTGGATTTTGTGAAGTTACCTCTTGTGCATCTATTTGCTTTTTCTCTTCGCCTATCTGATCATTGATTACTTCAAGTTCCTCATCAGTTCAGTTTCCAGATGTAGTGGTCTTTCCTCCTTCAGTCTTAGTTGCCTTAATAGGTGACTCAATATTTGTACCACTCAACATATCCTATCCCTTAGCATTCAAATTGCTGGAATCATCAATTGTGAAGTCAATTGGACTATCTGCAGTCAGATCAATAGAATTTTCTAAGTCTAATGCATCTTTAGTCTTGTCCTATTTAGTAGAAATTTAATCTTGTGTCATCTGTGGCTCAGGGGTGATCTCAAATTCTTTAGCCTTTTTCTTAGATGTTCCTTCATCAAATTTCTTTTCATTTGGAACAACCAGTCCAAAGATTTCCTTCCAAATCCTAGTACTCTGTTGTACTAATCCTTCAATATCATTTTTCAAAAAAGTATAACCTCTAAGCTTAGGAACAAACCTATTCTTATATTCTTCAATGAATTTTTCTCTCTATTTTGATGTCAACTCAGGTAGTAAGTGCAAATTCCCATTTACTCGACAGAAACTCATATAATTCATTCGGCACATGGTTTCCTATCTCTATAGGATTTAACTTAAAAGTACTCATCATATCTAAAAGTGCTTTCTGAACTTTATGCTTGTCTTCAATACTCAGTTTCTCATACTTAATGAATTTAAAAGTACCTAACACTGCTGAATTTCTCAAATTGTCACATACCTCATCAATATTAGCGGATTTCTTGAATTGTGCAGTGGGTATGTTGTTGGGTTCATCAGTCTTAGTCTTTTCATCATCACTATCTTGCTCCAAGTACAGTCTCCTCCTTGGTCACTTTACTAGTTTGCTCAGCTCATCCTTAGGAGCAAATTTAGTTTTCTTTCCAAAGCTTCTTTCTCCAACCTTCTTCTTTCCATACACTTTTGTTTGTACTTCTGGAGAAGTAACAGTAGATGCTCTAGTCCTCGGACGATTAGCTGCAAGAGGTGTACACTTAGATTTAACTTTACTCAGCTTGGTTACTTTGACAACTGTTGGTTTCTTACCCTTATCCTTCTTAGTGATCTACTCAGATGCATTGACTTCCTCTTCTATAGATATATCTTCTGCTTGTCTAGTGGATAGGCCTATAGGTGCATCCTCAGGTTCCTCATCACTATTCAAACCAACTATTTTCTTCAGATTTTTCACAATCTTTTTCTTTTTTCTCTCCGTGGTTCCCTCCTCCAAACTTCTACAAATTTTTTCTTTCACTTCATCAAAATTACCAAATATTTCTACTGTAGTATCAATTACCTCAGCTAGGAGTACAATGATGGCTGTTGATGCTTCATCAATGTTAATTTCATAGGGAAATGGCTCCAACCATGCTACCCTAGGTGTCATATCCTGAATATATTTGTGATCTGTATCAACTAGAAAACAAATTTCTTCATAGTTCTTCTCCACTAGTGATCTAGGAATCCTAGTCCTTAATCTCATTCTCTTTTTAAATTCCACATAATATTATTGAAATTACTTCCTAATTTCTCAGTGCATTCACTTATCAAAACTTTAATGGGTCTATCCTTTTTCTAAATGATATCTCCCAATGTAGGAAATGTATTCTGAATGTAGAAAAATACGCAGACTAGTAAGGAACCAAACTTACATGATGAGCTCTTAGTTTCTCTGACTGATGCTAGGTTCTCAGCTAGTTGTGTTTGTTGTAGCTCAACAAGATCATATGTATGATTCTTTTTAACAATCTTCCATGCCTGGTCAATGACTGTGCAAGGAACACTATCCAGTTGACTCGACTGATAGAACTTATGTGCAGTCACTCTTACTCCAAAATCAAGTTCTAAGTCTTTAATTGTAGAGCTAGTCATACCTTTGTTGTTCCATATAGCTCCCGTGTTCACTATAATTTCCTCTTTACTATTATCTCTCATTGTCTATTTCCCATTAACAATAGGATATCCAGTCACTCAATGAATCATGTTTTTAGTTATCTTGACTAGTCCATTGTCCAACCACATACACATATCATAAACTCAGCTAAGAATGACCTTAATCCATTCATCTTTGAAATGATGTGGAAAATCTAGGGCATGAGTTAACCCTTTTTCGGCTAAATGCTTGAATTCTTCCTTCATAAATCCATCAACACACAATTTGCTGTAGGATTTTCTCAATTCACTATCACCTAATTCACCAATTTTAACCATGTAACAAGATCTAACATCATGGATCATAAGTACCTTTGGTGGAATGGATGAGAGAGCTCCAGTCAGATCACTCTGAATTGCACTTTCAGGAATAACTCAAAAATTGAGAGGTGCACATACATCATTCCATACTAACTGAACTTGCTCTATTTCTTCCTCCATACTTTTGACTAGTGCAGAAGAGCTTGCAGCCATAATCTTGAAATTAGGGCTCAAAAAATGAAGAACAAAGTCCCTTGACAAGTAGCACTTCGCATTGTTCACCTTAGGATTTCCGATGATATGTTGATGAAATCTTCGATGCTAACTTCATTAAGATCAATTCTGCAACTTCTTCAATCACTCTGTGAATACTAAAAATGACAACGTAAAATGAAGAATAAAATGTTCATCCTTTATAGACTCAAAAGGTCAAGGTAGGTAAGCAATAAATGTTTTTCCCATTGAGTTAGTGCAAGCCAGCTATCCTCGGCTTTCTAACACAACTTGCATGCCACTCGGCTCACTATACTCAGACATCATAGAACTTGCTTGACCAACAAATTTGGCACACACTAAAGAACTCAGCCTTAGTGTCCACGACTAGTACTCGGCACCTATAGTGCAATTAGCTCTTCTTGGCATTTTTGTCTTCAAAATGTGTCCTAGTGCATCTTAACATATGAAAATATGGACTTTGGCACATTTCATGTTAGGAACTGATGTAAGATGAGAATTTTAAATGGAGTTCCTTAAATACCTCTTTTTCTTATTTGGAGATGGTGTGATCACCTGATCCATTGGATTGGGTGACCTCAGCTGCACTAGCTTCACTGCTGCATGGTTCAGATTTCTTAACCCATGTCTGGTTCATCTGTGCTCTAATCTTCTCAACAGTAGGAGCAGGTACCCTAGTCTTACAATCTTTCCTTGTATGACCAATTTTTAGACAACTATGACAAACTAGGCTTCCATTCATCCAACTCTTAGACTTTCCTTTGAAATGTGTCCTTATGCAGTTTTATGGAACATGTCCATACTCACCATAGTAATGAGAAGTATGCCATGTGTTGTAATCCCAATTGTAAGTATTGCCTTTTCTTGGTGATTTCTCTTGTGCCTTTTATGTCCATTGTTGTTTACCTTTAGATCTACAATCTTGTGCTCTATGACCATATTTATGATAGTTATAATAATTACCATTGAATCTAGGTGTGGAAGGTGCATTGCTTGCCTTTATCTTACATTCACATGCTTGATGTCCAAAATTATTACAGTTAAAGCAATAACCGTTAAAGTTAGTTTTAGGATTGAACTTACCATTCTTGCTTCGGCAAATGTTTTTTGTATGACCTGGTTTCCCATAGTGGTGGCAAATAGGTTTGTTGTTTCTTGGTTTGCATCCCTCCTTTCACCTATCTTAGATGATTCTCCTTCTTCATTGGTTGCATGTTGTTCAGTGTGACCTAATCCAAAATAATCTTTAGGTCTTCTTGATGCTTCCACTAGTTGTTCAAAGTAGCTCAAAGCTGCATTGGGATCATTCACTCTGTTGTTAAGTTCTTTCTCAGATCTCAATTCATCTTTCAACTGATTGTTCTCAGATCTAAGATTCACAATCTCCATGTCTTTCCTACTGATCTCCTGATTCAAAAGTAGCAGTTGATTTTCCATGTCAACTTGATTGACTATCATTGTTTGTACATCATGTGATCTTTCATCAAGTCTGATAGTCATCACTCTTTTCTCTTCTTCTGCCATAGCCTTGTCATCTTCAGTTTTTTTTTTTTCTGTTCAACAACTTCACACATTTTTATTGATTGGGCTTCTTGTTCCTTTTTTAAGTTTCTGACTTCTTCAAATAGTGCATTGTTCTTTTCTAGTAGATCTGTTATTGTTGCATCACTCTCAGTAGAATCTCCATTCTGAAATAGATTTTGTTAGAAACACTGAGAGGGGGGGGGGTGAATCAGTGTTTTTCTTTTAATTACTTTTCAGAAACTTAAACATAAATCAAACATACATAGAATGAAGCTTAACATAAGAACTCATAACACATGATATTATAACGGGGAAACCTTGATCAGAGGAAAACCCCAGTGGGAATTAGTACCCACAAATATTGTACTAAGTATAATGAACTTGTGAGAGTTCCTTTGCCTTGTTAGAAGCAGTCTTTGCAGTATGAGTACAATGACCTGGTTAAAGGTCTGACCCTATTAGGAGTCTTTTACAAAACCCTGTTAAAGGTATATGGCTCACTGCCTAGGCTCACTACCCAATAAGATGAAGGCTACAACCTTCTGAAAGATGATATGC
>MU225176.1:2847207-2879025 GCA_018584345.1 Thuja plicata | reverse complement strand
TACAAAACCCTGTTAAAGGTATATGGCTCACTGCCTAGGCTCACTACCCAATAAGATGAAGGCTACAACCTTCTGAAAGATGATATGCACTATATCAAAATGAACTGCTATGATGACACTGTTGTCTAATCAATTTTGTGTATGCACAAATTCTCTTACTCTTTTAAAGAGCTATATCATATACTGAATTCATTATATTGTCCCTCTGTATCTTCCTCTTGCATAATAATCGACACTTGTAACATATCTTTACATTACATACTTATATCTTCAAATCCGAATAGGCGTGACCCAAAACAAAACACTAGTCGACCCTAAAACAAAATATACAACACTTCCAAACAAGTTGGCTCAAGCTTGTTTACTACAATGTTAATTAAAACATTACAAACATATAACCAAAGGTGCTTAGCCATTACATTACAAAATAATTCACGCTGATCAAAACACTTAGTCGGCTTCCATGCTCTGTCTTCTGGACTGCTGGTCTATTGATCTGGTTGTAACTTTGCCATACTGTAGTTCCATACTATGCATGTCTAGATGTAATATGTAAACATTTAATACAACTTATATTTGAACGCGCATAAGATGAATTGATCTCTCGCATGTGTTTTGATGTGGTGATCGCTGAGTATCTCTGTCTGCCTTGTTTTCATACTTAGTCATTTAGTCTTTCATGACAGAAACTAAACATGACTTTGTTGCCATGATGACAACACAAAATGAGTCATGCATCCTCAGGAAGTCAACTTTCCAACAATCTCCCCCTTTGTCATTTATAGCAACAAAGGAATGTGGCCAAGTTACTCAAAATGACTTAACACAAAATGTGACTTGTATATCATAACATCTTATTGATATATACATATACACATTCTATATTACTCCCCCTTTGACATTAATGACAAAGGTGTACAAAAAATAGTAAGTCTTCTATATACTTACTCCATGTAAACTTTAGGGTATACAATTTGAAGAGATTGAATCTCTTTCTACCAAAATACTTTCATAGCATCAACTATCTGAAGATGTGCGCATAGGGCATATGTCAGTTTCTCCATTTTTATTAGATCCATGCAAGGACCTTGATCATATGTCACCATGGTGTCACCAATATATTTAATGTTCTCATTAAGGGCTGCTAGAGATGGCGCAAGTAGATTTCTCAACTGGGTTTGTCTTATTCTTATCTTGCTAATTTCCAATTTTGTCTTCTCAATTTTATCCAACTGTCCTTGATAGAGATTATTGCATATGTTCATGTCTTTTGTGGATGATTCAACTGATTTTTTGATGCTATCCACCATTAACTCTGCCTCTTCTACCTTTTTGGTGTGTTCAAAGGTGAACTTCACTCTGTCCATGCAATTCGCTATGATTCTCTTACCTTTTGCTGCCAACTCTTTTAGTATGGATTGCCCAATTTTTAAGGAGTTCAAGTCTAAGGTAAAGTTCTTTACCAAATCATTCAGTCTCTCATTCTTGTATTCATCTTTTGCAATCTTAGTAGCAGAGTCTACTAAGCTTCTAAAGTGTGATTTGAAGTTTGACAAAATGTTGTCCACATCTTCAACTGATTGGACTTTAGCTACTTTCTGATCAGCAAGCACTAATTCATTCAATATGTTTACTGTTTCCAAAAAGTGAGGATTTATCATCACTTGTTTCTCTTTTTCCTTTTCCATAGCAAGAAAGCTGATCTTGATTAGGTATTCTTCTCCCCATGCATCCAAACTTGCTGAATCAGGAGTTAACCTTGACAATAATGAGGTAGATGGTTGAGTGGATGGTGAGAATATAGTATTCTAACTTGTATCCATGCATTCAACCTTTACTAGTTTCTCTTTTATTGGTGTCTTGTCACCTTGAGTATCATCTTGAGTATCTTTGTTTGTGTCAATTTTATCATTGATGGGAACTTCATCTTGTTGTGCAGAGGTATCATCAGTGCACATTTCTTCAGTGCTTACAATTGCCTTATCAACTTTGTCCATATCATTTTCAGATGCAATCATGGATATCTTGACATTGTCAACTATTATAGTGTCTTCTGAGTCTTTAGCTATATCAGAAGTTATTGTCACTGTGGGCGCTGAGACCTGTAGACCTGTCATACGTGCAATCTAAATCACTGATCCTGTAGCCTATTTGGGAGGAGCTGGAGTAACTTTTGCTGTAGGCGTTATTTGTGGATACATGTGTCTATCCATAAACACTTGTGCAAATTATTTTTCATTCTCCTTACCTATCTGCTCATTCTCTTTGTTCATAATTTGTAGGGTCCTTGTCTTAGTTTGGAGATGAGGCTTCACTAGATCCAACAATATAGCCTTCTCAACATGCAAGCATACAAGAAGAAGAGTATCCAATGTTTCTTCTCTTATCCTTATGTCTTCCTTAATTGCATGTCTTTTCATGATCTCCAACAGGTTCCATAACTGATCCGGTATCACTGTCTTGAGTTCAAGAACTATCTTCTTGAACTTGATCATATGAGATATGATCATAGAGTGTATCTCAGTCTTATCAATTTCTTGATACTTGTCATAGACTTTAGAAAGTGTATCTAATCTCCCTTCATCTACAATCTTGTTCCTCAAAATATTTAGACTAGGTCTGAATCCTACCTCAGGAGGAGCTTGAGTATTCTTTGCTTTGCTCCAAGTGTTCCTTGAGGATGGGTGATTTGTAGGTGCTTGTTTTCTTCCTCTAGTCTTCTTGCTTGGTGTAGATAGTGGAGATGAATCTAAGTTAATGGTGGTATAGGGCCTAGAAGTTCTCTCTACTTTCTTCTTCTTTTGGATCTATTCATCTTTCTCAAGTTCTTTTGCTATCTTGGAATCTCTAGCTTTGTCAAGATCTTCTTGAGTGACTCCATGAACTTTTAGTATGTTAGATGTAATTCTAGTAGCTTTCCTTTTATTATCAGCTCTGTGTAAGATAGTATCCACTTCATTGGTCTTCTCTCTGTAAGTGCCCCATCTATGTTCATTTGGATCTTTGGGCACTGACAATAGAACTTTCACATATCCTTCTAGCACATATTCTTCCACTTCATAACCAAGAGGATGAATCCATTTGGTTCTGGGTTCCACTGCCTCCATGCAAGTGCAATCTATTTCTACCATGAAACATATGGTATCCTTATATTTGTCAACTATTTCTCAGATAATCTGTACCTATTCTGCATTTTGATCCTGAATGTCTTTATATCCATATCCATGGCATCCCTTGCATTGCTCTCTAAGGTGACCTTGAGTGATATCTGAGACATTGTGGGTTTTCTCCTGTCCAGGTAAAGGTTTGCAACCTTTCCAACTATATGGAAATAAAAATAGATGATCAAGGATCCAAACCTGGATGTCTTGCTCCTGTCATGCTTGATGATTTGAATGTTGTCAATCAATTGACCACACAAGATCTCACATAAGTTGTATTGAGTGTTATCCTTCACCATTCTGATAGCTTCTAGGACTATTGCTATAGAGACACTGTTCAATCTGCTTGCTTGCTAAAGCTTATACCCAAGTATCATTGCCAGAAGTTTTATGTCATCTTCTTTGATAGGGTCAACTGTCATTCCGCGCTTGTCACTTCTGGATAGACAAACTTGTTCAATTTTCTTCTTGACATCCTTGCCAGTAGGAAAGAGTGGTCCAATCTTGGGAAGTCTAGTTAATTCATGAATTAAGTCTATGGTGATATGCACAAGGACCTCACCGATCCAATAAATATCATCATGTATTCTGCTTAAAAAAATCTTCACCCATTCTGGCTCATCAAACTCATGCGCATTAGAGTATGTGAAAATAGGGTTGTCAATCAAGTGCGCAAACTCATCCTTGAATGTGTAGTCAGGTTTCATCAAAGATGCCATATGAGTAGCTATTTTGACATCTCCTACTGTTTCCTTTTTATAGTAAATATACACGTGGATATATTCCATGTGAACAATACCTAGTGGGGTTTTGGAGAAAGCCCCTTCCACATCATCCAGTATGGATTTGAATGGATGGTTCTTGAATACAAATCTCTTTCTCTCTGCTATATCAAACACAATTGGAGTCACCATACTTACTTGGAATTTTCTTAAGTAGGGCTTCACAAAATTCCAAAATGACGCGACTGCTAGGGTTCCATTTCAAACTTCTTATCCATTTTCTTAACTGCCAAATCTGTTATGCCTTTGTGGCTTGATGTCTAGTGCTCCAATTCTCTCCAAATTCTATGCTCTTCGAATGAAAGTGTGAGGAAGATTGAATACTTTCTTTCCTTTATACAATCTACTACATTTAATCTTTGCAACCGTACGCAAATTACTCAGATATTTTGAAACTTTGATCTTGATGCATTTTAGACAATGTGTGAATGCATATAGCAATATTATGTGCTAATAACCATGATTTCATAGGCACATACTCAGAGGTGAGTATACCAACCGTGCAGGGGTCCTGAGCTAGAATACCTCCCCCTAAGACTAAGAAGGTATATTCAAGCAGAAGTAGAGGGTGTGTCCACTGTGGATGCATCAACTACTTTGTCAACATCATTGTCCTTCTTTACTTCAACCCAAATTTTGCTTGAACAAACTTAACTTCTCCTTTCTCTTCAAATAGTGATTTCTTAGGATCCTCTTTCTTTTGAGTTTTGGATCTACAAAACCTTGAGATGTGTCCAACCTTTCCACATGTGTGACAAATGATAGGAGGTCTGATGCTCTTGTTCATCATGTTGCATCATTTTACTGTGTGTCCATTGTAGTTACATATCTGACATGTAGTGTTCTATAGATTCCTTTGAGGTTGATTTCTCTAATTGTTTTGATTCATTCTTCTTTGATTCTGCTGTAAATGATTTCTTTGATTTGTTCTGCAATGTATAGCCATGTGACCAAATTTATTACAAAAGAAACAATAACCATTAAAGGGTCTTACCTCTTTGTAATCTCTTTCCAAATGACCATGTTTGTTGCATGCATAACAAGTTCTGTTAACTTTCTTGATTTCCCTTTTTGGTAGATCTACTTTAATCTCTTCAACATTTTCAACTTTCCTTGCTTCTGAAGATGCTTCATGAGATTTCTCTCTTTCTTGTAATGAATTGACTTCAGTTTGTGTTATATTGAATCCAAGACCAGTAGTGTCACCTTTTTTATTTTGTGCATTGAGCTGAGGTTGAAGTGAATCATAACTTGTGTGGAGTTTATCAATCTTATCCTTTGCTTCTGTTAATTCAGATTCCAACTTCTTTTTCATGTTTTCCAATTCCAGAACTTTCATGTTTGCTTTTAAAAGTTCATCATCTAGTTGTTTGCTTTCTTTGATCTTTTCTTCAATAGAAATTTGGCTGTCTATGAGCTGTTCATCCAGATTCTCAACTTTATCTTTCAGAGACATATTCTCTTCATTGATCTTTTTGATCATTTTCCCTAAATCACTTGTAGAGAAATCTTTCAAATCTTTTCTTAGTTTCTTTATAAGCATTTGTGAGCCCTCAACTTTCAGTCTAAGTTCTTCATTTTCTTTTCCATATCTATCAAGATCTTCAAGAGATACTTCAAGATTCTTTTTCAAATTTTTTGCTTCTACTAATTCCATGATCTCCTCAAGTGGTTAAAATTATTTGTTGAGGACTAGAGCTCTGATACTAATTGTTAGAAATATTGAGAGGGGGGGGGGTGAATCAGTGTTTGTCTATTAATTACTTTTCAGAAACTTAAACATAAATCAAACATACATAGAATGAAGCTTAACATAAGAACTCATAACACATGATATGATTATGGGGAAACCTTGATCAGAGGAAAACCCTAGTGGTAATTAGTACCCAAAAATATTGTACTAAGTATAATGAACCTGTGAGAGTTCATTTTCCCTGTTAGAAGCAGTCTTTGCAATATGAGTACAATGACCTGGTTAAAGGTCTGACCCTATTAGGAGTCTTTTAAAAAACCCTATTAAAGGTATGTGGCTCACTGCCCAATAAGATGAAGGCTACAACCTTCTGAAAGATGATATGCATTATTTCAAAATGAACTGCTGTGATGACACTGTTGTCTGATCAGTTCTGTGTATGCGTGAATGTTCTTACTCTCTTAAAGAGCTATATCATATACTGACTTTATTATACTGTCCCTCTATATCTTCCTCTTTCATAATAATTGACACTTGTAACATATCTTTACATTACATACTTATATCTTCAAATCCGAATAGGCACGACCCAAAACAAAACACTAGTCGGCCCTAAAACAAAATATACAATGCTTCTGACCAAGTTGGCTCAAGCGTGTTTACTACAATGTTAATTATATCATTACAAACATATAACCAAAGGTGCTTAGCCATTACATTGCAAAATAATTCACGCTGATCAAAACACTTAGTTGGCTTCCATGCTCTATCTTCTGGACTGCTGGTCTATTGATCTGGTTGTAACTTTGTTGTAGTGTAGTTCTGTACTATGCATGTCTAGATGTAGTATGTACACATGTCATACAACTTATATCTGAATGTGCATAAGCTGAATTGATCTCTTGCACATGTGCTGATGTGCTAATCGCTGAGTATCTCTGTCTACCCTATTTTCATACTTAGTCATTTTGTCTTTCATGACAAAAACTAAACATGAATTTGTTGGCACGATGAAAACACAAAATGAGTCATGCATCCTCAGGAAGTCAACTTTCCAATAGATTTGTGATGTCCTCTTCCTGATAATAAGTTTCATTCATTTGTTTGGCCAAATCTTTCCTTGCTGCCAAGGATTTCTTTAATTCCTATCTTACTATCTCAAGCTGTTGTAGTGCTAGTTGAATATCAATCCTTTGATTCTCAATGACTTTACCCATCTTGTAGATCTCCATCTCAAGATCTATATTCTCAAGCTGATTATAACTTTCTTAGATAACTAAGCTCTGATACCAATTTTTGGAAATACAATAATGGGAAAGCAAGATAATGAGAGGGGGGGGTGAATCAGATCTTCAAATCTAAACACTTAAAACAAACTGATCCACATTCATACATATATGAATCTAATGTAACATCAAATAGCATCCACACAATGAAATAAATGACTCATAACACAAGAACTTGGTAACCCAGAAACCCAAATAGGTAAAACTGGGGTGGGGATGACACCCACAAAATTCTTCACTACTGCAACAATAAAGTGTGCCTGTTAGGGCTACAAAAGTTGAATACAAAATGCAATCTACCTGGTTAAAGGTATGCCCGGTTAAGAGCTAAAGATTTTTACAATCTACCCTATGAAAGGATTTCAACTTACAATAAAGTAAGCACTCTGTTAGGAGATTTAGAAAGGTCTACTAGAACCACTCTATTAAGAGATTTCACCTGATACAATGATTAGAATGTTTCAAGTAATGATCCTTCATTATGCACTCAGATGCTGATGATGGATCTCCTCTTTCTAGTACCTTATATGATCTCACAATCTAATATGTCTTTATTCTTCTATTCACTATTCTGTCACTCTGCTTGATCTATGCTTCTTAACAAAATAACCCTCTATGCATTTCACTTGAAAATGCAGTCACCACTTCTCTCCTCACACACAAAATAGGGTTAAGAAGCAATCTTATATATCTATTCAAGTCTGGTAGCGAGATCTAGATCAATAATAAAGATCTAATACTTATGCCTCCAAGGTATTACAATTAATAATTACAATAGGTCATGCATAGGATAAAACATTTAAATGCATAATTAACTAAGTAGGGAAATATTAAATGCGTACATAAGTCAGCCCAAAAAGCTTATACAAGTCAGCCTGAACACTTATCCTCAAAGTCTGAATCAATCCAGACATGTCTACCAAAAACTATTCTTCTTGACACTTAACATCTCTGTCGCTTGGCACTAAGTATCCTACTTAGTTCGGCATGATGTAACTCAACAACCTAAATACTGCTCGGCAATGTTTCTCGGCCTTGGATAGTTTTAGCTTGGCCATAGTGATAGGCAACAAAAACTGCCTAAGTAAATGACTAAGTGTTGGTCACTAATCATCAAAAGAACTTAGAGATTAACATATATTCAGACTTGTAATGCTTCCTTCTGTTGTGTCAGATGTATTTCTAGATGTAGATCCTGATGACTCAAACAAATCAGGTATCTCTTCTTCATGATATTTTCTTTCATTACAGCGAGATGCCATAACTTTTCTTTCATCCAATAGCTCTCTCATCTTGATTCTTTCTTCTTTGTATTTCTCATAGAAGATATGTATCTGCAACTTCTGATTTTTATATTCTTTTCTACTAATACCTTTCCATTGTATGATCTTTTCTCTCAAGTGATTTAAACTTTTCCAAATAATAGATCTAGCTCTGATAGCAATTGTTGGAATAATGGAATGGTGTGTACTGATAGGGGAGGGGTGAATTAGTACCCTTAAATTTTTTTATCAATTACTCTTTAATCCTTTAGTAATCAAGGGTAAAAGCATAATAATCTGTCACCCTTTTACAAAGGAAAAGGTTAACATCACCAAAGTTGTAAAACTTCAAGGGCATAAAAGTCACATTTCTATTGAGAATTTGAATATGATGTAAACTGATGAAATGTGTCAAATAGGATGAATTAAAGGTCTATATCTTTTAAAAAAAAATTGAAGCAAAATTAATATATTTTTTGAATTTTTTAGGTCTATTTTTCATTTTCTAAAAAATATTGTAAATCAGGGAGTTTGCTTCCTACCAAATCACTATAAGTAAAATATTGTTTTTTCCTCCAATTTGAACATGTTTTAGATGACATGTATAGGTAGTGCAGAAAAAAATAAAGAAGTGTTTTCAATGTATAGTTTTCCCGTTATAAGTATTCAAAGTCAAACTTACTTGAAATCAACAGTTTTTGTCTCCTGCCATTTTCCCCTATCAAAACTATACCAAAAACCAAATAAATTACATATTATTGAAGAGAACTCTTTTCTCTAGTGTTATCTATGATTTTAAAAATTGTCTGAATTGATTTAGAATTTTTTTATATTATCCAAATCAACGACTTCTGAAAGCTTTAATAACCTACATGTAGTTTTTAACAAATTTGTTCAATGTTTTATAGTCGAAACAATATAAAATTTATATGTGAAGAATCATAGTTCTGAGATCTAGAAAAGGGTACTTTTAGTTTTTTTACATTGTCTAGTTTGAGCAGAGAAAAGAATAGTAAAAGTGAAAACTTCTATATTTTTTTATGTTTTTGGAGGTTTGGCTGCCACATGGCGTGCCAACTAGGTAGACTTGGCCGAGTCAAACTCAGCCCAATCAAACTTAGCTAAGTCCTACTATCTCTCCCATTGGCTCATGCACGAGTTGACCTTGCCATGTAGGCACCATTTGGTGTCATGTTGACCCAGCCAAGTTGGACTGGGCCGAGTCTAACTTGGCCGAGTTAATCATGTTAGCTTAAAAGGTGACATATTATTGTTCTTTTACCCTCAATTCCTTGCATTACCGACCATAGATGCTTTTCTATCTTATGCATGTAATATCAAAACATAAACTTAATTGCATGTAAACATTCATATAAACATTCATGAAATGTAAGTACACATGACACAAGAATTGGTAACTCAAAAAATCCTATTAGAAGGTATAAACTGCGGTGGGGAGGAAACCCACAAAGCCTCACTATCTGCAGAATGGAAGGTGTCAGTTAAGGCTACAATTTTGATCACTTCTAATGATATTACCCTATTAGGAGTAACATTTTAGACTAGTTAGGTCTATTCGGTTAAGATATTTAGCAACACTATTTAGTGTGCACTCGGTTAAGAGATTTACATAAGGATTGTTAAATCCACCTTCTCAAAGGATTTCTTCTATTTTCTACACTTGTTAGAATGCAGTCAAAAATACTTATTGACTTGATTATATGCAATCTTGAATTGTTGAGTACAAATCCTTTAAGTCCACAATGTATGTGTATCACCTATAGTGATTGATTAATACCTTTGTTCTACTCAGTAGCCTTGAATCTTGTTCTTCATAATTGATTTCATCTTTTGTTGTCCTTCTGCATGAAAATTTATTTCTGATCCATAGATATCTATTGTGGCTACAATCATTATTGTCTGATTGATTTCTACATCTATTTATACAATATATTGACCTATCTAGGTTTCACGGTTTACAATAAAAACTCTATGATCAAAGGTTTACAACTTGACCTTGATCTCCTAGTTTTCATATTTTCAATGAGTTAGACTAATTAAAACAATTACATGTGTTTTACTTGTCCCTCAAGAAATGGTTTTAAAGATAATCATAAAGCTAAATATAAAACTCAAGTGTTTAATCTGACATGTAACTCAGATCCACATTTCTCAGAAATAAAGTTGTCTCTTGGTAGACTGGTGCTCGGGTTTCTCTTGTTAGCTCTTTTTCTTTCTCCACAACCTTAAAATGACAGTATATTGTTTATAATTGAATGCAAACTCCCTTTTGACAAGAGAAAGCATAATTGCTCAGGTATTTGATAACACTGGGGATACCTATTATCACCTCCTTCACTTTTGAGTTCCACAGACTCATGCAGGTATTACCTATTGAAAGAATGATGATTCTTCAACCTATGTATTTGGAGGACCAATTCATTCACTGGTTACTTGCTTCAGACCTCACTATAATAACTTGTAAAATACCTTGGAGATTACAATAATTAGTTTGAAATAGAGTACTACAAGCCAGACTATGGTCTTAATAACATAAACCAATGAGACAAGGACTTTCATCCTTCTTCCTTTTACTTTAGGAGGGGTAACCTAATGATCCACTCTTTAAGGGATTATCAAACTGAATGGTATCCTAGTAATACAAATCCTTATGAGTTCAACTCATTTGTTCTTAATAACAAAAGTATATTTGACTAAAATGATTTTGAATAGTATTGAATATTTGGATGATGATATATTACCAATACAAATTCCTAGACTAGTGCCTATCCTTGGGCTTAATAAATGAAAATCCATAGAAATATAAAAATAGAATATTGTAAGGTGCCTTAAAACCTACAAAAAACTCAGATAAAATGCCATACAAACTATCTTGTCACCTCTACAATATTGTATCAAATCCTTAGATATTGTTATGCTCCCTCAAACTATTCACAAAACTTAGTTCTTCACTTGAAAGAAACTTGCAAGCAATCAGATAGCTACCTTGTAACCAATATGCTTAAAAATGCCCTACAGATTTAAACATAAAAGAGCATACACAACAAGTAAAGAGACAACAATAAGATAGGGTAAAGTTGCACTGTATTTTATTCATATGTTTTTTCTTTAATACATAGAAAGCTCAAAGACACAGACTGAAACCTAAAAAGTCTGGTTTTCAATATATTTCATCCCTTTTAACTATTACAATTTTTATCTATCTATATGCCCTTAACCATCTTGGAATCCTTAATATTAGGATGCAACAAGCTTCGGATGGTTTAAGAAACCTAACCCTAAAAGTACAGAAAAAGACAAGAAATGAGAATGTAGAAGCGGTGGGAAGACAAAAACAGGGGATGAGATCTGATCTTCTTTGTCTTCATTTGGAATCTGGCACCTTTTTCATACAATGTTCAAGATAGCATCTGATATTCATACTGAGATCAAGTGACCACCATTTCAGGCTAACATACACTTGTCTTTGAAAATAATTAACCTCCCTGTGCTCAATGGTCAGGCGCCAAGTGTTCCTCTTTATTCTTCATCCAGGATCTCCTCCTCTACTTCCATAGGCTTCTCTTTCTTTGGCTTGGTCATTAAGTCCCAAGCTGTCACTTCATCCTATGCATGCCATTTACAACTATGTATGCTCTGCAGTTGTCCCTTCTATCTTTCCCATCTAACATCAGTGATGCTTTTAACATCCACTAAAAACTTATTCATGTCAGTCTCTGCCTTAAAGGCCTCATCCAAAATCTTATTAAAACCATCCAAATCTAAATTAGATTCTATAATAAATGCCTCATTTCTTGGCATTCTACTATCAAACTCACTCCTCCAGGCCTCCAAGGCCTTGACCTGATCATCTTCTCCTTTTAAAGGAGGAATAAACCTATTAAAATCTAGTGAAAATAGGCTTATTTTAGCCTCTATCTAATTTAAATTTCCTTTAAAAAATGATGAGGCTACATTTACCTTTTTTATTTCATCCTCTACCTCTATGAAAATTTTAGGTAAATCTGATCTATGTTGTTGTAAAGAGGCAAGCTTCTCAAACGTTTGTACCCTAGGAGACCAAGTTACAAAATAAGGGTTCAAAACTGAAATATACCCAATCACTTCAGTATGTAATGTGGGTAATTCATTATATTCATTAAGGATGATATCTATTTTATCTTTGAGTATATCTATCCTATGCAGAAGAATGCATCTTAATGCATTTAAATCCACTTCATTATTCTTTTGGGCCACATCCTCTGTTTCGACCACTTCCTTTGCTTCAGCTTTCTCCTCTATCTGCAAAGGCTTCACTAAGGGCACATAAACTACTTCAGGTTTCTCCTCTAATTGCTTTGTCATCTCAGCAATGACCATGTCCTATTGATGTATCTTTATGTTACATAATTCCCTATCCTTTGCTAGGGCACTAATTCCTCAATCAAAATACCACACTTCTTAGAAAACTATTTTATCTTATCCTCGTTCAAGTGTGCCTAATGTGTCATGATCTGGGAAATCTCAAGATCTCCAGTATTTTGCACTGTCCATACCATTTGATTCCCAACCATGCTCTCCTAAATGTTTACTAGTTGGGGCTTTTGGTCTCTTGGACATAGGTTCCACATGGAAAAATCTTGTGACTTTGGACTGTATCCAAATCCTTTAATCATATCGCCCATCTAGATCTCACTTTCCAACTTAAGATCTGGCTATTTACTAATTTGATCAATTATGAATGTTGAGGCTAAATCACTAGCCCTCAGCAAGCAAAATTCCACTATTTCAAACCATTTTTCTTGCCTCATCAGGAGAGACATATTCACGGTCAGGGTCATAGGCTTGCAGAGCTAGTAGAGCCTCATTTGTCACTGTCTCTTCACCATCTGACTTCATCTGTTCTCTGATTTTTTCCTTCTTATGCCATCTCAGAAAATCTTTAAACTCATTAGTTTTAATAAAACTGTCATCACTCAAAAATTATTGCTGGTGAAGTAGCCTTTCATCAATACATGCCTTAAGAGGCAATTCTATGTTTTCTTCTTCATCATGTTGTTGTCTCTTTCCTTGTCTAATTACTTTCCTCAAATTGTGGTCATATAACCTGTTGCCAGGAATAAGAGCACTTTTCCTATCTCCTTTTTTATCTTTTCTTACAGAAGATGTTTGACCAGGGTCAACCTTTTGCCTTTTAGTGGTAGGCTCCTCTATATCATCTAGCTGGGATACCTTAGTTAGGTCTATGATAAGTCCTTGCTCTCCCTGTATCTGAGCTGCCTCTACAATATTTTGTTGAGGTTGGTCAATCTGAGGTGGATGGGCATATTCTCCATCACTATCACTCTTATATTCAGACTCTGAATACTCAGACTCTTTTCCTCCTTTCTTCATATCTAAAACTCTATCCAACTACTCATAGAGTATATAAAATTTATCAACCATAGCTTTAATCTTATCAAAATAGGGTAGGTCGGGGTAAAAACCTCCAAATGACAATCCATTTCTTCTTATTTGCTTCTCTAAATTTAGTAACTCCTGAATTCTCTCTCTCCTGGTTCTTACCTCATCCTCATCAAGGATATTCCTTGTAAAATCCTCCTCCACAAAAAGAACATGTACATTTGTGTTTTGTATGGTAGGAGTTAGGAGCTTACTACCTCCTGAAATGAATCCTTCTGGGTCAATATATCTGTATAATGTTGCTCTAATATTGCAACTTTCTAGCCACATGCTCACTAAATCAATGGCGTCCTTACCAATTGTAAATTGAAAAATGTTAAATTTCCTAGGGGTTAATGTCCCCTTCCTATGTGGTACAAAGTGCTCATTATCTGTCAACAACAGTTGCCAAATGAACTCTATAGCTGCAACTCAGGATGGCACATGATAAGCTAGAACATGAGGAGGATGTGTGCATCCATATACCCTAATCATGGTAAAATTCTCCTCTAAAAATAAATCTCCCCAGTTGTGGTCACCCTCCCATTTATCCACATACTCACAGTGTCTCAACAACTGCAACACCTTTACCGGGAGTCTAGTCTTGCTAATACCCATGCTCTGCATCAATGGATATACAATCCAATTCTCAAATCCACAAAAGTCATAGTCCTTAGATGTATAATTCCATATCCTAATCCAAAATTGAATAGGATTAGTCCGGTCCTAAAAAATCCTTTGAGGGTTCAAGTTGTTAACATTCATGATCCCATAGTTGAAATGCAATAAAAAATGCATCAGGATAGAATAATGAAAAAACCCAGGTTCCTTTTCCTTAGGATTTTTCTCCTTCTTCTGCACAACTACAAACCCCTCATGCATTTTTTCAATGATATACTATATATAATCATAACTAGTACTAGAATGCACATCTTGGAAATCTAGTACCATCATTAAAGTTCTATAATTTATTTTCTCTACTCCATCTATTCCCAACACTCTACACAAAGCATAAGCAATGTACTTAATATAGAAATGTAAATCTTTAAAATAGTAGGGTGCGGTTCTAGGTATAGGGGAAATATGATTCCTAACCTCCTTAAGAATATGCTTCTGCAATTGATTTCTAGCAACCCCAGGTTGTAACATATACCTTTCTTCTTGCTTGGTAATATTAATTTTCGTAGACATGGTACTATATAAACCAAAGGCTTGCATGAATGAATTCCTATTCAAAATCAATAGGGAAGTACCATCATTCTTCTTAATTGTCCTAGATAGAGCATCATAATGGCTTACAAGACCTAGAAACAAGTCTAAATCTGCATAGACATCAGGGAAAATTAACCTAGCCAGACCACTAGTCCAAGGGTTTGATATGGGGATGGATTTATCAAAATTATTATAAAAATAGTTGTATAGAGAAAAACCTGTAGAACCTGGAGTGCGGGCATCTCTGATTTCACAATACTCATTTGCCAATAAGTTGGCATTTGCCCTGTTATTCTGCGTAGAACCAGGAAATAGCTTTAGAAATTCATCAGAGAAATTCCTCTTTCCCTTAGCATCATCATCTACTTCATCACTCTTCCCGCTGGTAGAAGCTACACTAACTGCCTTACTCATCTTGTTCTGTTTCCACTTCTCTTTCACCGATATTGAGACAAATCTCCTCTCAGGACCCACTACTCTTCTCTGTGCACTAATAACAATTCAAGAACCTTAAAAACCATAGAATTACCCTGGAATTAAACAATTTTTTCCTTTTGAACACAAAAGACCTAGCAATTCTTCGCTCTTCAATTCTGGATGTAAGATAAATGAAAATGAACCTATGATCATCTCTTTATGGTAAATTTTCCAAGTACTTAACTCATCATTGAAGAGATAATCAATTTTCCATTCAAGTTAACATGCTGTGGAATTAATTGAAATCCTAGCCGTAGCTCATGAATGTGAGAGGAAATCAAATTCATATGAGTACATTTTTAGAAAAACCTTATAAAATTTGAACAGAATGACATGTCTTCATATGATTGGTTCTTCGCCAGACATCTCAGCTACCTTTTTCACACAGTAATTAATCTCTTGGATTTTCATTGGATGCTAAATCTCTATGTTGTCATGTCAGCAACTGCCACCTTTTATCATTTTTTATATTTAGCAACCATGCAACTGTGTAGTATCTTCTTTTCCCTGATCAAATTTCTTAACTCTCAATACTTCTGGAGATCTAGCGACTATATGAATTGCTTCACTTAGCTTAACCATGGTTAACTTCTGGTGATCACGTGACTAAATGAATCCAAGTCGCTAGATCAAATGCCAGACACAGAGTTCATTCGAAGACCCCGTGACTGAAGGTTACTTTTCATCTTTTCAACTCTTATCGCTATGTCTCTGAATGTTTATTTTACTTTATGAGACCTTGTGACTAACCTTAGCCACCCAATCACTGATTAAACATGCTCTTTAATATTTCTTTCAGAGACTACACAACATAGCTTTATCTTTTAATTTCAATTCAGAGACTATGCGACTAAAGATAATCTCATTGTCATGAGAAATTTTTACTCTTATGCAAATTTCATAGAGACTCAGTGACTACCATTGGTCTTTCCTCATTCTGCATCTGACGGCTCCGCTAAGTCACTGAGTATATTTTAAAAACCTTAAATCTTTTGGAGACTACGCGACAACTTTAAAATACATAGCCTTATACCCTTTAGTCTCTTAATCGCTAAATGATTTTTTCCTTTTGGAAGACCACGTGACTAACCTTTGTTCTATTCACTGTGGACATGTGTCTCATCCTAACTGTTTGTCTCCAAATCGCTAAAGAAACGCTGACTTAGCATTTTTAACCAGTGCCTACCTGACTACTATATATTTCAATCACCTTGCGATTTGTCACCAAATCTCAGAATGTTTTACTTAACTGAATTTCTAATTGGAGACTACGTGACATAATCATTTAACTTATCACTTAACTGTGTTCTGATCTAGAGACCCCGCGACTGAAGCAATCACTAAGTCTCATAAAAATTTACTAACTACAGGATACTTTGTGCGACACCATCACTTAACTGCTTGTTTCCATGTTGCCAGATGACGTGTTTCTTCATTGGGAGACTTCGCGACTAAAGGACTTTTCTAATTCTCATAACTTATAAGGAATATTCTCTTTCTTTTAGAGACATCCCAACAATAGTTAATCACTAAGTCTCATGACAAAATGGAATATGCTTTTAGGATTAAGTGACCCGGCGACATACATGACTTAAGTTTCTCAAAAAGGTAATGCAAAATTAGAAACTAGATTGATATTTTAGGGCTTTTTTGCATTTTCACTTAGAAGATAGCTTAGGTTTTTGGTTTTTTGCACTATTCATGTGTATTTTTACCTAAGAACACAAAATTTTCATAGGGATACTTCAATTTGGGACAAATTTTTTGATTTGGGATAGAACTTTGGCATGAAGACAAAATTTTTTTAAGGCAAACCAAGAAAACCAGGAATACAATTAACATTGGCTCTGCCTGAGGATTGACTAAACATAGTTTATGGCAAAGAACCACAGAATCTCTGGTTGCAAACCTTTCAAAAAATGAAGAGGAACCCAACTAACCTAAAATAGAAGGGAAACTATTTGCAACATTTACATAAATGCAGGAAAGTATTCACAATATGATACATACTTACCTGTGCATGATTTTTGATTCTCAGTTGAAAAAGGGCTTTAAGAATTTCCCATGTATAGGAAACTCAAAATCCTCTCCATCCATGTTCTTCAATAAGTAAGAGTCTTTTCCAAAGTTCTGAGAGACAATAAATGGTCCAAGCCATAAAGACTCAAATTTATTGTGTTTTCCTTTATCTTCTTCTCTTGAATTCCACTGGAGAACTAGATCACCAGACTAGAATTTTCTCTCAGTAGCCCTTTTATCAAAAAGGTATTTCATCTTTTGTTGCAACTTTATGTTTTCTTTTTGGCTATTTCTTCTTACTTCATCCAATTCTATCAACTGAGTCATTCTATTTTGCATATTATCAGAAACATCTAAATGTTCCTCTTGTATAAACTATTATACTGGTAATAAATTGTTGATAGGAAATCTTGCATGTAGACCATACACCAGCTCAAATGGAGACTTACCAGTTGCTTTTTTCACTATTATTCTATTAGCCCAAAGTGCTAGCTTCAACTTAGTATTGCTCTTTTATTCTTTTCCAGAGTCCTTTTTAGTATTTTCAAGATACTCTTATTACTAGACTCAACTTGTCCATTGGCCTGTGGATGATATGGGGATGAATATGATATTGTAATCCCATATTTTTCATAGAAATCTATCATTTCTTCTGATCTAAAACTCATGGCATTATCCATTACTAACTTAGCATGTACACCAAGTCTGGTTATAATATTATCCATGAGAAATTCAGTAACTATCTTGCTTTTTTCTTTCTTTGTAGGGATGACTTCAATCCACTTGGTAAAATAATCTATGGCAACTAATACCCAACTGTGTCCTCCACTAGATTTCTCCTAGAATTCACCAATAAAATCGATTCCCCACATAGTAAAAGGAGCCTCAGTACTTACTGGGTTTAGCAACAGAGCACCTGAAAATTTTAGCTTATTTGAAAACCTTTGACATGTATCACATTTTCTGACATGTTCATAAGTATCTTTGAATAAAGTGGGCCAATAGTATCCAGCCCTTAAAATCTTATGGGCAGTAGTTTTAGCAAAAAAATGACCTCCACATTCTCTTGCATGCATTTCACATAAAACTCTTTCAGCTTGGTATTTATCAAGGCATAACAACAATACACCATTCTTATCCTTCCAATACAAGTCACCTTGGATTAAAGTGTATCTTTGAGCTTGCAATATCAGGCTTCTTTTCTGGTTCTCTGACATATGATCAGGGCATTTGGCATTTTTGAGAAAAAACACAATATTTGTATAGAATGGTTACCTCTCTATACTTGTAGTAGTTTGATCATGTCTTTCTATCTGATTTATCTGTACTAGATCCAAGTTTTCTTCTGTCATGAGCTTTGCCAAACCTTTTCCTCTTATTAATTTTGTAATATGGATCTCAAGGTTAAATTCTTGAATTATGGTGATCCATTTACACCTCTTACCAGTTACCTCTGACTGTGTAAGGATATCTTTCACTACTGAATGAGGAACATAAGCTTGTATTTTAGCACAAACCAAGTATGGCCCGAAAGACTTCACAACTTTTACCAAAGCATAAGCCTACTTCTCCATTATTTCATAATTAAATTCTGTAGCTTGTAAAGATTTACTGTAAAAAGCTATTGGATGTTCAAATCCTTGTTCATCCTTTTGTAGCAAAATAGCAGCAATTGTGTGAAAAGATGCAAATGAAAACAAAGAGAAAGGCTTAGTATAATCTGGAGATTTCAAAATTGGAGCCTCTTGTACTTCTTTTTTTATTTTTTCAAATGCCTGTTGAGCTTCTTCATTCCAAACAAATTTGACATCTTTCTTTAACAATTTTCCAATGGGTTTAACAATTTCTGCAAAATTTGTTATGAACCTTCTGACAAAATTAATTCTTCCTAAAAAAGACTGTACCCCTTTTAGGTTCCTTGGAGCAATCACCCTTTGAATTTCTTCCACTCTCTCAGGGTCTATTCTTACCCCTTCCCTAGATACTATATATCCAAGCAACTTTCCCTCTTTTACTACAAAATGACATTTTTTGGTATTCAGTGAGACACCATATTCTAATGCCTTATTGAAAATATTACCCAAGTGATCACAGTGATCCACAGCTTTCTTAGAATATGTAGTCAAATCATCCTGATAAATGACCATGAATAAATCAATGAACTCTTTAAAAGCAACATCTATGGCCCTTTGAAAAGTTTCTCCTGCATTTATTAGTCCAAATGACATTCTGATATAAACATAGGTTCCCCATGGAGTGGTAAATGCAGTTTTGTATTGTTCTAATTCTTTAACTAAGACCTGGTTGTATCCTGAGAAACCATCCATCATAGACAGCAACTCACAACCAGTCACCTTATGCAACATTTCTTCCATATTAGGTAAGGAATAATTATCTTTTAATGAAGCAATATTTAAGTTTCTGAAATCCACACATAGTCTAATATCACCATTTTTCTTTCTAACTAATACTAAATTTGACACCCAAGTTGAATGACTGATTGGCTGGATTATCCCAGCATCCTTTAGTTTCATCAATTCTTGCTGCATCTTAGGAGCCAACAAGGTATTAATAAACCTCTATTTTTTCCTAAATGGTTTCACATCTGACTTCAATGGGATTTCATGTTGAAAAAGGTCCTCTCTATAGGCTTTCAAATCCTCATATGACCAAGAAAAAACATGTTTATATTTTCTCAACAATTTGATCAAATTTATTCTTATATGAGAGTCTAAACCCTTTCCAATATAAACTATTTGAGGACTATTTTCAGAGCCTAAATTTATTTCTTCCAAATCCTCAACCTTGGCATTGCTTAACTTTGATGAATCATATTGTTGACTACTAAACAATGCTTCAAGTTTAACCAAACCCCTAGGAATTTGATTAGAACTTAACTGGACAACCTCATTTCCCAAAATGTAGTCTTTTCCATCATTGTTTTCTATTAAAGAACTACAATCTATACTCCGATTCTCATAATGGTCTAGACATTGTATAAACCTCAGAATATCTTGATCATCTTGGAAAACCTGCCAGTTGTATATGTTGTCTGAAACAACTGGTCTTGTTTTAACTTCTAGTATTGACACCCCATGTAAGGTCAAATCATCCTTTTTCAAAGAAACATTTGCTAAAAAAAATCCATTATATTCTTTGACCTTTCTAACCAACTTATATCAAAGGCATCAAACATTTCAATTTGATCCCAAATAGCATACTTGTACATTTTCAATATTCTATCATTCTTTACTGCATATTTGGATCTGACTTGAGCTACTACCAACTCAAAATCACCATAAACCTTTAAACACTTTATACCATGTTTGATAGAAATTTGAAGTCCTACAAACAAAGCCTCATACTCAGCAGTATTGTTTGTACATTGGAAGGCTAAAAGAAATGAATATTTAAAATTTGTACCTGATGGAGATACCAACAATACACCTACCCCTGATCCTTCTTTAGAGCAATCCCCATCAAAGTACATTTTCCAAAACCCATCTCCTTGCATAATCAACTCTCTGTTCAGAGGGTCAACCTCTTCATGCTGATAATAAAGTTCATTCTTTTGCATCCTAAAATTCTCCATATCCATATCAATGCAACAATTAATGTTAGTGTCTTCAAATCTCTCTATCATGTGAGGAGTTCTACTCTCCCTTAAGACCTTGACACTTTCTCTAGAAATGTTAAAAGTAGCATATAATAAATCACTTTGTATACTATCTCCCATTGAAGCACTCCATTTTCTTGACAACAACATGCCATAATGTGGTGGGATGTCAACCACAAGAACATTCATAGTCATTACTTCATCAGGGCAGACTGCTAATTTGTAAGGTATAGCCTCAATGGTACCAACCATAGGGACCTCTCTAGAGTCCATAGCTTGACATCTCCCATGAGGATTATCAACTTGTAATCCCATTGACCTCATGATTTCCACTGGCATAACAGTATTACAGGCTCCTGAATCAATCATACAATTTTTAAGCATGTTTCCATTAATTATCAATGAAAGAAAAAATGGGTCAACAACCATTGGAGAAGAAGTTGTAATCAAGAAAATTTGAGGAATCTCAGATGTTAACACCTCAACTTCCTTCCCTTTGTTAATTGGTTTCTTGCTAACATTCTCTGGACTTTGGACCTTTATTATGGGCACACTATTTAACAATGACATTACATTTTTCTTGTGTTCTTTAATTCTCATCATCTCTAGAAATGGTACCTTAACTGTCATTTGGGACAAACATTGACCCATATCTACTAGAGTATATTTCACATCTAAAGATTTTGATTTATCAATAGTGATATCACTTTCCTCAGTATGTTCATTCAGAGCAGGTTCTTTTAACTTTTTGCTTTCCATCTTTTGAACAGGAGTACTTGTTTCTTGCCTTTTCAATTCTCCTTCTTGTACAAAATTTGGTTCAAGGGCTTTTGTAATGATTTTGACCTTATGTTTATTTATATTTTCACCAGGTCCTTCCTTTTTTTGCACATACTTAGTGTCTATATTATTTTCTTTTATAAAGACACCTAATGGCTAACTACTAGTACTACCCACTACTCTATTTCTCAAATGGTAGTTGCTTCTAGCCTTGTTTACTAAATCTGCAGTAATCCAAGCTTTCTCTTCATCTAAAGCTTTTCTAATAAGTGGAAAATCCTAATTTTCTTGAGCATAACATCTTATAAGATCATCAGTTTCCTCAGTTTCACTATCAGATAAGATCTGTTGATGATGATTTTCTACCCTTCTTTGTGAACTATAGGAATCATTATTTTCATTTTCACTGTCTGAATCTATATCATGGCATGAGTAAGCATTTGTCATACTATGATCACACTATTCACCCTCATCATTTCCATGCTCTTCACTTACTCTCAAGTCTAAGGAAACAATACAAAAATCAGGGTTATGAGGGGCTTCACAAGCCTCACACCAAGGATCATCATTGCAAAAATGGACAGCATTTTTATGTAGAGGGTATGGAATTATGTTATCTGTCTTCTCTTTTCTAGGTAGAATAACAGGCTTCCCATCCTTGAATTGAGTTCCATAAGGATGGTTTTGCATTCTATTTTGAGGATTTTGTGTAGTATTATAAGAAGGCCTATTCTTCTAAGGATCCCTATATTCCTTATACTCTAGTTCTTTCAATTTTCTCCTACTAAACCTTGAGTCATCCCTCATGTTCAACTTAACAGATACTCTTCTATTCATTTCAATATTCACTACTATCTTATAAGAATCAGTAAGAGTTCTATGGTTTTTATCTCTAAGAGCATATCCCATTTTAGAATCAAAGGCATTCAAATAAGTTGCTAGACATACCTCTTCATCCAGCCTTATCTTCTGAAATAGTTTGTGCATAGCTCTTTGAAATCTTGTATTAAACTCAGTGACCTCTTCATTGTAATTATTCTTGATATTGTTGAACTCATTCAACAAAAATACTTTATTTGTTTTATCTCCATACTGATCCTTAAATAATTCAATCAATTCATCCATAGAAAGAATAGATCCATTAGAAAGGCTCCTAAACCCTTCTCTTGCATCTTCCACTAAAGACTGAACAAATAATTTCATTAACACATCCTCTTGAGTGATATTTAAATCATCAACAAAATCAATGAACTTTCTTCAATGCGTTTCACAAGAAATAACATTGTTACCTACAAACTTTGGGAGTTTTTCTCCTATATCACCCACATCTTTAGGGAAAGCATTAGGATATCCAGGGATACCAACAAAATTTAATTTTTTATACCTTTTAGTATGCAATGGTTTCCTTTGAAAACTATCATCCTCTTTAGAAGTAGTGGCCTTTGTTTTAGAAGCAGTAATATTCTCTGGCCCAGCATGAGAATACTTTGAAGACTGCAAAAAATCTATTTTTTTCTTCATTTCAACTGTTGCAGCTTCCATTTGTGCCTTTTCTAACATTTTTTCCATGGTTTCTTTTTCAATTCTCAATTTTTCCAAGTCAATATCCAACTTGGACATTTTCTCTGTTAAAGGTTTCTAGAACTTAGGTTCTTGATTTCTGTATTCACTCATCTTTTGCTTACCTTTATCCTTCTATGAACTAGAAGCCTTACAACTGAGTGGTATTTTTTGGTCCTTTTGAGACCTCTCTATATCTTTCATATTTTGATGTCTTGAATATCTTCTTTTACTTTTATCAACATCCTTATGATCTTGTTTGTTCTTTCTCATTTCTCTTTCCCTTTTCATTTGTTGAACAAGGGCAAGTTGTTTCATGATGAACTTCTCCTCATTTCCTAGCTCATCAGAGGGAGCTTCTTTAGAATCTAAACTAGATGTACTTGTCTCTTCTCTCTCATTTGAAGTAGAAGTAACTGTAGGTTTTTCTAATACCCTTTCTGCAGCTTCTTCATATTCTAAAGTATTTCCATCATAAGAATGATGATTGCTATTCGTGTCTCTTCTAGCATTACTTTCTTTACCTCTTGGAGGGGTTTCATCCATACTAACTTGGTTTCTCTTTTTCCTCCAAGATATTTCCATCCTTGAGGATGATGGGATTCCACCATATAAAACCTTCTCAGGATCATTTCTCATCCTTGACCTAGTATTCATTCTGAAAGATACTAAATTTGCACTAATCTCAGAGATTCCTTATAGTCACCACCAAATAACTTGGAATGAATGAATACTTATTAAAAGACAATTTTGACAACTACAACTGGTATTATCTGAAAAATTTTAAACTTTAGAACACCAAAGACTTTTGAATACTTGGATAAGACTTTAGATCTTATTCCCCAGTAGAGTCGCCAATTTGTTAGCTCTTTTTCTTGCACCACAACCTTAAAATGATAGTATATTGTTTATACTTGAATGCAAACTCCCTTTTGACAAGAGAAAGGCTAATTGCTGAGGTATTTGATAACATTGGGGATACCTATTATCACCTCCTTCATTTTTGAGTTCCACAGACTCAGAGGTATTACCTATTGAAAGATTGTTGATTCTTCAGCCTATGTATTTGGTGGACAGATTCATTCACTGGTTACTTGCTTCAGACCTCACTATAATAACTTGTAAAATACCTTGGAGATTGCAATAATTAGTTTGAAATAGAGTACTACAAGCCAGGCTATGGTCTTAATAACATAAACCAATGAGATAAGAACTTTCATCCTTCTTCCTTTTACTTTAGGAGGGGTAACCTAATGATCCACTCTTTAAGGGATTATCAAACTGAATGGTATCCTACTGATACAAATCCTTATGAGTTCAGCTCATTTGTTCTTAATAATAGAAGTATATTTGACTAAAATGATTTTGAATATTATTGAATATTTGGATGATGATAGATTACAAATAAAAATTCCTAGACAAGTGCCTATCCTTGGGCTTAATAAATGAAAATCCACACAAATATAAAAATAGAATATTGTAAGATGCCTTACAACCTACATGCAACTTAGATAAAATTCCTTACAAACTATCCTATCAACTCTACAATATTGTATCAAATCCTTAGATATTGTTATGCTCCCTAGAACTATTCACAAAACTTAGTTCTTCCCTTGAAAGAAACTTGCAAGCAATTAGATAGCTACCTTGTAACCAATATGCTTAAAAATGTGTTACAGATTTAAACATAAAAGAGCATACACAACAAGTAAAGAGACAACAATAAGATAGAGTAAAGTTGCACTGTATTTTATTCATAAGTTTCTGCTTCAATACATAAAAAGCTCAAAAAAATCTCAAAGATACAGACTGAAACCTAAAAAGTCTAGTTTTATATATATTTCATCCCTTTTATCTATAACAATTTTTATCTATTTATATGCCCTTAACCATCTTGGAATCCTTAATATTATGATGCAACAAGCTTCGGATGGTTTAAGGAACCTAACCCTAAAAGTATAGAAAAAGACAAGAAATGAGAATGTAGAAGTGGTGGGAAGACAAAAATAGGGGATGAGATATGATCTTCTTTGTCTTCATCTGGAATCTGGTGCCTTTGTCATACAATGTTCAGGATAGCATCTGATATTCATACTGAGATCAAGTGACCACCATTTCAGGCTAACATACACTTGTCTTTGAAAATAACTAACCTCCTTATGCGCAATGGTTAGGTGCCAATTTTTCCTCTTTATTCTTCATCCAAGATCTCTTCCTCTACTTCCACAGGCTTCTTTTTCTTTGGCTTGGTCATTAAGTCCCAAGCTATCACTTCATCCTATGCAGGCCATTTAAAAATTTGTATGCTCTGTAGTTGTCCCTTTTGTCTTTCCCATCTAACATCAGTAATACTTTTAACATCCACTAAAAATTATTCATGTCATTCTCTACCTTAAAGGCCTCATCCAAAATCTTATTAAAACCATCCAAAATCTAAATTAGATTCTATAATAAATGCCTTATTGCTTGGCATTCTACTATCAAACTCACTCCTCTAGGCCTTCAAGGCCTTGACCTGATCATCTTCTCCTTTTAAAGGAGGAATAAACCTATTAAAATCTAGTGAAAATAGGCTTATTTTAGCCTCTATCTCATTTAACTTTCCTTTAAAAAATGATAAGGCTACATTTACCTTTTTTATTTCATCCTCTACCTCTGTGACAATTTTAGGTAAATCTGATCCATGTTGTTGTAAAGAGGCAAGCTTCTCAAACATTTGTACCCTAGGAGACCAAGTGACAAAATAAGGGTTCAAAACTGAAATATACTCAATCACTTCAGTATGTAATGTGGGAAATTTATTATAGGCATTAAGGATGATATCTATTTTATCTTTGACTATATCTATCTTATGCTGAAGAATGCAGCTTAATGCATTTAAAGCCACTTCATTATTCTTTTGGGCCACATCCTCTATTTTGACCACTTCCTTTGCTTCAGCCTTCTCCTCTATCTATAAAGGTTGTACTAAGGGGACATAAACTACTTTAGGTTTCTCCTATAATTGATTTGTCATCTCAGCAATGAACATGTCCTATTGATGTATCTTTATGTTACATAATTCCCTATCCTTTGCTAGGACACTAGCTTCCTCAATCAAAATACCACACTTCTCAGACAACTATTTTGTCTTATCCTCGTTCAAGTGTGCCCAATGTGTAGTGATCTGGGAAATCTCAAAATCTCTAGTATTTTGCACTGTCCAGACCATTTGATTCCCAACCATGCTCTCCTAAATGTTTACCAGTTGGGGCTTTTGGTCTCTTGGACATAGGTTCCACATGGAAAAAGCTTGTGACTTTAGACTGTATCCAAATCCTTTAATCATATCACCCATCTAGATCTCACTTGCCAACTTAAGATCTGGTTTTTTTCTAATTTGATCAATTATGAATGTTGAGGCTAAATCCCAGCCCTTAGCAAGCAAAATTCCACTATTTCAAACCATTTTTCTTGCCCCATCAGGAGAGACATCTTCATTGTTAGGGTCATAGGCTTGCACAGCTAGTAGAGCCTCATTTGTCAGTGTCTCTTCACCATCTTACTTCAGTTGTTCTCTAATATGTTCCTTCTTATGCCATCTCAGAAAATCTTTAAACTCATTAGTTTTAATAAAACTATCATCACTCAAAAATTATTGCTGATCAAGTAGCCTTTCATCAATACATGCCTTAAAAGGAAATTCTATGTTTTCTTCTTCATCATGTCATTGTATCTTTCCTTGTCTAATTACTTTCCTCAAATTGTGGTCATATAACCTGTTGCCAGGAATAAGAGCACTTGTCCTATCTCATTTTTTATCTTTTCTTACAGAAGATGTCTGACCAGGGTCAACCTTTTGCCTTTTAGTGGTAGGCTCCTCTATATCATCTGGTTAGGATACCTCAGTCAGGTCTATGATATGCCCTTGCTCTCCCTGTATCTGAGCTACCTCTATAATATTCTATCGAGGTTGGTCAATCTGAGGTGGATGGGCATATTCTCCATCACTATCACTCTCATATTCAGACTCTGAATACTCAGACTCCTTTCCCCCTTTCTTTGTATCTAAAACTCTGTCCAACTGCTCATAGAGTGTATAAAAGTTATCAACCATAGCTTTAATCTTATCAAAATAGGGTAGGTTGGGATAAAAACCTCCAAATGACAATACATTTCTTCTCATTTGCTTCTCTAAATTTAGCAACTCCTAAATTCTCTCTCTCCTGGTTCTTACCTCATCCTCATCAAGGATATTCCTTGTAACATCCTCCTCCACACAAAAACCATGTACATTTGTGTTTGGTATGGTAGGAGTTAGGAGGTCCCTCCTGCAATGAATCCTTCTGGGTCAATGTATCTATATAATGCTGCTCTCATCTTGCAGCTTTCTAGTCATGTGCTCACTAAATCAATGGCACCCTTACCAATTGTAAACTAAAAATTTTTAAATTTCCTAGGGGTTAATGTCCCCTTCCTATGTGGTGCAAAGTTCTCATTATCTATCAACAACAGCTGCCAAATGAACTCCATAGATACAATTCTAGATGGCACATGATAAGGTAGAACATAAGGAGGATGTGTGCATCCATATACCCTAATCATGGTAAAATTCTCCTCAAAAAAAGAAATCTCCCCAGTTGTGGTCACCCTCCCATTTATCCACATACTCATAGGGTCTCAACAACTGCAGCACCTTTTACCGAGAGTCTAGTCTTGCTAATACCCATGCTCTCCATCAATGGATATACAATCCAGTTCTCAAATCCACAAAAGTCATAGTCCTTGGATGTATAATTCCATATCTTAATCCAAAATTGAATAGGATTAGGCCGGTCCTGAAAAATCCTCTGAGGGTTCAAGTTGTTCACATTCATGATCCCATAGTTGAAATGCAATAACAAATGCATTAGGATAGAATAATGAAAAAACCCAAGTTCCTTTTCCTTAGGATTTTTCTCCTTCTTCTGCACAGCTACAAACCCCTCATGCATTTTGTCAATGATATACTGTATATAATCATAACTAGTACTAGAATGCACATCTTGCAAATCTAGTACCATCATTAAAATTCTAGAATTTATTTTCTCTGCTCCTCCATCTATTCCCAACACTCTACACAAAGCATAAGCAATGTACTTAATATAGAAATGTAAATCTTTAAAATAGTAGGGTGCAGTTCTAGGTATAGGGGCAATATGATTCCTAACCTCCTTAAGAATATGCTTCTGCAATTGGTTTCTAGCAACCCCAAGTTGTAACCTATACCTTTCTTCTTGCTTGGTAATATTAATTTTGGTAGACATGGTACTATATAAACCAAAGGCTTGCATGAATGAATTCCTATTCAAAATCAACAGTGTAGTACCAGCATTCTTCTTAATTTTCCTAGATAGAGCATCACAATGGCTTGCAAGACCTAGAAACAAGTCTACATCTATGTAGACATCAGGGAAAATTAACCTAGGCAGACCACTAGTCCAAGGGTTTGATATGGGGATGTCTTTATCATAATTATTATAAAAATAGTTGTATAGAGAAAAACCTGTGGAACCTGGAGTGCGGGCATCTCTAATTTCACAATACTCATCTACCAATAAGTTGGCATTTTCCCTCTTATTCTATGTAGACCTAGCCAATAGCTTTAGAAATTCATCAGAGAAATTCCTCTTTCCCTTAGCATCATCATCTACTTCATCACTCTTCTCACTGGTAGAAGCTACACTGACTGCATTACTCATCTTGTTCTATTTCCACTTCTCTTTCACCGATATTGAGACAAATCTCCTCTCAGGACTGACCACTCTTCGTTGTGCACTACTAACAATTCATGAACCTTGAAAACTGGAGAATTACCCTGAAATTGAACAATTTCTACCTTTTGAACACAGAAGACCTAGCAATTCTTCGCTCTGCAATTCTAGATGTATGATAAATGAAAATGAACCTGCGATCATCTTTTTATGGTAACTTTTCCAAGTACTTAGCTCATCATTGAAGAGACAATCAATTTTGCCTTCAAGTTAACATGTTGTAGAATTAATTGAAATCCTAGCCATAGCTCATGAATGTGATAGGAAATCAAATTCATATGAGTGTATTTACAGAAAAAGCCTTATAAAATTTGAACAGAATGACATGTCTTCATATGATTGGTTCTTCACCAGACATCTCAGCTACCTTTTTTTAGATAGTAATTAATCTCCTGGATTTTCATTAGATGCTAAATCTCTATGTTGTCATGTCAGCAACTGCCATTTTTTATCATTTTCATATTTAGCAACCATGTGACTGTGCAGTATCTCCTTGTCACTGATCAAATTTCTTAACTCTCAATACTTCTAGAGATCTAGAAACTGTATGAATTGCTTTAATTAGCTTAACCTGGTTAACTTATAGCGATCACGTGACTGAATGAATCCAATTTTCCAGATCAAATGCCAAACATAGATTTCATTCAGAGACCCCCGACTGAAGGTTACTTTTCATCTTTTAAACTCTTATCGCTAAGTCTCTGAATGTTTATTTTACTTTACGAGACCCCGTGACTAAGCTTAGTCTCCCAATTTTTGATTAAACATGCTCTTTAATATTTCTTTTGGAGACTAAATGACATAGCTTTATCTTTTACTTTCAATTCAGAGACTATGCGACTAAAGCTAATCTCATTGTCATGAGAACTTTTTACTCTTATGAAAATTTGATAGAGACTCAGTGACTACCGTTGATCTTTCCTCATTCTACATCTAACAGCTCCGCTAAGTCACTAAGTATATTTTAAAAACCTTAAATCATTTGGAGACTACATGACAACTTTAAAATACATAGCCTTATACCCTTTAGTCTCTTAATCGCCAAATGATTTTTTCCTTTTGGGAGACCACGTGACTAACCTTTGTTCTATTCACTATGGACACATGTCTCATCGTAACTGTTTGTCTCCAAATTGCTGAAGAAACATTGACTTAGCAATTTTAACCAGCAACTACCTAACTACTATATACTTCAATCACCTTACGATTTGTTGCCAAGTATCAGAATGTTTTACTTAACTAACTTTCTAATTAGAGACTACGCGACATAAGAATTTAACTTGTCACTTAACTATGTTCTGATCTGGAGACCCCGCGACTAAAGCAATTGCTAAGTCTCATAACAATTTACTAAGTGTAGGATACTTTGTGCAACACCATGACTTAAATTCTTGTTTCCATGTTTCCATATGACGTGTTTCTTCATTGGGAGACTTCACAACTAAAGGACTTCGCTAAGTCTCATAACTTATAAGGAATATTCTCTTTCTTTCTTAGACATACCAACAATAGTTAATCGCCAAGTCTCATGACAATATGGAATATGCTTTTAGGATTAAGTGACCTGGCGACTTACATGACTTAAGTTTCTCAAAAAGGTAATGCAAAATTAGAAAATTGATTGATATTTTAGGGCTTTTTTGCATTTTCACTTAGAAGATAGCTTAGGGTTTTCGGTTTTTGCACTATTCATGTGGATTTTGACCTAAGAACACAAAAGTTTCACAGAGATAATTCAATTTGGGATAGATTTTATGATTTGGGATAGAACTTTGGCATGAAGACAACAAAATTTTAGGGCAAACCAACAAAACTAGGAATACAATCAACAGCTCTGTAGACTGTCTGTCGGTTTATACTGTAGACTGTGTTGTCGGTTTACACTATGACCATTCTTTCATGAAGACTAGTTTCAGTGACCTCTGTGAACTATTGTATCGGGTTGCACTGTAAACCTGTCTTTCAGTGATCATGTTATCAACAGTTCAAATTTTTTCCTTTGTATACTAATGACAAAATATGATCACCACATAGGACACATTAACATGTCCTAGAACCCCTTATGGCCCCTTAGGACTCTTTATGACACCTAAGATGTATGGTAAGGGGTCCTAAGATGTCCTATTGGGTCATAAGGGGTCAATGTGTCCTAGGATGCCTTTTGACCACTTAGGATCATTGAAGACCCCTCGCTATATTTTACAGGTTGTAATGGTTGTTAACGGGTCTTAAGGGCTCCTAAGAAACATTAATGTGTCCTAGGACCCCTTATGACCAATTGTGACCCTTCAGTATCCCTAAGATGTGTGGTAAGTGTTCATAAGGGGTCCTAAGACACATTAATGTTCCCTAGGACCCCTTATGACCCCTCAACACCCTCTAGGACCCCTATTTCTACATCTTAGGGGTTGTAAGGGTTGTTGAGGGGTCGTAAGTGGTAATAAGGGGTCCTAGGACACATAAATATGTCCTAGAACCCCTTATGACCCTTTACAACCCCTAAAATGTATGGTAAGGGGTCCTAAGGTGTCCTAAGAGATCATAAGGGGTCCTAAGACACACTAAGATGCATGGTAAGGGGTACTAAGGTGTCTTAAGGAGTCATAAAGGGTCCTAGGAGACATTAGTGTTTCTTGGGACCCCTTATGAACCCTTAGGAACCTTGAAGAATGCTTTATCTACATCTTAGGAGTTGTTGGGGTTGTTAAGGGGTCCTAGGACACATTAATGTGTCCT
>MU225176.1:2811404-2846561 GCA_018584345.1 Thuja plicata | reverse complement strand
TCTCTCTCTCTCTCTCTCTCTCTCTCTCTCTCTCTCTCTCTCTCTCTCTCTCTCTCTCTCCATTTCATATTCTCACTAGAGGTTGTAATGGCTATAGTGTGTACACCCTATAGGGAATATGCACTATAGGGAATATTCCCCATCTAAAACACTATAAATTCTATTTTGCACAAAATTCCACCTTTTTCAACATTTAGATTTCCATAGCACGAACACCCTATAGGGCATAGGTGCTATTTTGCGTACGCACTTTGAACTACTTTGGAATCCACCAAGCCTAAGGCTTTGATTTTCCTTGGAGATCCAATTCAAAGGATTGGAGACTCAAACAGGTCTGAGGCATTTTTTCCAACAAATATACAAAAATTTCACATTTTCTCTTATGCGTTCCCCATCAGGTTTGCATGTGGCTCAATAATGATAAAATCAGATGGTGTGATATTGTAAATATCTCTATTAGAATCTAACCATATAATTTATTTTAAACTCTGAATATGTTAAGTTTTTCATCTCTAATTTCTTTTGTATGTATGTCTGATTTTTGTCAACAACCAACGTGTAGTATTTTGGACTTAGATTTTGGCTCATTCGTCAAATTTTGAAACAAGTTACTTTTTTAGAAATTAGACTCCATTCTACATACTATATAAAAAATTGTTTTTGATTATTTTTCAATGATTTCTAGGGGGAGCACATAGAAATTTCACATTTTTCAAGATGTGTCCACTTACCAAATTCGTAAAAAATCATATATTCATAAAAAAAAATTAGCTGAAAAATCTAGGCTAAACTATGTCGTGTTAGCTAACTTCTCACCAGAGCAATTAAAAAATTTCAAAAAAAAAAGTCAACATTTTAGGGGGAGCACACCAAACACTATGTTATGTCTTTTTAGAAAAACAGGACCACTTTTTGTGCTCCCTCTTTTTGAGGGCCTTAAACTCCACCATTATAAATAGAAATAGTAGTTTAGAAACTAGATTCAAAGTACTACAACTCTTTTTCTTGTCGCATCTTGAAATTTTGATTCTAACTATCTTCAATTCCTCGTCAAAGTTCAGAGTTTTCTGATTTCAAAAAAAAAATTGGTAACTTAAAACCCTATTTTTGTCCCATATTTGTGCACTTACCCATATAGGCAATAGCTCCATCTTTATTAATCTAGGAGGTTTGGAAGGAAATAAATAGGACAATCTTTAAAGCATCTTGTGTGGGCATAGAGAAAATCACAAATAAAATAGAAGTTTCCATAGTGGAGGTGGTAAATAGTAGATATATGGATGGAAATAAAGAGAAAGTGCTTACAAGCTGCGATGAAAAGATTAGGAACAAATGGAATAGAATTAAAATCCCCCCCCCAATTATTGGAAAATATAAGGATAAGGCTGATCATTTGAGGAGAGAGTATAAATGGAAGGCCCCTCAAAAAGGTTTGTATAAGATGAATTTAGATGGAGCATCTAGAGGAAATCTTGAGGTGGCTGGGATTGGGTGTTGAATTCACGATTGGGAAGGTAAGGTCATTGCAAACTTAGCTAGACCCGTTGGTATGGAATCAAAAAATTATGTTGAATTCACAACCCTAGTAGAAGGTTTTTTATTATGCAAGAACCTCCACATTGAGAATTTGGAGATTGAAGGGGTCTCTTCCTTAGTTATTAATGATATCATGTGTGGACCTACCTCAAACTAGATTTTGAATGTCCTGGTCAAAAGATCTATGAAAATTCTCAAATATTTTAAACATTATACGATTAATCATATATATAGAAGGAAATGGAAAGTCTAATAAATTAGCCAATAAAGGTGCAAATGGTGAATGGATAGTATGAGGGGCATTAGGACTTTGGGTTTTATGATTTATGAATTTTAGATGATATTTATATTCATATTCACTGGTTAGTTCTCGTAGTTTTGAACAAGTTATCCTTAGTTACACCTTAGCTTCTATATGAATTAGATATTGTATGCTTTGGGTATAACCCTGATTTTCCTTCTTGCGGTTATGAATTCATTTATGACTAATCACATACTGGTCATTCTGATATATAATGGTTATGATTTAGACTAGCTATATGTTCAATAAGAATCAGAGAATTTATTTGTAAATGAAGACAATGAATCATTTGACAAAGAAGAATATCTAAGAATTGTTAGAAATAATACCAAAAAATCTCTATTCATGGTGATGGAAACCTCTACGAACATTAATAGAATAAAATTTGGAGATTATGAAGAATTTCATCTTTTGGAAGAATTGTTTGTGTTTGTTAGGAAATAAAAGGGCTAAATAATTTAAAGATTACTGAAGAAGTGAAAGTTATCAAAATGTTGACACTAAAACTTGGAAATATGAAAATACTTTCATTGACTTAAAACTCCAAATAGAAGAAGAAAAAAAATAGAGGATGTTCTAACAGAGAGGAAGAGGAACAAATAAAATGAATATGAAAAACTTCAAGTTGAGATAGTTACATTGAGAAAATATCTTGATAAAGGGAAAAACTTTGAACAATATATGAAGTCATATCCAACAAAGAAAGGATCCTTGAAAGTTCAAATTTTTAATATATATATATATATATATATATATATATATATATATCACAACTAAAGCAAGTAGAAAAATAGATGATTCCTTCATCCAATTCAAGAGGCGGAATAGAAGCTCCAAAAGATAGGCACCTAGATGAAAAGTTTTCAATATGAGGTTCACTTATTCATTTTTTCATTATTGTTTTAATTCCAATCATTTTGATCATAAGGATATAAAATGTAGAAATGGTTCGATAAGAAAAGATAATTTTGTCAACAGAAATGTGTTTTCGCCACTATTCAATTTTAATATCATATGTCACAATTGTAACAACAATGGACATATTGTAAGAACATGTAAAATAATTTTTTTGAAATCTCCTAAGGTGGAAAGAAAAGGATACAATCTGGTCGATCAGAATAATGATTCTAGAAAGGTCTGAAAGAATAAGTTTAAAGAAGCCTGACAAGTCACTTATTGCATAGACTACACTTCATGCCCAAAAAGAAAAGACTCTATAGATCATTAACAATGGATTGTATAGCCACATGAATAGAGACAATATTAATTTTATAAAATTTAATAATTTTGATGGAGGAGATGTTACTTTTGAAAGAAAAAAAATATTGCTAGGATTGCTAGAAAGGGTACATTGAGTCTTGGTAGTGGCAATGAGAACCTACAATGTATTGTATGTATAAGGAATGAAAGATAACCTATTGAGTTTAATTTATATGTGTATAAATGGATATATATTATCATATAGTGAGAAAGGATGTGAAATCGAGAGGAAATATATTGGAGCATTGATTGCAGAAGGGATCAAAATCAACAGTGATGTATCACCCCAGGTGAGGTAAATGGACAAAATTATTTTTCGGTATAGAAGGGACATTTCTGTTAGAATCATTTAGAATAACTGAGAGGGGGGAATCAATTATCCTCAGGTCCCAATGTACCAATTTAACTTTGAAACACTTCAACAAACTTATATCTACTCAACAATCCACTTGGTCTCTATAGCTTATAATCAGTAACATAATCTTACAATTCACTATCCTAAAGTAATCAACTTGCAGAATATAAAACTCTTAACAGTACAACACATCAAATAAGATCACACAAGTATGACACCGAGATTTAACATGGAAACTCAATATGGGAAAAACACCAGTACCATGCTACCAAATTTTCACTCTTCTAAAGTGAGGTCTGTGAGGAGCTAACCCTGTTAAAGGTTACAATACACACTGTTGAATGTAACCCTATTAAAGGATTTAATCACCCTATTAAAATTGAGCCTTGTTAGAGGACTTAGATCATTCCATTAGAATGTCACCTTGATTAAAGGATTTGCAATATGATTGTTAGGTCAACCTTTTTTTAAAGGATTTTGACTGATACAATGGTTAGAAAGTAATAGTAATGTGATATGAAATATACAACTCACTCTGAAAATACAGATCCACTTTCCCTCAAATGCTAATTCACTAACTGACCTCCATTTTCATCTCTATCACTTAGATCTACTTGGAAATCAGTCAAGCAATCACCACTATATAGCTCTATACTGCTCTTCTCATCCTTCTCTTCCTTCTGCTAAGATTTTCCAATCAATTAAAACAACCTCCACTTGCATAACCTATAATTACATTAATCTTATACCTCTCTGATCAAGTAGCTAGATGTTTTTTCGCTTAAACATCACCATAGATATTAGGGTTTGGTCAGATCCAATGAATCCTTCCAACCTTTCATTGTCTTTCTACCTTGTAGAATACATCCTAAAACTCCTTAAATCCATACATAAAAATAGTTAAACATATATTAAATGCTCATTTAATTCTCCATAATGATCATCCTTATCTTTAATACACTTTACATACCCCAAGAAATCAACTATGTCAGTTGGGATCTCAAATCTTCCCCAAACTTTCAAAATACTGACACTCGGTCATTATTGTGTTCTTCCGCTCATTCATCACTAGATAACTTGGAAATTACTGACACTCAGTAAATATTGATGCTCGATCAACACTAAATTTTATTAGCATGTATTGACACTTGGTTGACACTCGCATCACTCAAAACATACATAAGTTCCTTAATCTTCTACTCTGTTACTCAGTCAAGACTAAACTTTTAGTCTTCCAATCTTCACTTGGTGTTAACGATAAACAACATATTATCTTCCCAAGGTACAATCTCATCAAGTACCCATTGTAGTTCTTCATAACTCAACCATTTCACCAAGTCTTCTTGTTATCTCGTCTTTTCAAATCTTCTTCATTAATCAATTGATATGGCACTTTAAAAGATATAAATTGTCTTACCACTTAAGGTTTGACATCAATGGAAATATAAAAAAAATTTCAATTATAGCTTCCAACAATCTTCCTCTTTGGCATTGATGGAAAACACGTGCAAACAACACATTAACGGTTACCAAACAATCCAAACACTATATTATGTAAATAGATTTTCATTAATATTCCTAGCTTCATTCTGATTCTCTCCAATAAAAATATTAGCTCCCTCTTGGATAGATTCTCTCTGTAACTTATCTCCCTCTATGTCTTATCACTGATTTCTCCCTCAAATAGTATATCTCCCTCTTTGTTTCCTTACAAATTTCTCCCTCAAATAGTATATCTCCCTCTTTGTTTCCTTACAAATTTCTCCCTCAATGTCTATTTTCCCTCTTTATCAACAATGCCAAAGACATACATCTTCACTGTGTAGGTATCTCTGTGTCAACTTTCTGAACTCTATGCTCCCTCTATCATCTTTCTTATGACTGATAACATCTTATGCGTTACTCCTTACAGATTTAGGAAACTCCTAAAGTGTGACCTCATTTGCATCAATTTGTCAGATATTATATGTAATAAATTTGATGCAATCACTCCATGTGATCCTAGTTAGCCTCTAATAGAGGAATAACCCCTAATTTACCTCTTAGATACTCATGAGAATCCTTAGGTAATGCCTTAGTAAATATATCTGCTAATTGTTCCTTTGTATTTGCATATTCCAGTCTCGTATCTTTATCTTATACTCTCTCTCTCTCTCAAGTAATGATACTTGATAGCAATATGCTTTGTCTTTGTATGCATCATAGGACTCTTTGATATATTAATAGCACTTGTGTTATAACATAAAATAATAGCTGGTTCAGTGATTACTTCCTTCAATCCTTTCAACAATTGCTTGATCTACACTATGTTTGAACAATTAGTTGTTGCAGCAATATATTCAGCTTCTACAGTCGATTGAGAAATATAGTTATGTTTCTTGCTTGTCCAAGAGACTAATCTATTTCCTAGAAAGAATTTTCCAACTCTTGTACTCTTTCTATCATCAACACTACCTACCCAATCTACATCTGTATAAACTTTTAGTTCAAACTTCTCATTCTTCTTATAATACAATCTATAGTTTGGTATTCCCCTAAGATATCTCAGAATCCTTTTCACTTCCATCATGTGACTGTCCTTAGGATTTGTAGAAAATATTGCAACAATCTCAATTTCTAATGCAATATCTGGTCTAGAGTGAACAACATATTGTAGTTTTTCAATCATTGACCTATACAAGGTTTGATTGGCTTCAGTTGTCTCATCAATCTTTGATAGTTTCTGTCCAGTAGCCATAGGTGTACTTATAGGCCTGGAGTCCTCCATGCCAAATTTTTTCAATATCTCCTTGATATTTAGATTGAGTAATGTACATACCTTTCTTCATTTGATATACTTGCAAACCAACAAAAAAATTGATCTCTTTAAACATAGACATCTCAAATTCAATTTGCATCTCATTTGAAAATTCTTGGCATAAAGCATCTTATCCTCCAAATATGATATCATCAACAAATATTTCAGCTAACAATATCCCTTTACCTTTTTCAAACTGTAAGTACAAATTACTATTGTCATTTGTCCTTGTAAAACCAATTTTGACTAAGTAATTGTGTAATCTCTCATACCATGCTCTGGGAGCTTGCTTCAATCCATACAGTGCTTTATGTAACTTGTAGACCATATTACTCTTGCTTGAATCAACAAATCCTTCAACTTGTTCAATGTATACCTCTTCTTCTAGTATTCCATTCATAAATGTTTATTTGACATCCATTTGATATACTTTGAATCCTTTGTAAGCTAGATAAGCCAATAAAATTCTAACTCCTTCCAATCTAGAAACTAGGGAAAATGTCTCACCATAGTCAATGCCTTATTGTTGTGCATATCCTTTGCATACCAGTCTATCCTTGTTCTTTATGACTTCTCCATGATCATTCAACTTATTTCTAAATACCCACTTGGTTCCAATAACATTCTTGTCCTTTCATCTAGGTACTTGTGTCCAGGTTTTGTTCTTCTCTATTTTCTCAATTTCTTCATTCATGACCTGTATCCAAACTTCATTATCCAAAGCATCTTTTACTAATTTGGGCTCAAATTCACATAATAAACATGTCTTATTTTTTAATTTGCTTCTTTTCATGACCTATGAATCTTTTTCTCTAATGATTTGATCTTGTTTATGATGTCTTCTTAGATATTTTTTTAGTGTAGGCTCTGGTCTCCTTTCTTCTTGTTGTTTTTCTTCAGATTCATCATGCAAATTAATTTTAGGTTCATTTTGTGTCTTTTCTTCCTCTTCAAAATCCTTCGCAGTTACCTCCTGATGCTCGATAACTTCTTTCAGTGACTCAGTGTTTTCTTGTTGTTGCTCGACAACACCATTCTGTTTCTCGATAGCTTCTTTTTTCTGGTTCCGATAAAATTTTGGGCTCTCCTTCATTCATGTAAATGAAAGATCTATAATCTTTAGGTTCTTTCTTGCATTCAACTTCATTCTTTCTACATATTCATAAATTCTAACATTTACACTTTCCACAACTTTGTTAGTGTTAAAATTCAAACACTTATACTCTTTTCTCTTAGTGGAATAACCTAGGAATATGCCTTCATCACTTTTAGCATCAATTTTTCCACTTCTATTGTCTTTCAGTATATAAAATTTTCTTCTAAAAACTTTAAAGTATTTTAAATTAGGTACATACCCATACCATAAATTGTAAGGTGTAACATCAGTACCTTTCATGACTTGTACTCAGTTCAAGGTATAGACTGTTGTACTTATAGATTATCTCCAGTACTTTTGTGCAAAAACATTCTCTATCATCAGTGTTCTAGCACAATCCATTATTGATATATTCCTTCTCTTAGCTATGTCATTCTATGGGGGAGTCCTTGGAGTAGACATCTATCTTTTGATTCTACTATCATTAAAGAATAAGTTGAACTCATTAGATATAAACTCTCCTCCTTTGTCAGATCTCAGATATCTCAAGCTCTTACCTGTCTCTTTTTCAACTTTCGCCAAATACCACTTAAACAACTGAAAAGCATCATATTTATCTTTGAGAAACATCATAGTCATCATTCTAGAATAATCATCAATAAATAGTGTGAAATATTTATCATCACATTAGCTTTGCACACCAATAGGTCCACAAAGGTCAATATGAACCAATTCCAAAACATCATCAAAAGTATAGGTTTTTCTCTTGAAACTAGACTTCATCATTTTGCCCAACTGACATTGCTTACACATAACATTATCAGGTTTCTTCAATCTTGGTAACCCTCTTACCCTTTTCATCTTACTAATGTTTACTAAATTGTCAAAGTTCACATGACACAACCTTTTATACAATAACCATGCATCATCATATTCTGAAAACAAACATGTATCATCAAATAGATCTATATAGAACAAATTACCTCTTGTTTGTTCTCCACTTCCAATTATTTCACTAGTAGCATCAAAGATTTTAGCCTTTTGTGATGGAATTCAACTCGATATCCAGAAGTGTTCAACTGAGAAAAACTCAACAAGTTACAGTTAAGACCTTCAACCCAATAATAATTGTCACATGTGATCTAATTAGTCATTTTTATTGATCCTTTTCCTTTCGCAAGACATGGTTTATCATTACCAAACTTAACACTACCACCTTTGCAATAATTTAAGGTTTTAAACTTACTTTTATCACTAGTCATGTGATGTGACCAACCACTATCAATTATCTATCTATCACCTTTACTCATATATGAAATAAGTGCAGTTTTATCATCCTTATCAGAATCATCTTTCATAGCAACATAAACAACTTCTATATCATTTTCATTAGATTCACTATCAGTTTCTTCTTCAGCAATATAATAGGATTTCTTACCTTTGTCCTTATAGTCCTTATACCTTATGAAATCTCTGTCATCCATTTTTGTACATGCTTTCTCTTCTTTCATCCTTTTCATTCCTATCAGGACATCTTTCTACAATATGGCCAACTTTATTACATTAAAAACATATTATAGGAAGTTTACCTTTCAATTTTCCTTTTCCTCTCAATAGTCTTCTAGTCATAAGTGCCTCAAGTTCATCAATATCATCATCATAAGTGTCATTGTCACTATTCACATGTCTTTCTTTTTCTTTCTTAGATTTATGAAGAGTCAATTGCAATTTGAATGTAGAATCAACATTGTGAGGAGTGAAATTATAAAAAATTGATAACTCAAAAGTAGTAAGTGTACCAACTAGACCTTCTAGAGTTAAGTTTTTACCAGGAGTACATCTCAGTTCTTCTATAGTAGATACTCTAATAGCATAAATAGGAAGTAGGTTTCTCAATACCTTGCTAATAACAGTATCATCATCAATAGTTCCATTAGCTCCTCTAATAGCATTCACAAACTCCTTAACTTGGATGCAATATTAAATAAGAGTTTCACCATCTAACAATCTCTTTTCATCAAACTTACCTCTCAAGCTTTCAAATTTGGGTCTTAGTACATTTTTTTCACCTCCATAGATAGTTTCCAGTGTGTCCCACATTTCTTTTGCAGTTTTACAGTCTTTTATGTCTTCAATTTCAGGATAACTTAGGGATGATGCAATCTCCAACATTGCTTGATTGTGTTCCTGCTTTTCTTTCATCTTTTGAGCTGTCAACATTGTCAGCACATTTATGTAATCATTTTCCATAGTATTTTTTGGCTTCTCCAATTCCATCTAGGTGTAGCTTCATCAAACTTTTCCATGTGGGGAATTTCTCCTTGTTCAGCCTCATTACGTCCTTTTTATACATCCTGGTCTTTAGCTTCAAGTACCTTTAAAATTTTCATAACAAGCACCACAAACCTCTAATACCAATTGTTAGAATGATTTATAATAACTAAGAGGGGGTTAATTATTTATCCTCATGTGTAGATGTACCACTTGAACTTTCAAAAACTTCAACCAACTTAGATCTACTCGACAATCAACTCAGTCTCTATAGCTTATAATCAGTAACATAAACTTGCAGATCACTGTCGTAAAGTAATCATCTTGTTGAATATAAGAATCTTAACAGTACAAAATATCAAATAACATTCACACAATTATAAAAATAGGATTTAACGTGTAAACCCAATATGGGAAAAACCACCTATTGAGCGTTGTTTTAAAACAAGCTGACTTTCTAGGATCTCGAGATTCAATTTCCTCTCTTGAAAGAATAACAGGGTTATTCCCAAGGTTCTCCAGATTTGGGACACATCCTGCTTGGTTACTCAGTTGAAGATAAATGTGAATGTTCATGAGGAGGCCTTTGCTAGTTCATTCAAGACATCAGACTAAAAAACACTTTAGTTCTTTTTTTTTTTTGTATTTTCCATTTTAACAAATATGGGTGTTGTAAATAAAATGAAATTTTGCATTTTCCAAGATGTTAGGTTTTACAGAATTTAAAAGATAGAAGAGAGTAGAGATTAGAGTAATGAGAAATAAGCAAATGAATGAAAATGAAATCCTACGCACATAAACTATTTGTAAACCCTTCCTTGCTAATTGAATGATGGGAGAGATTTGGAGTAAACCCATGAAGCATAAATCAGACCAAGTCATAATTCACTACCCCACAGATGCAAGGGTTTGGAGAGAAGACGTGTTCACTCATGTAATATATTCAAAATTGATCAAATCATGAAACTACAAAGATGTGCACACCCACGAGATAGATTTATCGTTATGCCCAAAGATGATCTCTTCGACGCATTTGTCACAGCAAGATAAAGAAAACAACAACAAACTCCAACTAAAGAAACACGAATTTGAAACACAATAAACAAGAGGATATTTGAAAATAATAAATAATGCAAGCATACATCCAATAATTTTTCATAGGTAGAAAAAATTCACACACCAAGAATGAAGCACCAAATGTATATCTTTATTGCATTAGGAATTTGACCCTTTACATTGATTTGTGATTACAATATATAGAGTTTGATCAACAACTCTAAATTCTGAATTTAGGGCATTAGAGAGAAAAATAAAATAAACTAAAACTTTGCTGAAAGGGAAACTACTCTTAACTGGTACAAGATAACTTGCATGGATTCTTGAATCCATTTACAAACAATTTTCCCATGCAAGGAGGGTCAAACTCGCCAAGAAGAGAAGAGAAAAGAAGGAGGGTTTATTCTAAAAACTTGGAGTCTTCTTCTCATTTCTTGGACTTTTCCTTGGATTCTTCATCTGGAGGGTCTTTTGGTGGTGGAGACTGGTAAGAGACCCTTAGTCCCTTCAAAACAAACTCAAGATAACCATCAATCTTATCTGGAGTTCAACTGGTGTTCAAAAATGTGATCCCGCTGGAAACACCCAAATTTTTGGACCCCGACCTCTACTCTGAAACTTTTTAGTGTCCAAAACTTCTAAGTGTTTAAGCAGCACAATTTCATTCTGAAGTTCAGACTTGTCAGAGGCTAAAAAGGCTGAAATATTTAAAAGGTCAAAAGGCCAAAAAAATGGAGGGGCCAAAAGGCCGAAGATTTTGGAAGGCCAAAAAACTAGAGGGGCCAAAAGGCCAAAAACTCAGAAGGCTGAAAGGCCAAAACACTATCTTCCTTGAGGGGCCATAAGACTAAAAGGCTATAAGTTGCATGTTCTGAAGGGGCCAAAAGGCTAAAAGGCCAAAATACTAAAATCTTCCATAGGGATTTTTTTCCAGTGTTTGGGGATTGCTTCTTCCAAAATGTTTCAGTGGTCAAAGGGGTCAGTTTGGGAATACTTCTAGGTGTGCAGTCGGGAGCCTTTGTATGACCTCCTAAACTTGTTTGTAGTTTATCTTGTTTCTTTTCACCCTTTTGACCTTTCATTATAGCTTTGCTTTGAATGTAGTTATCTCCAAAGCAAATAATTGGATCTCCTCTACATGGTTTCTCATCTGTGTCATCTCTTCTTTTGAATGAAATAATTGTTGCAATTCTTCCTTGGTCTCTACGCTAGCCATAATGTCCCTAAATTATTGGAACACTTCTTTAGATTGCTGTAAGATGTGCTTAGCTTCATCTCAGTACAAATCAAGGCCGATCCCTATGAATAAAGCATCTATTTCTTCCACCCATTCTAAGACTTCTCTCTGTTTCTCTAATATGGAGGCTTGACATTTTTCATAAATGCTAATTATCTTGGTCATGTGCTTGATCCAAGTCTCAAAATTTTCTATCTCCTCACCCTCATATATATTTACCAGAATTTGGAAGCGTTATTTCTTAATGATCTATAAATATTGGAGGGTGGCTCACCATTTTCTCATCTCAAACTCCAGGCCACCCTCATCTGTCATCAAATCAATCAAATGTTTATCCTCTATTAGAATAACCCTTTAAGGTTTGAATATTTTCTTGATGGCACCTACCCGTACTGCTCAAAATCTTCTTTCCAAGCTGCACTTTCTTTGATGAAGGATGGTGTTAGCCATGCCGGTAGGTCTGGGGTGTTTCTCTTATATAACACTACCTGTAATGAGGCCTCTGGGAAGTTGGGGTCAATAGGACCAACCATTTTTTAAATGAGCTTCTTCAAGGCTTCATTATGCTCTATCAAGGTTTTTATGGTTTCTTCATCCTTACTCATGAAACCCAGAGCATGTTTAAGCCCCAAGACTGCTAGTGTCTTGCTCCCTTCCCTAGTGGGTTCCCCAAAATCTACCTCCTTAAATGTATAGTCTTCTAGATTTTCTTGTGTTTGAGAGGTGCTAGTAGATGAGACTTCAACCTATGCTTTCTAGCACCCCCTAGTGTCTTGAGTGACATAGGATATTATCTGCGCTGGTAATATGACCTCCGTCTAAAGAAAATCTTTCCCTAAGGATGCCATATCTATATTTTCCCCTTCATCATCATCTGTATAAGTTCTTCTCCTTAACTGGATTTCTTTAGTAAACCATGTGGGTTTACTGGATGCAGTGACTGGATCATATGGGGTAACTTAAATAACTCAATCCAAATTTTGAGACCCTGGAGTCACCTCTTTATCTGGCCTTTATTCTTGTTCCTGTCTTTGTTCCCCCTTATTTATTTCTCCTTGGTTTTCTTCTTCCTTTTCCCTTTCCTCTTCTCCCTTGTCTTCTTCTTCCATTGCCTCATCTGCCTTGTCTTCCTCTTCCATTTCCTCATCTATTTTTTCTTGACCTTTGTCTTCATGTCCCGAGGCACTAACCAACACTTCAGTATTGAGGCCAGTCATGACCTTCAATGTGGTTTTGAAGGGTGACACAACCTCTCCATTTACTGATCCTCCAGGGGTCGGGATGTGGCAAGGCAAAGGGATTGATGATTGTGGAGTGGGTGTTGAGAGATTCAGAATTAGAAGTGGAAGAGTAGTTGGTGGAGTTTGGAGAAATGGTGGTGGAGTAGGAATAGGAGGTGGAACAATAGTTGGTGGAGCAGGAATGTGAGGGGGCATTGTAACAATAATGGTCTCTATTGTGGGATAATTTATAGTCACCTCTTGGGTGATTGGGGACACTTGATTCCTGAATCCCTAATCTATTTTAGAGCTCTCTCCCACAATAGGTATATTTTGATTTGGATTGGTAAATTAGGTGGGAGGTAGAGTTAGGGTTACCAATGGTTGAAAAAGAGAAGGACCACCTGCCTCATACCTAGTTGCATAAATGGGCGTGTCCTGGCTTGGGTCCGAGAAACCTTCCAGACCCTCAAAATATGACTTTTGGAACTCATCTGATCCCAGAGCATCCAAGGGATTATCTTGCTCTTTAGGATCCTCTTGGTGTTTCCTACTAGTATCCTTTTATTTCCTTTTCTGAGAACTTTTCCTTTTGAATAGAGGTACCTCTCCCTCTTCCTCTTCTTGCGGGTCCTCCTATATGGTTTCTAATTATGGAGACGTAGAATCTTTCTTCCTCTTATATGTCTTCTTCCCCTTTCCGGTGGCAGGAGGAGATTGTCCAAAAGTGGAGGGTCCTTCATTCGGTGCAACCTGTGCTGGCCCTATGGGAGGATCTATTTGTCTATTCATTATTGTCTTAGGAACCTTAGGCCTTTGGTTTTACCCATACTCCACTTCATGTTCATGGTCGTACACTATGCTTGGCTTTTGTGGTGGTCCTTCTTGTATTGTGGCACTATATTTTTCTCTCTGCGCTATTTATCCGCCTTCTTGGGTGGATCCATCAATGTTTTCACAGGTATTTGGATCATCTTGTAGGGCCTCTTAATCTATTCCTCCATTTTTCTCATCACATGCCTTGACTGGAAATCAATATCATAATTCTCATCCTTATCAACCTCTGCATTCATGATGGGCCTGTCATATATCTTGTCATCTGTGTAAATGGCTTCCAAGCCCTTATCTGAATCATGATCCAAAATTTTTGGGGGAATAGGAGTCTTTATGACTTCCTTTGCCAAGGTAAGAGACATTCTACAATAATCCCAGATTCTAACCTCATGATCATCTACACAATTCATCCAGTGATCCTCCAAGTGTAGTTAGTGAAGGTAAAACTTGCCAATAATGTGGTTGTAAGTGTCTATAGGGTCAAAATGATGTTGCACTGCCTAGTAAAGCTGTAGGGGACAGTCATCCCATTCAAAGGCCAAATATTTATAGACCTTCATATCCTGTAGGGTATATGGTCCCAGTGAGATGGGAAAATCCCAACAATGCTTCTTCTTGTATTTTATGTGTCCGTATGCATCTGCGAGTTGCTGAGCCATCTCCAAAATGATTATCTAATCAGATGGATATTTGGGAAATTTCTTTGGTTTCAAAGTTGATCCTGCAATCTGAATGTAAGTGAAGGTTCTAAATTGTATGTAATAAGCCCCCATGGCTCTCACCTTGGTAGTTGATTCTTTTGACATCCTTTTTGCAAAATCACCCTCAATGGACCAGATGATTGCAAAAATGAAGGCATCATTGACTATCCTGTAGTATGGGTTGTCTTCTGACATTTTTTTCTTTTTTTGTAGTTGGGAGTACAAGATGTGAGGCCATGCATTGGGATCATTTAGGTTTCCCCTCTTGATTTGTCCTGGGTAATCTTCCCATGCTGCCAATAGGTACACCACATAGGTACTCATGTAAAACTTGGGGTTGTGTTTCACTGTCACCAGCTATTCATCCAAATTTTTGCTGATGATGGTTCCCCAATCAAACCTAGACCTGCGGCCTCTGATTCTTTCTATCAGGAGAACCAACCAATTCTCCACTTGGGATGATTGTGGTAACCCATATACTCGGCTCAGTATTGTTATGGTTGCCTTGATATCATCTTTCATGTATCCCTGCCTTAAGTCTATCTTGTCCAGCTTGTTTTTGGGGAGAGGTTTCTCAAGGTAATGGTTATTGGCTATTTCATAAGCCTCTTCCCCATTATTACTGAACCAAATGTTTCCTTTTTCCATGAAAAAGGCATAGAACTTTTCTACGCCTTTGTGGAGGTGGAAGACATCCTCTATGACATCTAGCCTAATATCTAATACCACTTGGCCCTCTATATTCTGAACCACCCTTTTGTTGGAGTCATAATGGTTTTCCAGGGTCATGATCAGTTCAGGTGAAATCACGGCCACTGGGTGGGCTACCACATTGACCAGTCCTACTAATACCAATGAAGTACAATCTTCTAATATTCCAACTGGTTGGGCACACCTTGTCAGGAATTCATCCCAATCTACATTCTTGATATCAGTATTGGTGATTTTAATATGCTTGTTGCCAATTTTGGGATGGGGAGTGTTCCCCTTGTATAGGTACTTCATGGGTGATGTAGTATTTGTCTCAGGAATTCTTGTAATGAAACATGCAAGTATCAACATTTTATTTAAAGAAAAACTAAAGGAAAGCTGACTAATCTAAGAAAACAAAGGAAAAAACCCTCAAAGTGGCCAGGAATGCATATTTTTGCACTTTCATCCCTTTCAGTGTTTCAGGCGCTGAAAATGGTTTGGGAGGCCAAAAAGTGTGAAAGTATGAAAAGCCACTTTTGAAGAGTGAGCTTTGTCAGACCTATCAACGTCCAAAATCCCAAAGTTTTTTGTGGATGCTGAAACTCTGAATAGGCTTATGAAATCTGAAAGTGTGAGATCTTGCTAAAGCAGACAATGCTTTTGGGGATTTGGACTTGTCAACATTTTGGACCTTTCTGAGGTCCAAAAGGCCAAAAAGGCCAAATCTCCAAAGTGACATACTGCTAACTTGACCTAGTTTTCAGCCTTTTAGGGGCCAAAAACCTGTGACAAAGGTCATGACCGAAAGAAAACAAAAAACCCTACACCAAAAAACTAGAAAAAGGAAGAACTGAACTAACAAGGAGGGACTTCCATACCAACATTGAAGGTGCTAGAAGGTCTTGAGAGACCAGGGGAGAGGGAAGTCTGTACGCCCTAGGCCAGACAAGCACCAGGAATGAAAACCCTAAAACCTAAACCAGAAAGAGGGAAAAAAACCTATGAGGAAGCGAAGAAGGAACCTACCTCGGATGAGCTAGGAGTAGGGGAGGATGACAAAACAGAGCTTGGAGGCATGAGGTGACCTATCTTAGGATCAAGGGTAAAAAATGGCAAAGTCCTGAGCTCTTAAGAAGTTGGAATTGAAAATGATGAAGTGAGATAGATTAGGGCCCTTTTGGCCATTTATAACTCGCGGGGCTTACATCAGCACTTTCAGTGTTTAGGGGTCTAAAACACCAAAGTTAAGGAGGTAGAAACCTTCATCCTTTCAGTGTTTTTGGAGGCCAAAAACACCAAAAGGGATGACTTTCAACCTTTCAGCCATTTTGGTAATTCAGAGTACTATGGTCCTCCAAAAGGCTAAAAAAAGGTGTCTTCTTTGTTTTATCATGTTGACACCCTTTCTTCTAAGACTGACTGGGTGAGGACTCAAGGGGCCACACAAGACCAAAAACCAAAAGACAAAAAAGGGGGTCCCCATGGTTAGAGGACCAAAAAATGGGGTGTGTTTTATGGACCTACAACAAATAGCCCCAACAAAAGGAGGAATGACTAAGGCATTTTTTCATCATCAATACTCTTTCGGAATGTAGCTTTGTAGTAGAACAAAACCAAGAGGTGTTGGTGTTGACAATTTTTAAATGACTTCCAATCCAAGGTTTTCCACTGCTTTCCCATGTGTATTCATTTCTTGACCCTTGATTGTGGTAACTAGAATATTTTCAAGCTTCTCCCAACCTTTGCCAAGTAGACCAGGGTTTCCCAGAAAGAGTTTTTCTGCCAGTCAGGCATTCATAGTCCCAATAAAGTTTTCCCCAAATCCCAAGTATAACCTTGCTCTACTTCTGGTCTAGCATTCATAGCCCCGGTAGAGGTTTTCATAGTCACCCAAGTCTGTTCTAATTGTTACGATGTATCTTTCTTTCTTTTGAGAGTTCTTTCTTTGAACAATCCTTTTATTTATTTTGCGTGCTTTTCAAATGTGTCACACCTCAAATGTTTGTGTACTCCATGTGTTTAGTTCCATAATAACTTTCTTTTGTATTTGATTTGATCTAAGAAATTATTAGGCTGTGTCTCTCGTATCTCACACTTTTGATCTCTTTGGGGCACTTTTCTTTTGTGTGCTTCTTTTGCTCTCTCTTCAAATTTTCTCTTTTGTTTTTGTTATTTCCTTTGCATTAAGTTTAGACTTGGGTTCTGGGATCAGTGAATACTCAAATCTATGTACTCATGCTGGTTGCAACTGACAAATGCCCACAACATTGATGCTCTTGGGCATCATCTCTTAGTGTGTTCTATGATCATGATGACCAATCTTTGAAATCCTTCTTGTTTGTCAATGATAATTATCACCACTTTGCCTTTGGGAGTGTCCCTTGTGTTGTACGTATCTTTTGAATAATTTGACTAAGAAATACCCCTACTCTAATCTATGGACTACCTTAGAATGGATCCAAAACACACTGACCCAAAATGATGAAATGAGCCCTAAAAAAATGAAAAAAGCACCACGAACAGAAGAAAGGACTGACGGCAAAGGCAATGAAAAAGAAAAAGAAAGAAAACAATGAAGAAAAAAGGGACTATGGTACAAGGGATGGAAAGAAATCCCACTTAGGATCCAAAGTAATGTTTAAGGAATTTCCCATTGAATGGAAATGGGTTCAACTCTCCATTCAAAGTGTTGATCCTAAAAGTGTTTTCCCCCAGGATCTTTGATATCTGGTAAGGGCCTATCCACAGTCTTTGGAACATGGTGTGGCTGCCTAGCTTTTCTTGCACCTTATCCAACATGATGACAAGGTCAGAGATCTTGAAGGCTTTAATGGTAGCTCTCTTGTTGAACCACCTCTTGAATACAGCTTAATGTTTTGATACATGCTCCAGAGCCAATGTTTGCTTCTCCTCGAGGTTAAGGAGATTCATGAGCCTGACTTGTACTTGATCTTCTCTTGCTACATATTTGTCCATGAATCTTAGGATTGGGATTTTTAAGTTCATGGGGAAGACCGGTTGTAATCCATAGACCAATTGGTATGGAGACATCCCCAGGGAATTTTTGATCCTTATGTGATCAGTCCACAAAGCGTATTTTAGTTGCATGTGCCAATCCCTAGGGTTGTCATCCAAGAGGTGTTTGATCACTGTTGTTAAGTTCTTGTTTGTAGACTCTGCTACGTTGTTTCCTTGCGGATAATAATTTGAAGAGAACTTGAGGATTTCCTAGTTTTTGAAGGCCCATTGTGTGAGTGAGGCAGAAGAAAAAGAGGGAGCATTGTCACATACCAGATAAAATGGCATCCCAAACTTGGTTATAATGCGCTCCTCCAAGAATTTGGTCACAACCTCTGTAGTACAATTCTTTAGTGCCTAAGCCTCTGTCCAATGTGTCTAGTAGTTGGTAGCTATCAAAATGAACTTGTGTCCTGTAGATGAATGGGGGTTAATCATTCCAACAAGTCTAAGCCCCATTGGGAAAATGGGCGTACCTTGTATACTAGTTGTAAGGGAATTGTGTGGTTTCTCTCTTGAGTTGCACTGGTCTGGAAAGTGTGGAAAGATCTCACATGTTCACTGGTGTCCCTGAATATTATAGGCTAGGAATATCCTGCCCTTAAAATTTGGTGGGCATTTGTATCAGCTGACCCATGTCCCATTCTATATTTGTCTTGGAAATATTCTAGGGTTTTCTTTGCCTCGAGTCTGTCCAAGCACCTAAGGTATAGACCCTCATAATTATGTTTATATAGTTGTCCATTCTTCAACATGTGGGAGCTACTTTTGATTCTCAAGGCTCTTCTTTGGGAACCACTCATCTCCTCTAGGAAATGGTTTTGCAATAGATAATACACTATGTCTTGATACCATACATCACTGATCATGCCTTGATTGGTGTAGGTTTGGCAGACTAGACGTTCTTCAACCTCAGATATCAGCTTCATCAGGCCTTGGCCCCTTACTAGTTTCATTGGTTGGATTTCAAGGTTAAACTCTTGGAGGATTTCCATCCATTTTCCTCTCTGCTCTCCCAGCTCATTCTGCATCAAAAGAGACTTTACGGCTGCATCTAGAACTATCCTAATGACTTTACTTCTCAAGATGTAATTTCTGAACTTTTTTACCACTTTGACAAGAGAAAATGATTGTTTATCTAGGTTTGGGTATCTAAGCTCAGTGTCTTTGAAAGGACAACTCATGAAAGATATGGGTCTCTCATCTTCATTGTTCTTCTTTTGTGTGAGGATGTATGCACATGAGTGCTCAGATACAAAAGAGTAAACCTTGAAGGGGATAGTGTAATCCAGGATGACCAGGACTAGTGTTGTATTGATGGCACTTTTAATCTCCTCAAAGGATTTTTTGGCTAGATGATCCCATTCAATCTTGGTGTCTTTCTTGAGCATGTCGTTCAATGGTTTTACTATCTCTGCGAAACCACTAATGAACTTCCTTACGAAGTTTATCTTCCCGAAGAAAGATTTTAGTTCTTTGTGGCTATGCGGTAGTGTCAAATTTAGAATGGCCTCTACCCTTTTGGGATCTATGGCTATCCCCTTATTGGAGATGATATGTCCCAAGATTTTTCCTTTAGTTACCCCAAACACACATTTCTTGGGATTTAGGGAAATCTTGAATTCTGTACATCTTTGAAGGCATTTTCAGAGGTCATTTAAGTGGTCAGCTCTTTGTTTTGAGAAAACTGTAAGATCATCCATGTATATGATAATGCACCTCCTGACTAGTCCTTTGAAAGCTATGTCCCTTTCCCTCTGAAAAGTGGCCCCGATGTTAGTCAGTCTGAAAGGAATCTGGCAGTAGGAGAAGGTTCCCCATTTGGTTGTGAATGTCATTTTTAGCTTGTCTTCTTCCTGCACCATCACCTGGTTGTAACCAGAGTAACCATCCAAAAATGACATCATTTGAGACCCATTGACCTTTTTTAGTACTTCATCGAGAGACAAGAGTGGGTAATTGTCCTTCTGAGAAGACTTGTTAATGTTCTAGAAATCCACACATAATCTAATCTCTCCAGTTTTCTTTCTTATGGGTACCAGGATCCCAACCCACGTGGAATGCCAGATTGGAAAGATGATTTTGGCATCAAGAAACTTCTAAACTTCCTTTTGAATTAAGGGTTCCATAGTAGGGTTTAGTGGCCTCTGTCATTTCCAGAAAGGCTTGGAGTCCAGTTTTAGAGGGATGTTGTGCACTATGAATGAGGTGTCATATGTCTTCAATTCTTCATAGCTCCATGCTATGACATCTCAATATTTAGTGAGGAGTTGGACCATTTTCTCCTTCTCTTCTTTGGTTTCTACCTTTCCTATGTGGACCTCCCTAGGTTTCTCTTCCATGCAAAGGTTGTATGTATCACATTCTTTACTAATCAGGTGTTACATCTAGGCGTCTCCTTACTGTAGTCTTGTCACTGTCAAAAATCCTCACTAGTTCTACCATCCCTTTGGGTATGGTGTTAGTCCTTAGATTTATGACACCTTGATCATCAGGATCTTCAGGTTCAACTAATTCTTCACCTTCCTTTTCCTTGTCTATGATCTATTTTTTGAACACACCAGTACACATGATAAACTCCAAGATGTGTTGATCATCTTGGAAGACTTGAAAATTAGTGACATTGTCTAGAATGGCTGGGGCTATGACAAGTTCAAATGAGAATTTATTTAGGTTGGATTTCTCCATTGGATCTAATGAACTGGCCAAAATGGCTAAGGCATCAGTGACAACATTTCTTCTTCTTGGGATGGTTTTGATGTCAAAAGCGTCAGAGTCATTGATAAGGTCGCATGCTCTATCTTAGTAGGCTAAGGGCCTCTTATCATTGCAAGTATACTGACTATGGATCTTCTTGATGACCAATTGTGAGTCCCCTTCCACTATCAAGATTTTTATTCCCTTTTCATGGGCCAAGAGAAGCCCGCAGACTAGCACTTTGTATTTTGCGACATTGTTAGTGCATAGAAATTGTAACCTATAAGCGGCATAGAAAGACTTACCTCTTGGGTTTATCAATTTGATCCCCACACCTACTCCCTGTTTACATTTGGAACCTTCAAAGCACAATTTCCATATCTAGGGTTTCTTAGTAGGGTTAGACCTAGCTTATTTTCTCTTGGGAGAGCCCTTGGTTTTGAGTTTCCGCCCCTTTTCTCCATTACTGTCAAAAGAGGTTAATTCTCCTACATTTTGGGTATGTCTGGTTTTGGGGGTCTCAACACTTTCACCACCTTTTTATTCTATCATTCCTTTGTAAGGGGGACATTCTCCATCATCAGAGGTACTTTAGTCACTAAGTGTGTTCAAAGAAGGACTTCTGTCATCAGAATCTAACCCACTGTCCTAGTTCTGATCTGAAGTGTTTGTAGGGACTGGGCTATCTATTTCTGGTGGGGTGTTACTTTTTTCCTCGATCTAGAGGATGTCCTTTTTTATTGTTGGGGTTTCTGGTAGCTTACTTGGTAAGGCAATCTGGGTCAATACCCATGATAATGCTTCTTAGGAACTGAGGCATGTGAACTTAGAATGGCTAGCCTGGTGTAGTTGGTAGTACCCTGGTAGTAACAAGATGTTAGGGATTGCATCCTGACCCAAGTGTTGTAAGCTAGCTGTCATGCTATTGATGAAGTGTTGGAAGATTTCATCATCGATATCTAATTCTAAGAGACCTAGAATGGGATTGTGGTCTGATTCTAGGCCTTCTTGAATTTTGAACATGAGGATGTCATCCATCTGATAAGTACCCAAGTTTGTTTGGGTGAACATGACTTCATTCGGGGCATTGTACTCAGTGATCATCTTTCTCAATTTAGACTTTGCATCTATTTTGATCAAGTTATTTAGACCTCTCCATGGTAGCCACAGCTGGGTGAAATCTATGAAAATCCACCCTCTCAAGCACTTGGTCCATTCTCTACTCAATAGCATCCTATAAGTTTCAGGTATGTCCACTATATGCACATCAATGCATTCTTGTATTTTGGGATCTGCAACCAATTGAATGTGTACATCTTTGAGCACACCAATCACCTTAACCTCAGTCTTATGCAGTTATATGACTACTTGGTTTGTTACTTGGGATGTTATTCCCAACTTTTAGTAGATTGACAGGGGCATGATGTTGCAAGAAACTCCTGAAGCAATCAGGCAGTTGTGTAGGTTCTTTCCAAACATCCATAAAATGAGTAAGAATGGTGGGACCTCCACCTTATCCTTGAACATTATAGGGAAAGCCTCAGATGTGTTGATACTGGACATAGGTGCCCTTGTATTTTTGGTTGACGAGCCGAGTTTTGAGTGGTCCAAAGATCTTAGAAGGGCCTCTTTCTGAGATGGGGAAACCTTGCAGCAATTCAAACATAGAAATATTCACTTTATTTTTCCTCAATTCATCAACTACACTATATTTATCACCTGACCAGGCCGCACCTCTGTAGCTAGCATATGTACTCATTGTAGGGGGTGTGGGACCATTCGGGTCTTTAGGAGGCATGGGATTGTTACTAGCCCGAGGATCTAGTGGGATTGGTTGTTTGCTTGGGGGAATACTATCAGTGAGAGCCTCCTTTCTACTCTGAAGGTTATATGAGTTTCATTGATTGTTATGGAAGGTATGTACTTCTGAATATTCAAGCTCATTTTCCCTTTGGAAGGGAAAAATGAACTCATCTTCTCCTGTAAAAGTATCCAAGCCTTCCTCCTTTCTAGACTCATAGGAACCAAACACCATAGCATTAAATTGCACTGGGGGCTCCTCTAGATTTTGGATGTAATGATCATGGGAGTTGTTCCCATATCCATCATTACCTTGGTGTGAATTTGGAGCCTTGACAAAATTATCCTTTGAAGCCTCATAAGCATTGGCATTGTCTGTTCGGATGTTGTCATTATTGGGTCTAGTGTTCCATGGCTTGTTTGGGCTTTTTTTCCTGAACATTTTCTCCTACGCATTGTTGTTGTTGTACGTGTTGAAATTCTGATTTGGATTTTGAGGATATGTATTTGGACCAGTAGGTGTTCATTGATATCCACCTTGATTTTGGGATGGATTTAACTTCATCCAAGTGATCTTGTTAGTGAGTTGTGATAAGGTATTTTTCACATCCTCCAGCTCAGAGGCCATGAGAGTATCAGGCTCTGCTTGGGGTATAACTCTCTATTCCACATACACTGTCTTGTGAGCCTCATAACCCATATAAGTAATAGACATGGGTATGGCTGCAAGTAGTTGCACCAGAATGGGATTCAACATAGGTGTGTGAGTGGTTGGAGCTTGATTTCTTGTTGCAAACGGATGTGGGACAGTAAGGTTATTCATGATACGTACTACTGCATAACTTCCTTCTTGCAGGTCTATCTGCTAGTTAAATGTGATGGCTTCATTGTACACCTTTTCTATTGTGTCTCTATCCATTGGGGGAAGTCTTCTTAGAAATATTGAGGTGAAAGGGTCCAAATCTTTCAAGTAAACTTGTATGACAACCTCATTTGGTATGGTGTAAGGAGCTTCCAACTTTTTATGCATCTTGTGAAAATGATGATTGAACATAGTGATGGGCTCCTTCTGGAGCCACTTATATTGAGAATTGTTTTAACACAATCCAACTTGCTAGGATCTCGAGATTTGATTTCCTCTCTTGAAAGAATAAAGGGGTTATTCCCAAGGTTCTCCAGGTTTGGGTCACAACCTGCTTGGTTACTCAGTTGAAGATAAATGTGAATGTTCACAAGGAGGCCTTTTCTGGTTCATTCAAGGCATCAGACTACAAAACACTTTAGTTCCTTTTTTTTTGGTATTTTCTATTTTAAAAAATATGGGTGTTGTAAATAAAATGCAATTTTGCATTTTCTAAGATGTTAGGTTTTCAGAATTTAAAAGATGAAAGAGAGTAGAGAGTAGAGTAATGAGAAATAAGAAAATGACTCAAAATGAAATCCTACAGACATAAACCATTTGTAAACCCTTCCTTATGAATTGAATGATGGGAGAGATTTGGAGTAAACCCACAAAGCATAAATCAGGCCAAGTCACAATTCACTACCCCACAGATCTAAGCGTTTGGAGAGAAGATGTATTCACTCGTGCATGATATTCAAAATTGATCAAATTATGAAGCCACCAAGATGTGTGCACCCACAAGATAGATTTAACGGTAAGCCCAAAGATGATCTCTTCTACGCATTCATCACAGCAAGGTAAAGAAAACAACAACAAACTCCAACTAAAGAAATGTGAATTCGAAGCACAATAAATAAGAGGCTCTCTGAAAATGATGAATAATGCAAACATACATCCAATAATTTTGCATAGGTAGCAGAAATTCACACACAAAAAATGAAGCACAAAATTTATATCTTTATTGCATTAGGAATCTGACCCTTTACATTGATTTGTGATTACAATATATAGAGTTTGATCTACAACTCTGAATTCCAAATTTAGGGCATCAAAGAGAAAAATAAGTTAAACTAAAAATTTTCTGAAAGGGAAACTACTCTTAACTGATACTAGATAACTTGCATGGATTATTGAATCCATTTACAATCAATTTTCCCATGCAAGGAGGGTCAAACTTGCCAAGAAGAAAAGAGAAAAGGAGGGTTTATTCTAAAAATTGGGAGTGTTCTTCTCATTTTTTGGATTTTTACTTGGATTCTTCATCTAGAGGCTCTTCTAGCGGTGGAGACTGGTAAGCGACCCTTATTCAATTCAAAATGAACTCAAGTTAATGATAAATCTGATCTAGATTTCAACTGGTGTGCAAAAATGCAATCTCACTAGAAACACACTCCGAAACTTTTTAGTGTCCAAAACTTCTAAGTGTTTAAGCAGCAAAATTTTGGTCCAAAGTTTGGACTTGTCGGAGGCCAAAAAGGCCAAAATATTTGGAAGGCCGAAAGGCCAAAAGGCCAAAAAACTAGAGTGGCCAAAAGGATAAAGACTTTGGAAGGTTGAAAGGCCAAAAACTTGAAAGGTCGAAAGGCCAAAACACTATCTTTCTTGTGGGGCCATAAGACCAAAAGGCTGGAAGTTGCATGTCCTAAAGGGGCCGAAAGGCTGAAATACTGATATCTGCCTTAGGGAATTATGTCCAATGTTTGCGGATTGCTTCTTCCAAATATTTTCAGTGGTCAAAGGGGTCATTTTGGGAATACTTCTGGGTGTGCATCCTAGAGCCTTTGTATGACCTCCTGAACTTCTTCAAAGTTTATCTTCTTTCTTTTCACCCTGTTGACCTTTCATTCTTGCTTTTCTTTGAAGGTAGTTAGCTCAAAAACAAAGAATTGGATCTCGTCTACATGGTTTTTCATCTGTGTCATCTCTTCTTTTGAATGAAATAATTGTTGCAATGCTTCCTAAGTCTCTATGCTTGTCATAATGTCCCTGAATTATTGGTCCAATTCTTTAGATGGTCGTAAGATGTGCTTAGCTTCATCCTGGTACAAATCAAGGCTGATCCTTGTGAAGAAAGTATCTTTTTATTCCACCCATTCTGATACTTCTCTCTATTTCTCCAATATGGAGGCTTGACATTTTTCATAAACGCTAATTATCTTGGTCATGCGCTTGATCCAAGTCTCAAAATTGTCTAGCTCCTCACCCTCATATATCTTTACCAGAATTTGGAAGTATTGTTTCTTAATGATCTATAAATCTTGGAGGGTGGCTCGCCATTTTCTCATCTCAAACTCCAAGCCACCCTCATCTGTCATCAAATCAATCAAATTTGTAGCCTATATTAGAATAACCCTATAAGGTTTGACTATTTGATTGATCGCACATTCCCCGTACTACTCAAAATCTTCCTTCCAAGCTGCACTTGCTTTGATGAAGGATGGTGTTAGCCCTGCCAATAGGTCTAGGGTGTTTCTCTTATATAACACTACATGTAATGAGGCCTCTAGGCAATTACAGTCAATAGGACCAACCATTTTGTAAATGAACTTCTTCAAGGCTTCTTTTTTCTCTGTAAAGGTTTTTATGGTTTCTTCATCCTTACTCATGAAATCCAAAGCATATTTAAGCCCCAAGGCTGCTAGTGTCTTGCTCCGTTCCCTAGTAGGTTCCCCCAAAACTACCTACTTAAATGTGTAGTCTTCCAAAGTGTCTTGGGTTTGAGAGGTGCTAGCATATGGGACTGCAACCTGTGCTTTCCAACACCCCCTAGTGTCTTGAGTGACATAGGACATTGTCTGCGCTAGTAATATGACCTTTGTCTGATGAAAAGCTTTCCCTAAGGATTCCATATCTGTATTTTCCCCTTCATCATAATTTGTATAAGTTCTTCTCCTTAACTATATTTCTTTATTAAACTATGTGGGCTTACTAGGTGTGGTGACCAGCTTATATGGGGTAACTAGAAGAACTGAATCTAAATTTTGAGACCCTGGAATCACCTCTTTATCTGGCCCTTCTTCTTGTTCCTATCTCTATTCCCCCTTATTTATTTCTCCTCGGTGTTCTTCTTCCTTTTCCCTTTCCTCTTCTACCTTGTCTTCTTCTTCCATTGCCTCATCTGCCTTATCTTCCTCTTTCATTGCCTCATCTGGTTTTTCCTGACCTTTGTCTTCATCTCCCGAGAAGATAACCAACACTTCGGTATTAAGGCCAATAATTACCTTCAATGTAGTTTCAAAAGGTGACACAACCTCTCTGGTTACTGATCCTCTAGGGGTCAAAATGTGGCAAGGCAAATGGCTTGATGATGGTGGAGTGGGTGTTGGGAGATTCAGAATTAGAAGTGGAAGAGTAGTTGGTGGAGTTTGGAGAAATGGAAGTGGAGTAGGAATAGGAGGTGGAATAGTAGTTGGTGGAGAAGGAATTTGAGGGGGCATTGTAACAATAATGGTCTCTATTGTGGGCTCATTTCTAGTCACCTCTCAGGCAATTGGGGACTCTTAATTCCTGAGCCCTTGATATTTTTTAGATCTCTCTCCCACAATAGGTATATTTTTATTTGATTGGTAAATTGAGTGGGAGGTGGACTTAGGGTTACCTATGGTTGAAAGAGAGAAGGACCACCTACCTCATACCTAGTTGCATAACTGGGCATGTACTGGCCTGGGTCTGAGGAACCTTCCAGACCCTAAAAATCTGACATTTGGAACTCTTCTGATCCCAAAGAATCCAAGGGATTATCTTTCTCTTTAGGATCCTCTTGGTGTTTCCTACTAGCCTCCTTTTCTTTCCTTTTTTGCAACCTTTTCCTTTTTAATAGAGGGAACTCTCCCTCTTCCTCTTCTTGCGGGTCATCCTATACGGTTTCTAATTGTGGAGACGCAGAATCTTTCTTCCTCTTATATGTCTTCTTCCCCTTTACGGATGTAGGAGGGTCCTTCATCTGGTGCAACCTATGTTGGCCCTATGGGAGGATCTATTTGTCTAGTCATTCTTGTCTTAGGAGCCTTGGGCCTTGGGTTTGACCCATACTCCACTGCATGTTCATGGTTGTACACCGTGCTTGGCTTTTGTGGTGGTGCCTTCTTGTATTGTGGCACTATATTTTTCTCTCTGTGTTGTTTATCCACCTACTTAGGTGGATCCATCAATGTTTTCATAGGTATTGGGCTCATCTTGTAGGGCCTCTTAATCCATTCCTTTGTTATTCTCATCACATGCCTTGCCCAGAAATCAATATCATTATTCTCATCCTTATCAACCTATGAGTTCATGATGGGCCTATCATATATCTTGTCATTTGTGTAAATGGCCTCCAAGACCTTATCTTAATCATGCTCCCAAAATTTTGGGGGAATAATAGTCTTTATGACTTCCTTTGCCAAGGTAAGAGTCATTCTACAATAATCCTAGATTTTGACCTCATGATCATCTACACAGTTCATCCAGTGATCCTCCAAGTGTGGTTTGTGAAGGTAGAACTTGCCAATAATGTGGTTGTAAGTGACTATAGGGTCAAATCAAGACCACACTATCTTGTAAAGTTGTAGGGGACATTCATCCCATTCAAAGGTTCAATATTTATAGACCTTCATATCCTATAGGGTATATGGTCCCAGTGAGATGGGAAAATCCCAACAGTGCTTCTTCTTGTGTTTTATGTGTTTGTATGCATCTGTGAGTTGTCGAGTCATCTCTAAAATGATTATCCAGTCAGATGGATATCTGGGAAACTTCTTTTCTTTCAAATTTGATCATGCTATCTGAATGTAAGTGAAGGTTCTAAATTGTATGTAATAAGACCCTATGGCCCTCACCATGGTAGCTGCTTCTTCTGACATCCTTTTTGCAAAATCACCCTTAATGGATCTGATGATTGCAAAAATGAAGGTGTCATTGACTATCATGTAGTCTAGGCTATCTTCTAACATTTTTTTTCCTTTTTTGTAGTTAGGGGTAGACGATGTGAGGCCATGCCTTGGGATCATTTAGGTTTCCCCTCTTGATGACTCCTAGGTAATCTATCCATGTTACCAAAAGGTACACCACATAGGTACTCATATAAAACTTGGGGTTGTGTTTCATTGTCACTAGCTGTTCATTCAAATTGTCACTAATGATGGTTCCCCAATTGAGCCTATCCTTGGGGCCTCTGATTATTTCTATCAGGATAATCATCCAATTCTCTACTTGGGATGATTGTGGTAACCCATATACTTGGATCAACATTGTTATGGCTGCCTTGATATCATCTTTGATGTATCCCTATCTTAATTCTATCTTGTCCAGCTTGTTTTTGGGGAGAGGTTGCTTGAGGTAGTGGTTATTGAATATTTCATAAGCCTCTTCCCCTTTGTTTCTAAACCACAAGTTTCCTTTTTCCATGAAAAAGTCATCGAACTTATCTACACCTTTATGGAGGTGGAAGACATCCTCTATGACTTCTAGCCTAATATCCAATACCACTTGTCCCTCTATATTTTGAACCACCCTTTTGTTAGATTCATAATGGTTTGCCAGGGTAATGCTCATTTCAGGTGAAGTCACAGCCACTGGGTGGGCTACCGCATTGACCAGTCCCACTAATACCAATGAAGTAGAATCTTCTAATCTTCCTACTAGTTGGGCACACCTTGTCAGGAATTTATCCCAATCTACATTCCTGATATCAGTATCGGTGATTTCAATATGCTTGTTTCCAATTTTGCAAGGGGGAGTGTTCCTCTTGTATAGGTACATCATGGGTGATGTTGTCTTTTTCTTAGGCATTCCTATAATGACACATGCACATATCAACATTTTATTTGAAGAAAAACTAAAGGAAAGCTGACTAATCTAAGAAAATAGAGGAAAAAACTCTCTAAGTGGCCAAGAATGTAGGTTTTTGCACTTTCATCCCTTTCGGTGTTTTGGGTGCTGAAAATGGTTTTGGAGGCCGAAAAGTTTGAAAGTGTGAAAAGACACTGTTGAAGAGCGAGCTTCATCAAACTTATCGACATCTGAAAGTCTGAAGTTTTTTGTGGACGCTGAAACTTCGAATAGGATCATGAAATCTGAAAGTGTGAGATCTTGCTAAAGCGGACAACGCTTTTGGGAATTTGAACTTGTCGGCATTTCAGAACTTTTGGAGGTCCGAAAGGCCAAAAAGGATGAACCTTAAAAATGACAGACTCTCACCCTGACCTAGTTTTCAGCCTTTCGGGGGCTGAAAACTTGCGACAAAGGTCGCGACCAAAAGATAACGAAAACCCTATACCAAAAAACTAGAAAAAAGAAAGAACCGACCCAACAAGGAGGGACTTCCCTGCCAACATTGAAGGCACTAGAAGGTCTTGAGAGACTAGGGGAGAGGGAAGTCTGCACGTCCTAGGCCAAAAAAGTACTAGGAACAAAAACCCTAAAACCTAAACCACAAAGAGGGAAAAAAACTATGAGGCAACAAAGAAGGAACCTACCTCAAATGAGCTAGGAATAGGGGAGGATGACACAGGGGAGCTTGGAGGCGTGGGGCGACCAGTCTCAGGATCGAGGGTGAAAAATGGTGAAGTCACAAGCTCGCGAGAAGTTGGAATTGAAAATGATAAAGTGAGATAGATTAGGGCCCTTTTGGCCATTTATAACCCATGGGGCTTACGTCAGCACTTTCGGTGTTTTGGGGTCCAAAAAACTAAAATTCAGGAGGTAGACACCTTCAACCTTTCAGTGTTTTTGGAGGCTAAAAACACTGAAAGGGCCAACTTTTGGCCTTTCAGCCATTTTTTTACTTCGGAGTACTATGGTCCTCTGAAAGGCTAAAAGGCTGAAAGGCCAAAAAAAATGTGTCTTCTTTGTTTTATCATGCTAACACCCTTTCTTCTGAGACTGACTGGGCGAGGACTCAAGGGGGAAGACAAGACCAAAATCCAAAAGATAAAAAAGGGGGTGCCCATGGTAAGAGGACCAAAAAATGGGGTGTGTGTTTTGGACCCACAACACCACCAATAACATGCTACCAAATTTTCACTCTTCTGAAGTGGACTCTGTGAGGATCCAACCCTGTTAAAGGTTACAATACACATTGTTAAATGTGACACTGTTAAAGGATTTAATCACCCTGTTAAAAGTGAAACTTGTTAGAGGACTTAGATCATTCCATTAGAATGTCACCTTGATTAAAATATTTACAATATGACTGTTAGGTAAACCTTTTTTAAAAGGATTTTAACTGATACAATGGTTAGAAAGTAACAGTAATGTGATAAAAAATATACAACTCACTTTGCAAATATAGATCTACTTTTTATCAAATGTTAATTCATTGATTGGACTCCATTTTCATCTCTATCACTTATATCTACTTGTAAATCCATCAAGAAATCACCACTATGCAGTCCTATACTTCTCTTCTTAGCCTTCTCTACCTTCTACTTATATTTTCCAATTAACTAAATCAACCTCCACTCACATAACTTGTAATTAGGTTGATATTATACCTCTTTGATTAGGTAGATAGATCTTTTATTGCTTAAACATCATCATAGATCTTAGGTTTTGGTTAGATCCAACAAATCCTTCCAACATTTTGTTCTCCTTCTACCTTGTAGAATACATCCTAAAACTCCTTCTTGAATCCATAAATAAAAATGGTTAAACATATATTAAATGCTCACTTAATTCTCCACAACAATCATCCTTATCTTAAATACACTTCACTTATCCTAAGAAATAAACTATGTTAGTTGGATCTCAAATCTTCCTCAGACTATCAAAATATTGACACTCGGTCATCACTATGTTCTTCTGCTCGGTCACCACTCGATAACTCAGTAATTAATGACGCTCGATAAATACTGATGCTCAGTCGACACTAAATTTTCTCAGCATGTACTGACGCTCGCTCGACACTTGCATCACTTGGCACATGCATAAGTTCCTTAATCTTCTTCTTGGCTACTTGGTCAAGACTAAACTTTTAGTCTTCTAATCTTCACTTGGTGTTAAAGATAAAAAAACACATTATCTTTCCAAGGTGCAATATCATCAAGTACCCATTGTATTTCTTCATAAATCAACCATTTCACCAGGTCTTCTTGTTATCTCCTCTTTTCAAATCTTCTTCATCAATAAATTTATATGGAAATTTACAAGATAAAAATTGTCTTACTAGTTAAGGTTTGACATCAGTGACAATATAACAATTGTTTCAATTGTAGCTTCCAACAATTTCAACTTTGATGATCTTGTGAGAATAAACACCAAAGTAATGGTAAGAGAAATGCATAAAATTAAGAATCCCCCCTCTTCTTGTTACAATCCGTGTAATGAAGGAAGACATTATCAAATATTATTCTACTATAAAGCCTCTAGATTTAAATCACACTGGTCTAGTTGAACTAATGAGAGTAAAAATCTCACAATGTGGCAAGCATAGTATTATGCTTACTGGTAAATATTCTAGAATGTCTTAGATTGTTTTTCTTCAAGAGAAGTTAGATTATTTTTAAAAAATTAAATCTTTCAAAATGTTAGTTGAAAATTAACTTGGTAGAATAGTTAAGTGTATGAGATCAGATAGAGACAGAGAATTCACCTCTAAAAATTTTAAATAACATTATACAATGCATGGAATTTGGAGACAATAATCAACACCAAGAACGCCTCAGCAAAATAGAGTTGTAGCAAGAAAAAATCAAACATTTTAGGAGATGGAAAGAACCATGCTGATGAACACTTAGCTATTGGACATGTAATAGAGAAAAGAATGTCAAACAATTGTATACATTCTAATTATATATCAAATCAGACCTAACACCACAAAAACACAATATAAACTATGGAATGGGAAACCAACTTCTATCAAGTATTTTAGAATCTTTGGAAACCCTGCATCAAAAGAGATGAAGAAAATTTGGGTAATTTTAATTCTCAATCTAATGAAGGATTTTTTTTTGTTATTCAATGACAAGAAAAGCATATAGATGTTATAAAAAAAGACTAAAGATAGTAGTAGAAAGTGGTTATTTGGAAATAAGCTAAATGAAGAAGAAAAGGTAATATAGAATAAGGTCAAACTAGTATGTAAAGGCTATGCTCAAGTTGAAGGTGTAGATTTTTAAGAAAAATATTGCTTTAGCCACTAGAATCGATGCTATTAAAATGTTTCTAGCATTAGCAAAAACCAAAAACTTAATGGTCTTCTAGATGGATGTTAAGTGGGCATTTTCAAATGGATAATTAGAGGAAGAATTTAATATTGAACAACTGGGAGGATTTCAATGCTCAAATAAACCATATTTTGAGGGTAGATTGAAGAAAGATTTGTATGGATTCAAGCAAGACCCAAGGGCTTGGTATTCCAAACTAGATAAGTATTTACAACAAAATGGATTCAAGAGAGTTTGTGTAGATATAAATTTGTATATAAAAATAGATGGTGATTAATGTGGAATATTTTGATGAAATTATTTTTGGAGGAAGCAATGGTGATATATTCAAAGATTTACAGAATGTAATATGGTTGAAATTAAAATGTCAATGTTTGGTTATTTGCCCTTCTTTCTTGGTCTACAAGTTTTCCAAACAGAAAAATGGATATTCATTTCTCAAACCAAATACGTAAAACATTATTGAAAAAGTTCAAGATCAAGGACCACAAGCCCGTAAGTACAGCTATGGTTATCGGATGCAAGATAAACACGGGCGATGATTCTACTCTAGCATATTAGATATTATACAGATTAATGACTAGTATTTTATTGTATGTGACTACATCCAGACCAAATTGTGTGTGTGATTTTTGTACCTGTTAAGAGAGACACAACACTTCAATAGGTCATTACATTAGTGGAAAACATGGTTAGATGAGCATATAAAACAACTAAAATTGACCTATTTCTTTCTAACTAAGAAGAGTGTGATAAGTAACACAATAGCCCTTAGATTATGCTACTATTAGTGACATATATGACTTAGAATAAAAGATTTGAGTTAGAACAAGAAAGATATCTCCTAAACATGCATTCTAGCTCTAAAAAGCATGAAAATAACAATGCATGAATATGAAATCCAAAATATGATATGAGTCTAGGTTTATTCTAACAACATAACAATGCAATTTTACTCTAAAAATGAAGGCTTATTTGTGCTCAAAAACCCCTTCTATTTATAGAAGAAATGAGGAGAGAGAGGGGGACAAGGTTCGTAAATGGAGTTGAAAAACTCATTAATGAGGTGTAAGAGAAAATAAATGCCAAAGGAATTCAATAGGCATGGGGGAGACATGGAATTAAGGAATCTACATTAATGAGGCATTAATGAGAGCCTTAAAGAAGCATGGGAAGGGTGTAAGAGGGTGCCTTGAGAAAGTGGACTTGAGGAAAGGAATCTTGAGATTCCTTGACTTTCTCAAGTGGGTGGAGTCCTTAATCATTCCCTAATGGAATGTGACAATATTAGGAGGTGGGTTAGGATAGAATTAGGATTAGGATTAGATTAGCATGGGTTGAATGGGTTGATATAGGTTCAAACCCAGGGTCAAAGTGGTTGAAGTGGGTTAGGTTAAGGGTTTAGAGGAATATTAATAAAATGAATAAAATTTATTTAATTCATTCAAAAATAGGATATTAATTATTTAAGCATTTAATTACTCTTTAATAATCAATAGGACTATAGCCAATTTAATTTAATTAATTAGGCTAGGGGAATGGGTTCATTTGCAAGTGAGCAATTGATTTAGGGTTTTTATTTAATTCCGTTATGATTAAATACTATAGCCATGTTTGAATTTGATTTGTTTTAATTAGTTTGAATTGATTTGAATTGTATGGTTTTAGTAGTTAATATAATTCAGTGATAAAAATCACCTAGGACATTAAATCTGATTTAAAATAAATTATGCCAAAGTAACATTATCATGACATAATTGGCGGTATGATCACACTTAGGGAAATTAGGTTCTATAGTCGGAACAAACCAAATCCAGGTGGTTACATTTGCCCCTCTTTGAATTAATGTGCGAGTAGCACATTGATTCAAAGAAAGTTTTTTTTTTTAGTTCAAAAAGATTGAGAATTTCGCTCATGATCGAACGAAATGCCTGATGAGATCAGTCTCACACTTGATCGAACTAAACTGATAGAATTGACTTTGAACTTGGTTGTCGTCCAAAGGTCAATAAAATATTTTTAAAGATACCAATTTTGAACTTGGTTGTCGTCCAAATATTGATAATACTGATTCTGAGCTTGGTTGTTGTCCAAAAGTCAGTATGAAGCTACCAGGAGCTTAATAAGAATCTTTTAAAATGAGGAAACACAAGATATCCAGCTTATGAGAACCAAAGCTTTCTATCCAACAGTTCTAACTTAGTCAAGGAAACTGTCATGCCCCTAGTTTGTTTGATA